>JAUBOD010000633.1:7704298-7719451 GCA_032353885.1 Nothura maculosa | reverse complement strand
GCACCTAAATGTAGTGATACAAAGATTTGACTGATGATCTTGAATTTCTATTGCAACATAAGGAATTTTTACCACTGTGAACATGCAATTTTATTGGATTAAGGAAAGTAGATCACTGAAATATAAATAGATTATAACTGCAGCATTACAGTGCAACATCTAGGAAGGATTACCCTGTGACCTGTAGCAAATCTTTGTCTCAGTCATACCAGAAGCATCTTGCTCCTGTACCTGAGAGGGCTGGAGGAAGAGCCCATATCCCACATAGACATCAGACTGAGGGCCAGACTCTCACAAGTGACCTGGATATTTATGATGCCATGGTGAAGAAAGCTCCTTTGAAATCAGGCACTGGAAAGATATCAACGGGTTTATCTTACTCCAGAGCTCTGCTTTCTAACTGAGATTCATGAGATTGTGTGCTATAAAAGATGAAAAAATCCCTGAATTCTGTCTAGTGTTGCATTTGATGCTTTTTCACAACTTGTCTGAAATAGTCTTCAGTTTGTCCAAATGAGCTGGTGTGTGTGAGTCCTCCCACCAGTGAGAACAGGCTAACTGGGAGATCATTTCCAATACAACATGTTCAGAAATGCTGCATTTTCTGCCTTCCGAGCTTATTATACCATTGTCAAGAAAAGGCAGCACAGTAGTGTCTTAGCTTTATTGTCAGGAGAAGGCTCTTCTAAAAGCTTTTCTCACTACTAAATTCACAAGCTGGACACTCAGGATAAAGATAGATTTCTACATTTTAAGCCAAGTGCACTCTCATTGTTTTCAATTATCTTTTAGTTACGGATGTGCAAGAAGATATAGATTAGACCATAAAGGAAAACAGGAGTGCGCACGCTTGGTGAGAATTGCTGCATTGCACAGCAAATCATAAACACCACGTAACTTTGCTGCTATCAGTTGTGTTGCTTGGCTCCCTCCCGTTTCCAGTTCTGCAGTGGCAGCAGCCCAAGTGCTGTGCTCCAGATCCTCAAGCCCTTAATAGTAAATCAGGAAGAAGCTTTGCTAGCTGAGGCAGCTGAGGTTCACGATGCTCAAGTGAGGCTGGTTTTTTGATTTTGCAGAGATAGAGGTTTCTGGAAATAAGTCCCTTAATGCTGGCAGTGTCAAGCTATGTCATGTACAAAGACATTTCATTCAGCTACACTGAGGTATTTTTTTGATTTCAATAGATGTGTGTTCTGGTTTGTAAGCTTTCTATAGCTATGACTGAGGTGAGAAAGCTGGTAGGGAAGCAGCATCAGCTGAGAGCAGGATTCAAGTGTTTGCTGGTGCCGAGCACTTGTTCGCGTAGAAAACAGCATGTTCTGGGGCTGAGTTAGATGTGATAGCACTGCAGCTGGGAAAATTTGTAGTTATTTTGCACATTGGAACTTCCAAGTTCGTATGCTCGAAATCTGTTAATTTGCCTTGTAACCACGGATGTCTGAATTCTGCAAGAGTCCGTTTGTGACATTAAAACTTGGTTCCTGCATTTGCCCAAATGTCAATGTGAAAGGGTTCAGTGTCTGAGCTTAATCATTTTATGCCCACTTTGGATCCACAAAGAAGTGGGTCTGTTTATCTCTGCCTGGCAGCTCAGACTCTAAGGTATGTTCTGGAAATGCCTTTCACGGGCGCCCCAGGTCCCCTCAGCACAAGCACAGCCAGGGCAGCACTGCTGTGACACTGCCTCTGGAGATCAACGCCTCAAACATTGCAAGGAAAAAGAGGAACAATTTCCCTTAGGAGGAAGGTGGTATCACGAGTGGTTCCACATGACAGCACATGTTCATAAAGAAGCAGAAACTGTTTCCAGCAAGGACAGTGCTACACATTTGATTATCTAGTGATTAAGACTCCAGGATGTGTTCCTATGATAAACCTACTTCTTGCCTTTGTTTTCTGCAACTGTTCATACAAAGAGGAGGATTAATAGGTTGGTGCTAGTCTAATGCTTTAGTGATTTACCCTAGACCTGGAAGAGTAAGACTGAGAATAAGGTTTTAGATAGCTCTTGCTTGCTTAATCAGCTTGCTTAATCTCAACACAGTAATTTGCTTTTTCACACGACTCACATTCTGAGTTTGTGCTTCTTCTACATATGCAAGTTGGTTGGTTTGTTTAGATTCTTATCATTACCAAATTCTCTGAATTCTTGAAAATCCTTCTGTTGTTTTCCAATAACCGCTTGCTTTCTGTAGTTCTCACCAAGCCTATTTGTTTTCTGTCAATTTGGAGTATACGGCTAACACATCCAGAAAACAAATCACCCTTAGTCTGCAGAGACACAAACCCTCCCTTTGGCAAGAGATCCCGTGATTTAAGCCACTAGCATTCTTGGCTGCTTCCCAGCCCACTCATAAAAACAATTTCTGCAGAGCTCCCAGGAAAGGACAGAGAGTTAACTGGAAGAGCTGAAGGGACAGTGCCATTTCACAGGACAGCAGAGCAGGAAGAGCACATGTGGGAAGCAGGCAGAAGGTAAAGGTTTGAAATGGCTCTGCTGCTGAAAGGCAGAGCACAAACAACAGCCAAAGGGGCTGAGGATCAGCACAAATAAGTGGTTTGGGGACCACAGCGACAAAATAATGTGGAAAAGCGATTGGTACTGGAGAAAAGGGAGAGAGAAATGGTTTGCTCCCAGGTCAATGCTATTTTCTATTCTACCTAGGTTAAAAAAGCTCGAAGATTTGTTTTTTTCCTTTTGGATTTTTGTAGTCTTTCAACTAGCACTGTCTCAAAGCAAGGTAAGCGGACGTGCATTCCCACAGATACAGCCAGGGATGATCATGCACTGTAAAACCTTCGTGTAGAGCATAGGATGAATGTGCTGCTAGAAGTATTCAGAGGAGATTCTGCTTTGAAAGGTTTGATATTGAGACATCCTTACCTGCTGCACATGTTGTCTGCAGATAATATCCCAAGATGTTAGTCATGTTTTATATATTTCATAATGCCTACATTTGGCAACCAAAAGAGAACCTACCGTGTTATAGCTTCATCCAGGAGACAAAGAAAAAAAACCTTTTATTACCCTGATTTGATTAGTAAGAGGAGATTTAATTATTATAAAAGGAGAAAAAGTAGAGAACAGAGTTTGACTTGCTCAAAATGACAGTCTGCAAATGGGAGAACCAAAGATGCAATTCTGAGCTTGATGCCTTGATACCTGCAGCTCACAATGCTGAGGAAGCAAGCACAGTTTTGCTCTTCTCTTCCCACTCTGCATGTGTATTTTCAGAGAGCAAACCTGCTGGATTGTGGTTTTATAGCAAATGAATTTAGAGGATGACTTCGAAGATTGTTTAGTTCATGCCCTGTGTCCTACGGTGGGATTGGCTGCATCTGTGTTACTCCTTACAGAGTTTGTCTAACTTAATCTTAAAGATTCCCAGTGATGAAGGCTCTACAATTCCTCTGGCAATCTTCAGTACTTGATTTTTCCCTTTGGAGATCTTATTAACAGTCAGTGTTAATCTGCTGTGCTGCTATTTATATCTGTTACCTCTGGTTCTATCCACCACAGAGAAGAGTTAAGAGTTTTCTTTGAGTTAAAAACAAGAAACAAAAACAAAACAACCTCCAAACCCGTTGTAATTCAGTCTTTGTGGCCTGTTTTCCCTAGATTCTTAGTTGTTCTCCTGTCCTTCCTCTGAACTCTCATTATTTTTATCTATATTGCCTAAACCTTTGGACATAGGAGACATTGATCTAGCTGTGAGCTTATTAATGCTGAGCAAGGTCCTCAGAGGAAGATTGCAGGTTATGGTTTGCAGTCTATCCTCCTGTTAAGCCATTCCAACACCATTTCCAGGATTCAGCTTCAGCTGGTATTCCACAACCCTTGGATTTATATATTCTTATACTTGGTTGAAGGGCAGGCTTCCAAGATAGTTTTTCCAATTTACTAAAATCACTGTATTCTAAACGTGTCGTTCAGTATGAATGCAGTTCTTCCAAGCTTCACATCACCCGAAAATTTAATAGCATGCTCTACTTTCCACCACTTTGATAATTAATGAAAGTAATGAACAATATGAAACATGGAACAGACCCTACAGAACTCCTCAGGATATCCTTACACACTAAGATTGTACCGTGAGTGGTCACTCTTTGGATGCAGCCACCCAGTTATTATCTGTTTCCCTGTCACATTGAAAGTTTTAACATGATTTTTCCCCTACCTTGGGGAGATTGGTGAGTAAAACAGTATAAAACATGATAAAAACTTTACTTTGTTTGAGACTGATTGAATCTACTTCATTTGAGACTGATCAGATCTATTGTTTCTCACATCCAGAAGGCTTGTTGTCTGCTTCTAAAAGTAAAATATGTTTCCTTGATGTGTTTTGTACTTAAGAAATACATTGTTGGCTGCATCTCATCTCCTGGTTATCTTCCTGATTCTAGTGGACAGTTTGATTTGTTTCCCTAGGAATTGGAGCTAATATGATTGATTTATAAATCTCTCAGCTGCTCTCTTCTCTTTTTGAAGGACTGCACTGTGCTGATAGTCTTGCAGTAGCTTATTCCTCCTCAAAGTTGAATGCTACCAATTATTCAGTTGCTTCAACCACTTCTTTCAGCATCTTCATAATGTTCATGAGGCTCAATCAGTCTGAAGTGTTGCTGTTTTATCAAGAGCAGTAATTATAAAGACCATTGGCTTGCAAGGTGACGTTTTAAGTAAAGATTCATTCAGAAAAAGGCTCTGAAATCCCAGGGCTCCCCTCTAAATAGCTTTCTTCTTCTCACTGTGGGCAATTATTGTCTTTGTTCCCCCTCCCATTACTAATATTTCTTTAAAATGATTTCTTGCTGCTTATCATGTTTAACTAGTAACCTATTTTTTGTGTGTCTTAATCTCTTTGATTTTCTGTGTTCACCTTCTTTCAGTCTCTTCTATAACATCTCATCTTGTTCCTGCTCTTTTTAACTCCTTCATTGACATTAACGACATAAGATCATTTATCGAAGTAAAAAAGCCCTGCCCACTCCTCTCTCTAAATGCTTTTTGTTTTCTCTCACTCTTTCTAAAACTGCTCTTACATATCCTCTTCCCACACTTATTTAAATGAAACTGATGGATTTTCAGACATAGAGTAGACATAAATGTTAGTGCTCAGACATTTTAAAAAATCTCCCCCTGCTTTTAATTTGTCAGAACCTATTTCCTAAACTGGAAGTGAATTTATGAATAGGTTCTGTGCCCCTAAAGCTGCATTCCTGAATGATTTTACTGCTTTAAAAAAAACTCATCCAGAAGTAATTGCTTTATTGGAAGTGGTTGAAGCTCGATAATATATAGGCAAAAGTTTCTATAGTCTTTGAGAAATCCTGTATTCAGAAAGAGTCCAAAGGACCATCTCATGCTTTCAAGACAGAAACTCTGAGGACATTTTTTGTTTTGGAGAGAAAGAGTCATGAGAATTTTTAACTCCAGGCTGCATTCAAGAGCAAAATGTTGACTGTGGAGATGGAAAACATACAATATTGAAGGGGTAAAAATAATTGAAGGTCAGGAAATAATTAGTAGTTCAACAGTAAAAGCTCCTGAAAACTCTCCATTCCTTATGTTTTTACCCTCTGAGAAGTAGGACATTGGCACTCTATGGTGTCCTAATTAGTTTACCAGGCCATATATTCCAGGTAAACTGTGCTTACAGTTGGCACATCACTGCTTGTAATTATCACGACCATCAGATGAGAAATTCAAGGTAGTGTGAGCAGTACTGCAAGCTCAGTAAATGTCAGGAACTGGAAGCGTGAGCCATACGTCAGAGAAGCCTCATGGAATTCCTGGCTCCAAAGAAGAAGAAGGGAATAGAAAAGGAGAAAGTCTAGTGAGGAATTGTAACTTAAAATATTAACACTGACAAAGAACAGAAGAACAACTCCACTTACTCTATCTCAAGCCATTAGCTTTGATTTAGTGCAGCCATGGAAGCCTTTTGGTAGTTTCCTTAGTATCTGCACTCTCTGGTTTAATAGCATTTGTTTAAATGAGGAGTGGACCCTCAAGCAATATTTCTCTTTAACAGACAAGTCCCAGCACAAAGTAATAAGTAAACTGGGAACAATATATTTGGAAAGAAGAAATAGATTTTGCTAGCTCAATTTAAGGAAATATTTATTACACCTAATTTCTCAACTGTTTTCTGAGTAAGCTATATAAAATAGTTCTCAGCAAAGCGGAAGGAAGGGAAAAGTCTGTGCCCTTATGGGGAACTTAATCTTCTATGTCATTTTAAGTGATATCTTTACTTTCATGAACTGAAGGCATCTATCTAGGACATCTCAGAAATTTTAGTCTTGAAAAGACCATCTTTTTGAAGACTACCATGCTCCTACATCTTCCTTTTCCCACCCTGCTAATTGGCTACAATCTGAACAGCAGTACGAGGAGTAAAAAGTTGCTAAGGACATTTGCACAACTTTTGAAGAGTCCTTTGTCCTTCGTGTGCAAGGACATTTGAACAACTACACAAATATCTTTGAAGGAAACGCTTCTGTAAAACAGCCAGGAAAGACTTAGAATGAAAAAGATCCAAGAGTAACTTTGGGGCTAATGTTGTTTTTCATAGACGCACATAGATTATCTTTCACCTCTGTTTCTCCTTGCTTCTCTTTCCTTTCTTCTCTCTTTTCAAAATATACCAGATCTCCTGTATGTTCATGTTTCTAAGTTTAAAAACCCCTTTTTTCTCATTCATAGGTCTTGCTTTAAGAAAAAGACGTTGGAGCAGCTGACTGAATCAGTGACCATTACAGAGGTAAATCACTTGGCTAGTGATCATTTTTGGTCTATCTGGGCAATCAAGCCTCTGCCCCAATGTTTTGATTCCCATGGAGGCATGGGTGTGATGATGCCTGACAGAGGGGAATAAGAATTGCTGTATTCTGCATTGCTCCATGTGAGACTGTCTTGTTTGGTAGAACTTATTACAACCCACAGACATTACTTCCTTGCACTTAATAACGCTTTCTAACCAAGTTTGCTACTGCTGAGCTTCTCTAAAAAGTGAGAAGGCTGAGTTTGAAACAGCCTTAAAGCACATACATTGCATAAAAGTAACATAGTTCAACAGCATCCAAATAACCGCTTTTTTTCCTTTTTTTTTTTTTTCCTTTATGTAAGCATATTAAATTTGTATTGAACTTCCAGGGTACCATTTATCTGTAGCTAAAAATACAGATCGGCGTGCCACACTTGGGCAGATTTGTCTCCCAAATGTTGTTTATGTGAAGAATGTATTTCCTACTGAGCGTCACAAATAGACTTGAAGTAATTTTGTTTTGAATGTAACATCCCATTGAACCAACACACACTGCTGTGGATGGAAGATGGTGTTCCCTCCCTTCTTAGAAATGTCTTGCTGACTTCTCACTTTCCCAGCACTGTGAACTTGGTAATCCCTTTGAAGACCCAGATGCAGATATTTTACAACCCCATTATTAAATTAGCTTAGTATTTCTTTTGCCTTACCTCCATGGAATTGTAATAGAGCATTCCTCACCTTGCTGCTTCCTTATTACTTTTATTAGACATGAGAACATAATTGAACCAATAGAGACACAGTTTTCTTAGAAATTGATTCCTTATCTTTTTAAATTCAGTTACCCGTGGTGTTAAATTCTGTTCTTCTTGTTGATGCAGTCAGGCGTTGTGTTTGCTTTGCTTCGCTTCCCCGAAAGTGGTTGCTAGCTTCAGTGCTGGTGATTTCAGTGTTTATTATACTTGCTTTTTTATCTCTTGTGAACTTACTCCTATTTTTTTTCATCCATCTTCTTTATTGGAAGAATTTCCACTGAGCATATCTTTCTTCACTTATTTCTTCGCCAAAGAAATTGTACGAATTGTAGAACCATGCACAAGATCTGGTCCAAATCTGCAGTACTGGGAATACGCTGGATCATGTGTTGATAGGGTGGTGATATGTTCATCAATATCAGAATTTGGAAAACTGAGATGCCTGTTAATATGCAGTGAGGCAGGTGATCCTTATAGCTGGAATGACAGAAAATATGGTCGCTGTCAACTCGCCTTGCCTTGCTGACAGCGCTGCACGCATGGACATGCATCATGTGGAAAAGGGTAGATGACTGTGACTCATAAATAGTACTTGGACCTAGGCCATGCTCCTTGAGGCATTCCTCATTCCGTTCTTACTGGTCAATCCGGTACTTCCAAGCTCTGCTGTTCAGCGCAGTGAAACCACAGGATACTGTTCTGGGAATGGATTGATGGAAAGGAGGGTTTCCTCCTCCTTGCCACTGCCCCTGTTGTGCAGACTGCTTCCAGATGCTCTGCAATGTGCCATGGGATGGGATGGTGGAGGTGAAGAGCCTGACATATTGGTGCCATTTGCTCCTGGGTTTATCTCACTATCTGTGTTGGACCTGCAAATGGGATAGGGATTGGTTCTATGCAGTTGCCCACTACTTCAGTGTCTTCTTGGGCCGAATAATACTTGTGTCAGAGTGGATGCAATGAGAACCTTAGCAAAAGCTTGGCAGTGGAGCACATGGTACCATCTGGGATGGGTATAAAGGTAGATTTCACTCTTCTTTCTGGTACAGATTGGCACTGAGTCATTTAAATAAGGGAAGGGAAAGTCACGTGTGGAAGCAAGTATTCCTATGTGGGGTATTTGAAGCATTTTATATAATGGATCTATCAAGCAGCTAACTGGAAATGAAAGGGAAAATAAAATAAAAATGTTCACCTTGATTGCCCATGGTATTACAGAGGAACTGCAGTCATTATGTTGGACATGCTATAAATACATAGCAGAAAACATCCCATATGCCTAAAGATCCTGTGATTTAAGACAAATGAGGATATAAGGGAAATAGGGAATATTGCTATGGCTGGACAGGTAACAGCTAAGCCAGAGTGGTTTCCTGGCTGTTTGGAAAGTGCAGGCAATACTGGGAACAGGTGAATTTCAGGAAGAAGGTGAAGGGTGAGAGTGAAGTAGTTTTCTGAATTTACACGGAGAGATGCAGCAGAGAGAAAACCAAGACTCCTTTGACTGTTACTGAGTGAAACTTGAATCAAGAAACCTGCCGTATGTATGTCACAAATACTAGACTTAAGGAAAACTAAGATCACAGCCCTTGAGCTAGCAATTACATGGATGGGAGGGAAATGGAGAAACGAGTTTGAATTGAGGATACAGTGTATGCTTGCATCAGGGTTACCAGATTTAGAATAAAGAACCGTGCTTTCTGAAAGAGAAAAAAGAGAAGTCTTTCAGCACTTTCAGCATCCAAAATACCATTTGATATATTTAGGAAGAAGGACTTAGTAGTCAGTGAGCTTTAGTATTCAGCCTGAAGCGCAGTCATTCAGTGCCTGCTCAATACATACACCCAGACTGAGCCAGATTGCCCAGAGCATTATTCTCATTTGTGCTACCTAAAAGCCCTGAGTTACTGGGCTGCTGCTGTGACTGGCAGATCAAACTGAGGGTTTTTCTCCTTTGTCATAGGCTGTTTCAAATTAGTCCTTAGAAATTAAGGTTTGTCTTTCAGTCTCACTAGCTCAAAGTATCTTCCCTCTCCAGTAATGTTCCTAGTGCATTTTTCAGCAAGAGCTTCCGGCCTGCAGCTGTAAAGATCTTGCAAATGTTTTGCTGGCACTTTGAGATTTCAGGCTTGGCCCCTTATGTCCAGGTGCTCCTGGGACAATAGAAGGGAGAGCAGTTCAAAAGTGAGACAGATAAGAAAGGAAGGGGTTTCTGAGCGTAGTGGATTTAAACAGTAAACCACAATATGTCAGTAGCAGAGAGATTTTTAACACTGAATATAAGAGCAATATGCCTCTTCCATCAGTGTTGTTTTTATATTAAGAACATGTAGTTCTTGGAGGGGTAAAGATTACAATTAAAGCCTTCACTTCCCATGCAGAGTACTCTGGAGTTTTGTTTCTTATCACACATAACGATAGTGTGAATAAATTAGATGTCATCACTGGTTGTGCTTAGGTGCACCTCCAGAATGGTGCTAGAAGAAGCTGCTTAAACTTGTTCACTGCTGATGTCCTATGGAACATGATAATTGAAATATGAGGATTGTAGATATGCTATAGAAAATATGAGGCTGTCACAGCAAGACTGCTTAAAATAACTAGCAGAACCGGGGATGGGAGGGAGATTCAGCAAAGTGTTACCAAACAGTTTTTGTGCTTTCTGAAGAGCTAGGAATAGGAATTGCTCTTACAGATCTGCACATTTTAGGAAAAATATCTTACTAAACTGACCAGTCTCTTGATATACGCTGGCCAGTTGTCATTCAAACATTTCTGACTTCTTTGAAGGACTAAAATGCAAGAGAAAGCAAAGACCCATCTCTCATCTACTGCATGGCCCATATGGCACCAGTTCTTAAGGTCCATTGGAGGCCGTGTATCCGGAAGCATGTTTTATTTCTGGAAAACTGTTTTAGGACCCTGGGATGGGGACCTGAACTGATTAAGTCCCAGTTACTAATAGTCAGATATTGTGTAATTTTCCCATGCACTCTGGAATAGCTCACTGGAATCAACAATGTTAGATACTATTTAATGTGATGAATGTGGCAGGCAAAAGCTACTCCATCACAGTTATAAACCACATATCATTCAGCTACCTTTATCTTGGCAAGAATCCACTGAAATTTTAGGCTTTCATGACAAACAAGTTACCTAAGAAGAGCTTTTGCAATATGAACAGTGCTCCTGCAAATGAGGCAGAATCCAACTTTGCATTTTGTCTGTCTTCTGCATAGCAGAGTAAATGCATTGGGGCTGCAAAAAACAGATGTTTGATTTTTGTCTGTATATTTCAGTTTTTACTTTCTGTCTATTTTTACTTTCTGTCTATTTTTACTTTCTTTAGATCCACTTCTGCCTTGCCACTGTCTTAATTTTTTTTTGCCTTAGTTGCCTATCTACTAATCCAATGCTATTTCAGAAGATACACGAGGCATAAGTGTTTATAGGAGATGCTAAGAGAATTCCTGCTCTTTACTCTTGTAGTGCTAGCAAGCCTGGCATGCAAGGACAGAGATTCCCGTTTAAGTCGGGCCCTGTTGGCTTCAGAATAAAAATGATGAAGATAGGGAGTTAAAGATTATAACTGTGCAGAGATTTGGTGGTCCAGGACAAGGCAACCTCACCTGCAACAGCAGAAATGCAGCAGCATTCCCAGAGTCTTTTCCGTTTGATTAAAATGTCAAATGTGGGATGGGACTTGCCAGTTTTCTCTGGATAGTCCCACTGGGGAAAAAGAAAAGCTATATATGATGCATAGTCAGCAACAGATAGAGGGGAATTGGGAGAGAGGGGATGAAGCTCTTCAAAAACAGTTTGAGATTGTAAGAATGCGGGAGCACATCTTCAGCAAACTTTTGCAGAGAGAAACCACATGTTAAAAGCACGGAAGCAGCAAGGGCACCTAGCAGCTATGTGACTATTTTAGGGTATGTGATTGCTGCAAGTCTGCATGAAAGTCACTTCTGTAATTGTTATTCAGGACATAACTTGGGAATGTACTTGGGCTGCAAGTAGCCTGACCTGTGTAGGAAACTGTAAGTCATAAAGTGCTGAGTGTCCCCTGGAGCGAAGCCCTGGAAGAAGCAGTGTATCCAATATTTCACTGTCACATCATCTTCTCACCCTGCTAATGCAACCAAGAATCAGTTGTGGAAATTCTTTATCCACTATTAAAGAATTATGAGCGTGGCCTCGGCAGGTTTTTTTCAAAACACAGAAACACTGTGTTTTGAAGCACTGGCACCAAAGGTTTGAACTGCTGTGCGATATCAGAAGTGCCTGCAAGTGGCCACTGATGGATTCGGTCTTTTGTTATTGTGCTAATAATACAAGCGTTTTCCCTGATAAAGAGACCTCCATTTCAGATAAATCTTCTCCCTAGTAATTGGTGATAAATCATCTCCACAGGAGCTGGATTTCCTTTAAATGTAAAACATAGCATTTGTACATTCAGGTTGTTTAGGTGCAGTCAGCTTGACTGAAATAGCTTTTTTTAATCCTGAAAGAAGAAAAGCCTTCTTAAATATGAAAAGTCAGACTCTCAGAAGAGAAATCTCAGAATTAAGGATTTCCATGTATCCTCAGTTCAAATCCTCCTCGCTTGCAGTGTCCATGGTGTCTGGCTAAATTATCATTTACTGTCTTCTCTGCATGCTCTGGTGCCATTCCATGGGGATTTACACAATATTTCTTTTCATTCCTCATGTTTGGTGTGTGGCCTGGAAAACTGACTTCTTACAAACTATCCTACCACTTCTCTGAATAAACTTCATTTATTCATGGCACTTCTACACTGCTCTCGATATTCTTTCTAAAGTTCTTATGGATATAAGTGAGTTTACCTTCATTTAACGCTTTGCAGAGTAGCTGATGCTGCTGCTGTTTTACATCAGGGGATCTGAAGCCTGAAGGATCTGAAGATATATAAAGGCTAAAATAGGAATCTCACCTAGTCTGAGGTTCATAGACTAAAACAGGGAGATCTCTTGTTTTTTCCTTTTTTATTTTTTTTCTCCAGACATTTATCTGTAATTGATCTCATCTGCACCTGGCACTCAACAAGTCTTGCCCAAGCAAACTCCAAGAGTCCTAGACGCAGCAGCTGGAAACCAGGAGCACTCACACGTGAGAAAACTGCCTGCCAACTATTGCAGAGGAGCCCTGAGGCAGGGGATGACTAGGGCACCATCCTCAGACGTGGCACGGAAGGGCTGAACTGTATGATAATAATTTTTCCTTCTGCAGTTCTCCTCTTTGAGCACAGCTGGCAGTTAACCATGATGCAGGATTTCCAGGCAAGTAAAAGGTTTCACCAAATTTACTTGTCTTCAAGAACTATTAATCTGAGGTATTTGTTTTTAAAGATATTTGGTTTTCTTTTTTCTTTATCAATCTCTTAATCCTTTAATTTCTACATTTAAAAGACATGTAAATTATAGATGTAAAATATTTCAGATTTTTTCTCTTTCTGCCAGAATGCAACCTGCACTTGCTTACTGTATCATATGATGGAGTTGAAGCATCTTTGGGAGTATCAGTCTGATCATTTCTTTATAAATGTAGTGAATAAAAGTTGTTCCAGATTGGCCTTTTCTGAAAGATTTTGATTTTACAGTTATATAGTTTGCTTACAGTTGTAAGGACCTACCTATGGCTTTATTTAGCCAGTATCCATACAGTTACATTTTCATTTAAATCATACTTGCTATTCAGACAGGTCATTCCTCAAGCATTTGTTAATATACAAATAACCTGCAATGACACATGTGCTTGAACCTTATTCTTGGCATGTTAGGAGAAGAAGACATTTTGCAGAAGAGGGTTTAGCTAGTAGCCAAATATCTTCTTATACCAAGTTTTTCCTCAGATTTTTGAGTAAAGAGTAAGCTGGCTGTGCAGCATGAGCAGAATACATAGTATCATTTTGGAGTAAAGGAGCTTAAATTCTTTTAGGTTTTAAAGCTCTCCAGAATTTTTTTATAATTGGCAGTAAAAGAGTAAAGCACTTAAAATGCAAACTATAACAATAAACAGGGCTTTGGTTTATATTTATGGCTTGTGAATAAAGATTGCACAAAGATAGTAACTTTTAATTTTGCATTAACCCAGCTCCGTTCTGCAGTAACTCTGAGGTGTTTGATGGGAAGTCAGGGAGAAAAACGTGGAGAAAAATGAATCAGTTACTGCCGGTGCCTTGCAGTGGGCTGGCCTTAGTGAAATACTCCAAGCCTGTCAGCTACTGACAGCTTGTTCTACCCACCACCATTTTAAGAAATCAAGTAGTTCTGATAGGACTGCATTACATCTGAAGGTGCACACTGCTATGATTTCCTGAAGATGGCATCTGAAGGTGCCAGCATGCTGGATATCTCTGCTGCATCTGTTTATCATCTCTGAAATAGGTAACAGGTTTGTTGAAAGAGCTCAGCACTGAGCAGATCTCTGTCTAGCATCTAGTACAACCTAGCTCTGTACTTCTGATCCTGGTACAAGAAAACACGGAAAAATTTCCTTTGCTTCTAAAGTCACAATAGACTTAAGCGACTCCCTGGAGTATCTTTGAGTATCCAGTACATAAGTTGTGTTGAAATGTTATGTCCACAGTAACAACACGAATGTAGTGGAGCACTTCTCATCTTCCAGATTGCCAGAGAGGTTTCCAAAGCATTGAACCATATCCTCCGTGTTTGCATTGAGCTGGCAAATGAAGGGTTTTCCAGTGTTTTGGCTAAAGTGCAAAGTGAAGGGAAAAATGCATTTGGATCAAAGCAAGATGGATATTAATTTTTTTTTAATTTTGAAGTGTATTGAGAAGTGGTGGTGTAGGAAAGCTTTGCTTTGGGTTAACCTGGAATAATTTGTCAATGCAAATGAAAATACTTTATGTTATAAAAAATATCTATTAAAAATATTGGAATATCTCATGCTAAGGGTTTGGGCTAGTTTTTAAAATCAAATTACAATAAAAGACCCATTTTAAAATAGAAAATGCATCTTAGAATGGAAAACTTTCAGAAATATTGTGAAAAAGTCACATTTTTTAATAACTGAAATTAGTTTTCATTTTAACCAACCTTTGCAACTAGCAAAGCAGCATTGATGTGCCATTTGGGGATGAATTCACATTTTGCCAAGAAGTTCTCTGACCATCTTTTCTTTGAAGAAAAGCACATGAGAATGTAGCTGTTACTGTCCCATTAAGAGGAGTGTTGTAGGCAGTGCCCAGGCAGGAGGTAAGGCTGTGGGTTTTTAAATCTTACCCCCAAAGATAAGTCAATGGTAAGTTACATTCCCAGAAACAACATTACATATATTTGTCAGCTTTCAGAGGACACTGCTGGCAAAATGACACTTAAAGACACTTAAAGAGCAATGAAAGAACATCTTTCCCAAATTGCCCATTCATGTTTTTTCTTCCTTTTATTTTGAGCACCACTATAAATCTGAGTAAACAGTATCTAGCTGAGTCTCTGTTCAAGTATAGTGCAGCAGAAAGTGAAATTTAACTCCTTTCAAAGATTTTTCTAGACATAACTTCATCAATTACCTTGGCACTATGGTGGCAGCCAGGTTTTTAAAAAGCAGTATGTGCTTGTTTAGGTACATTGCAGTTGACTTTGAGA
>JAUBOD010000633.1:7681171-7694871 GCA_032353885.1 Nothura maculosa | reverse complement strand
CTTATAGACAAGTATATGCCATGCTCCAGTTTGCTGTAGGCTTTCACCTACTCATATGTCCATGGCTTCAGATATGTTAACTTTAATATGGAAATTTTATACCTAAATCCTTAAAACAGCCTTGAATATATCATTGCTTTTCATTCTCACTTTGCCAGAGGGCCAAGTGTCTCCCTTCAGTATAAAAATGACTGTTCCTCAATTGGTGTGAGTTGAGAAGGAAATTTGATGTCTACTTTCTTTACCGTTTCCACTGCTTAAAATAATTGCCCTTTTATGGAGAAGTCTGTAGTTCTTAAGACAGAAATGAGAATTCTGAATTCCCACCCTAAAAATCCCTTTGAAGACTAAATTAGAAGTGTTGCAGATGAAGCATTATGAATTTAGATATATTTGCTGTTTACAGTACAGCAAAAGATAGTCTGACTAATCCTAAGAGTAGAACATAAGCGAGGTTTTAGACAGGTTCAAAGAACTTCAACCTATTATTAATGAATATCTGCCTGTGTAGGCACTATGATGAGTATATAATGTATGGTAAGCAAATACTACATTTATCTTCTTGTGTCAGCGAGTTTCTCTAGATTGAAGAGACTATCTTACATTTCAATAAGCCAAATATACATATAGGAGAGAATGAAAAAAAAATACATTTGTATTCTTTGAAGAGGCAAAATTGGATCTAGGTGATTAAAAAATAAATCCATTAACCCTTTTTGTGATGATGTGTTCCTTGCCTCCTCTGTCTTCTGTCATTCTGGTTTTGTATGAGTTATTAAATGAAAAATGCATTTGTGGAATGGATGACTTATAGGTATTTTGGTTTTACAAATCCTTGTGAAGAATGAAATAGGGAAATGTTTGTCAATAAAGCTGAGCCAGATGAGACTAAATCAAAGAAGAAATTACAGTTTGTCCTGGAAAAATGGAAAATGCTTGGTCAGATGTCCAAAAACTAGCTGTTATATATATAAATACACACAGAGTATTACCTAATTTCTGAAAAACGTATGAGAGGAGCTTTCTGAACTTCAGGCACTTTGGCTTATTTGGAAAATTTTACCAACATTTGAAAGATAGGTAAAAGTGAAAGGTGCTTGTGATAGTGGCTGACTTTGCAGCTGTGCATCGGAGCAGGATCTTACCTCCTCCTGTTGAGTCCTGCCTTCCTGAGCATGAGTTGCAATAGTCTGGTTTGTAATTAAGGGTGCTTGGTCAGATTGGCAGGTTCACTGGAGGGGATTGTGGTAGATTTGCCTCTCTGTTCCAGACACAAGGCCATCGTGAGTATGTGACATTACAGTCAGTATGAAGGCCTTCCTCTTTTTTTGGCCAAGAAATTCAATAAATGTCAAATATTCTGGGAGGGCATTGAAAGGACTCCATCCTCCTTCCCCATTCTCTTCCCTCTCTTGGGTCCTGTACTGTGCAGTCTTGTGTCTATGAATACGGTTATGCACATGAGTATTCTTCTTAGTAGTGTGAAGAAAATATACTCTTGTGTAAGTATTTGCCAGATTGAGCCTTAAATCTGCACTGCAGTGTTTCCCTGTGCTGTTAAATATTTATCATGCTTTACCCCAGAGATATCTGTATTTCAGTGAAGAGCTGAGTTGATATATCAAGGCTTGGAGTCTTGCAAGAATTTTACTGTAGGAGGAGTCGTGAATATAATGGAGCAGTAACATAGCTGAGCTTACTCATCTGTGTAACTGTTGATGGAAGCAAATCTTAATTCTACAAATGCTCGGGAAGAGTGTTACTGATTTTCAGAAAGATATGTAAAAGAAAGAAAAACACCAAGTACATTAAAGTAGGTGTAAAGATTATTTTCCAACTGAATGATACAGTGCTATCTGATTTGGTTTTTATTGTTTCCTACCTTGCATCCAAATATATTGAAGAACCATTGTTCAGGAGTTGTCTCAGTTCTATGAAAATGATGTCTGCACTGGGCCATTTCTTCATCTGTGATATTTATCATGGAGCAATATTCAGGCTCTTAATTGTGAGTTCATGCTGTGGAGTACAGTGAGCGCTGTAGCTAGAAAATGAGAGAACAGATGTAGCTGGAGTGCATAATCCAATGCAACATCCTTTGTGCTGTGAAAGAGATAACTATTGTTCTTGAAGGATAAGAATATATGGAGCAGAGATGGTCAAAATTGTGTCTATCTTAAAAAGAAATATATAATTTCACTACCTGTGAACAGAACATGAAGTAGACTTTAATTGTGTTACTACTTTACAGATAAAAGCACTGTTGCAATATACTGTATAACCTGTCCCATTTCTTGCAGGTGTCTGATTCTGCTGAAATTATCTCTTGCTGACAAATGATGTAGATAGTATAACAGCGTGCTAAAGAAGCTCTTTATTAAGAAAAATACTCTATTTTTATATTTTGTAATCTTGATTAGCAGAGAAAAGCATAAGTCTCTTCACACCTGGGAAAAATAATTTGAGAGAAGATTTTTCTCTTCTTTAAGTGTGACAAAACACTGAAGCAGTGGGTGGAATTGCAGTTTGTTGGTTCTCACCTCCCTAAGCAAAATACAGTACTTGAACTCATTAGAAATGAGTGGCGAAACTCCCACTGGCTTTGACAGTGTGGAATCAAGTCTCAAATGGACGTGACAGTAGAATCATGTGAGCATACGTAGGAAAGGGAGAATTAAGTGCCCACAGTAAGAAAAATGCTTAATGTTCTTTGGTACCATGTGTTCTTTATGGACAATTACAGAAAATGATAGACAGGTATTGAAATATGTTTCTTCCCTCAGTATTTATTTAAAGTTTTATAGTGATTGCATAGAAATTCAGAGAAGAGTCTCCAGATGTTGAAATCACTGCACAAATTCAATGAAGTTCTTGTATATATTAGTATCGTTGTCAATTGTTATGAATATGAACAAATTGAATCTTTCATTGCACATTGTGCTTGAGTACTTTGACTTAGTGATCTTCATCCTAGAGAGAACTCTTAGCACTTGCAGATGTCACTATAAATGTAGGGGTGAAAAAAGCTTTAGGGTGTGAAATAATCAGGCTATATACTGCCAATCTCTTGCTGTTAGTGGAGTATTTGAAATTCTCAAATTGGTTTCTTTTGAATGAGCACTGAATTTTAAACTCCTCCTGAATACAATTCTTTGTCACTTGGTTAATAGGGCATGCTTGAGGGTGACTAAATTTCATCTTCAAGAAAACTTGCAGGTTTTAGGGGTTCTAATTTACATCACATAAATAGAGTAGAAGAACTCTGAAACCTCCTACTATCCCTGATCAATAATATATTGCCTCTTGCCTGTTATGTAGAAAAGCCTGCCCTTTGTTAGTCCAGGTACTTTATGAACACTTGCCTCATTTTAAGGTCTGTATTGGTCACTATTTTTTTTTTTTTCAGATTGAATAGAAAATCTGCTAAATGTTTTTATGACCTCATAACTATCTGTCAGCTCCACTGAATAGATGCATTAATGCAACCATGATGTTCAAGGTCAAAATGCTGTAAACAGTAATTCAGTACTCTGCTGAGTCCCAGATGATGTCTGTGTGTAATAAGGCACAAGAAAGCTCAAATGATGACATTTTTCCCAAACAATCTGCTCAATTCTATTGCTGTGTTAGGGACTTTTGATGGCTCTGAAATGTCATCTAAAGTTTCTAACATTGTTTTAGAAGGGTTTTTTTGTGCATTTCAATTATGGCTTTTATTCACCAATACCATTTAATTCCTGACAGTTACTTCTCTTTGACAATCTCTGATTTAGCTGTTATCTATTTTGCAGCAATGTCAAGATTGGTATGATAAAGTAGGCTATTTTGATTGAATATAAACAGGATCTGGACAGTTCAATAAAAGTTCCTTGCATGTTTAATTTCTAGCTGTCATGACATCAGCAGAAAGCACATAAGAAGATTTAAGATCTTGGTTCACTTCCTTTTGTTCACCTAAATGCAGCCCATTAACGGGT
The DNA here is from genome assembly GCA_032353885.1 of Nothura maculosa. Lineage (NCBI taxonomy): Eukaryota > Metazoa > Chordata > Aves > Tinamiformes > Tinamidae > Nothura > Nothura maculosa. The sequence goes on along the minus strand of JAUBOD010000633.1, from coordinate 7,690,894 downwards.
TTATGTTTTATGCATATTAATTTTGCTACATGCTTTTTTTATAAGCTAAGACATATTAGAATTAGGTTGAAAATAGCTTTTTTTTTTTGCATTATAAAAGAATTTCCCCTGTGCAGAGTGCCTGCATGACCTCTGCATGTAACTGATATTGCCACCAACCACTCTGAAATCAAGTTAGATTGTTGAGGTTCATATTGTGTCAATTAGCTCAAGTATATGAGGAGGATACACAATTAATTTGCTCTCTATGTTTAAATATATGATTGTGTACATCTAGGGGCTCTGAATAAAGGACCTCGTAATACAGAGTTCATATCTCCCATTACACAACCTAACTTTCTACTAAATTTTGAAAGTAAGTAAATTATATGTCCTTTTTTTTAATTACTTCAGTCTTGACTGAACTAAGTCTTTTGTTGCAGAGGAGCTTCCTGGAGAATCAATGAGCTAATTTTTTGGTCATTTTTAGTTAAAATATTTATTTTATCCAAGGAAGAGGAAAGATTATGGCAAATTTTACTAGAAAATGTAGTGCTTAAGAAATGGATAGATAAGCCTATGACACTATCCTGTAGGCATACTATAACTTAAACACCTAGAATTTGTCATGGTAAGTAATGCATCAGAGAAATATTCTTAATGGCAAAGTGTAAATCACTGTTGGCTTTGGCAGGGGTTATCCAGGAAAGAACAACCTTTATGATTAACTTCCTCCAACTTTTAAAAATAAACATTATAGACCTGATTCTAGTCTTATCCATCCTCACAGCAGTCTAAGTCCATTGTCTATAATGGAAGTCATTTCTGATTTACATCAGCATTTTCAGAGGATTAGACCTAATAACCTCTGAGCATAGTGGTAGAATCATGGTTGTCTGCTGCACGGTGATGAGTGATGCTCAGAAAGCTTGCAGGGTCACAGCTTAAATGCTCAGTGCTTGCCTGAGCTCTTCTTACGTTGTTGAATCTCAGAACTGTGCAGTAAACTGTGCCAGAACAAAATTCTTGTTTGTAATAATTCTTTCATTACTGAGTTGTAGGCTGGCTAAGAAGGAGGGGAAATAGCTGTTCGAAGAGTATTCATAGAGACCATTATTCCAGCTCTACTTGGACAGGCCTCTCCTCTCTGCTTCTAGTCTCCATTTTAGTTTAATGCTGAACTGACTGGTAGGAATTGAAGTGCCAAAGATTCAATGTACTGGCCATTTTACTTTCAGCTATGTAGAAAAGCACTTCTTTTTATTTTTTTTTTTATTACTTTTTAAACTTATACTATTTGGATTGCTTGTCATTCTGTTATTGCAAGATTTGGTGAATAACGTTTGTGTTCAAATTATTAACCTCAGTCATAACCCTGCCTGGACAGCATGGAATACTTTCTGTTTTTAAAATTAATTTAAAGGGAGGAATATCCAGGCTTGCTAGATAAGGTTCTGTGTTTTTCAGCACTTGCCACTTTAATGCTGTATTTGCAAGAAAGAATCTGGCAGAACAGCCCACTGTACATCAGGATGAAACACATGACAATGATATTGCAAGAGGACTTCATTATTATCAAAGTGAGGGTTCCTCCAGCAGCTGTGCCCAGGTAAAGTTCAAGTTGGGCCAGGAAAACTGGCAGCTTAATGGCTTCTGAAAATTTCGGTATACTCATTTTGTGCAAATTGCTAACCTGATGTCTGACTAAACTAGCAAAGATCTACTTGTTCATTCAAACCATTTCTTCTGCTTTTCTCATCTGTCATCGACAGGGAACATTTCTCTCTGCAAAAGCCCCTCTAATACTTGGTTTGCCTAGTGTCAAACACAGATAAAGTTTCTCTGAAACAGCATTGAAGACAGTAGGAAAGATAGAACTTCAAAAAAGAAAGTTTGGTAGCAGATACCGAAGATAGATACAAAACAAATGGGGACATTATTGTTGAATACCTTTCTTTACGTGGAATGTAATTCTTCAGCCTTTAGAAAGGTAGAGAATGTGAAGAAGTGCGAAAAACATGTAATTAGGGGATGAATAAGGTTGGATGATTTTTAAGTTTCGCACAGAATTTATCCGTCTGCAGCTCACAAACCACCTGTGAAATGTGGGAGGTTTCTGTGGGGTTACAGTCAGAAGCTCTTATGTGCTGAATATGATGTACCATCCACCTACTCCTAAAATTCACTCAAAATTGGTGTCACAAGAATTTTTTGAAAAATAGAACAGCACTGAAATGTCTGGGTTGTAGTTACCTGGCATTTACTCAGTGTCAAACTGCAATCAAAATAGGATTCCTCTCTTCAGCAAGCTCTCTCCTGTGCCATGGGATGGGCAGTGTGGGAAGGAGTCATCTCCGTCTGAAAGACTAAAGCAAGGGAATAGGTTTAAGTTGTGGGTAGAATTTGATTTCAGATTTTTTAAAGATTTTTTTTAGACTCCCTAACCTTGGAGGATAATAGGGAAGTAAAGTCAGTTAAAAGGAGGAGTAGATCCAGTGAGGATCTGAATGTGGGAATTTATGATAATGTTGTTTCAGATAAAACTGAGAATCCTGAGGAGTGGAAATAAGGACAAGGAAAAAGAAGCAGAGAGAAGAAACATGAAAAATGAGGTACAAAATGATTACCTAAGAGGTAAGGAGAAAACCTTAGGATAAGACAAAAGTGTCTCTGTCAATAAAATCTTTTGAGAGAACTTCTAAGATCTTGTTTCACTTTCTTTTCTCTGCAAATATCTGTGAAATCTAAAAGCAATCTTTCTGTCTCACCCCATTTAATACTCATTTGCTAAGAGGACAGCAAGCCGCCAGTGATCCATAAATGAACTTGAGATGATTGTCACATAATAGTGTAATTTCAATTTGTTTTTAAAAAATCTTCAAAAACAATTTGTAAATAGTACCAGAAGATGATTATTAAAACTGCAAAATGAAGCATAAAAATGTTAATGCAAAAATAACATGCATATGTATATTATGATACTATTTTGAACTAGTTTATTAGTTTATATCCTTTGCCATACTTTTTTTGCCCCTTTCTCTAATACTCTGTAAAAATTGCAGATGACAGATAACACCCAAGGTATAATCCTGTGACCTCTCTTTTTTTTAATGCTGAAATAGAGTAGAAGTTACTCATTATGTATCTACATTAGCCAGCTCCACTGGAAGTGCTGGCTCTTCCTGAATAGACAGAGTTCTGTGTGAAGAGTTATGTCCTATATGTTAGTATTCATACAGCCATATGACTCTGTATGAAGTTGGGATAGTTCTGTGGGAAAGAACGTGTGTGGTTTCATTTATACTTGGCTTATGTTTATGTCACCTACTTGCTGAAATTACTGTAGAGAGTTTTCCATAGGTTTTTGGGTCGTAGTTATGTATATTTACAAGGCTAACTTACTCTTGATCTCTCCACCAACCTGCTTGCCTAAGGAATGTGTATGTTAATGGATGTAAATTAGATGGAGAAACACACAGAAAGTAGCTAGAGCTATCAAGTCTTTTATAGTGGAAGAGAGGGGTTGACAGCATTTAGGTCCTAGCTATATTTGTAGTGAACTAGTGAAGGAGGTGTTCTTAGCTGAGGAAAGGATGTCAAAAGGAAGCAGTCACTGAAATTGCCTGTGTGACAATGCTATCTGTTTGCTTCTCTATGCACGTCACATAAACTTTAATGAGGGAAAAATGCCCATCAAACTTTGCAGCTTCAATGGGGCTTTGGAAAGGAAATGAATGTAGATTCAGAGAGGGAAAATATCAAGGTTGTTCATTCTATGGTTTTTATGATTTTTTTTAACTAACTGTATTAAGACTGATTTTTTTTAATGGAATCTTCTTATTCCATGCATTTCATAGCATAACCTTTCATGAAACCTAGTAGGAAAAAAAAAACCTTCTGTGATAAAATTTTAAAGTGGAATGTTTTCAGAAGCCAGGGAGAGTAACGATAGGGGAAGTGATGTGAAATTTCTTTTGACAAGAAGATGACAAGAGACGAGACAGAAGAGATTTATGCATAGTTTGGGAGGAAAAATTTAAACTGATACATCTGATAGCTGACTTGGGATGAGTCATTCACTCCTTATTTGCAGTGAAAATCTACTTTAATGATTTTAACATTTATCCATTAAATTTTTCTCCTTGATCTATAATTCAAAATGCTATACGAACTCCTTGAAGGTTGGGACACGCATTTATTTTAATGTGGAGGTAGATCACCAGGTTTTTAATCATATATGTGGTATTGCTATGCTAATCTCAGTGCTGGATAGTAAGACTCTTCTATGGGGGGAAAAAAAGGGTTTGTGCCAAGGCAGGTCTGGTAAAAGATATTTAAAATAATGATTTCTGATGCTGAGTCACAGGGCTGTCATAGAACTGCTAATAAAAACTCAAATAACATTTGTCTAGCCATATGGGATGAGTCCACATAGTCCAATATCTGCTTCTGGTATTGGAAGGTGTTATCAAATGTTATCATGTGAGGCATATACATTGCCTTTCTAATAGCCACTTCTCTACTACCCCTCCTTAAATGCACAAGATTTTAAGTGTTTGAAGAAGTAGAGTGCTGTTGAAGAGAGTAGTCTTATTTTTGGAGGCTGTAGCAGTCATCAAGGATTCCTTTTCTGCCTCAGTCACTTGTAAGGAGATTTAGTTAAACTGTGTTAAAGCCTGTGTACATATTCATACTCTGAAATAAAACAACTTTAATTTGATTTTAACTTTAATTTACCTGACTTGCAGAACAATTTAATTGGAACAAGACCTTTTCAATTCTGCATACAAATGCCTGAATAAAGTTCAGTGCAATTTAACTGAGCCACTTCAGAAGTTCATTCAGATTAACCCCTTTGCTCTCATGTTGACAAACTCCATATGCATGCTCCATAACAACTCCTTAAATTGCATTATTTATGAGATGGTAGTTGAGACTTGAGAAGAAATTCAGATATAATTATGGATCCTGTGTGTATTAAGATGAAAGCTTTTAACTGAATGTTCACCTGTAGCTAATAATTGTGTGTTGACAGTGACGTTTGCCGTCACTGTCACAAACTGTAGAGCCTGTGAGTAGATCACAGATCCTAGACAAGTATCTCTACTTTTTTTTTCTTTTTTTTTTTCTTTTAATTTGGATTTAAAACTATGCAAAACTTTGTCTGTTAGGCCGTGATACCAACAGAGAACCTGGCCTTAATGCCTTAGGATTGGCTTTGTGCAAGGAAGTTCTGCAAAGCAGACAAACACAACCTTCAATTCACTTCACACTGGCACCAAATACCTGCTGCATTCCCAGGCCCTTGGCAATCTGTAACACACGTCTGGTATTTCCTAGGTTTTAAATTAGATTTCACTCCTCCTAAAGCTCAAGAGTATTTGAACTTGATCAGTTGGGCTGCCTTTACTGATAAATGTCTCTGTAGTACATCATTCTGCATTTATTGTGTCCAGCAATATTTTTATTTAAGACAAAAGAGACAGTGTGCTTGTATTGTTGTATGCCATCGGAATTTGTCATCCTTATCCTCCAGCACGTACAATTACATTGCCTCTTGCCTTCTTACGTTTCCCTATCCCTCACATCACCTTTTTCACTGTGTCACTTTTCCCTGGAGGAAGACTTATCCTTTTCCTTTCTTTGCTAAACTTTATAAAATTGCCCTTCTCAGAAACAAACGATGCCAAATGTAGTTCATAGCCTTCCAGTACTCAATCATTTGATTGCTTTTTAAAAATAAGATTTTATAGCGATTAGCAATGTCAACTATCTGCAAATATTCAATGACTCAACTAATGTTATAAAAAGTTATAAAGTTATAAGGCAACACAGAATTGGTTGCTTGTTGAATTAGAGTTGGTTGCTTACATTTATCTCAACCAAATAAAATTATTATGCATATCCTGGTAAATTCAAAAAAAATCAGTTTATTCTTAGTCTGAGAGAGAGAAAATTTAAATTGTGGAATTTGCTTTTCATATTGTAAATCTAAATTTTTTTTTTTTTTTTGCTAGGACTTATCGTGTCTTAGCACGATATGCCTCAGATACAACTTTTTTAGCTCGAAACTGTCATCAAATGTGAATAAATCTAGTTTCCCTGTCTACCTGAAAACAGTAGTGGAAAAAAACCATTAAAATGTGGAAAACTGAATTAGGATTTTATGATGTCTGGGAAAGCTGCAAATTTGAGATAAAGACTCCACATTTTATTGTGATTAGGCACACTATGCATCTCAGGACAAGCCTACATTAACTTCAGTGAAATGTGGTTTAAAATGAATGTGGAAGGGAAAGAGAAAATGGGGCCATTTCTAATCAGGCTGCCATCTCATTAAGCATAGACAACATCCTGATTCTATCTGATAGATTATTTTTTCTCTCTTAGAGAAGTAAGAACCTCAGGGTGGCTGAATGAAATTTTTCTTATAAGAATACGTAGGTACTAATGATAATGACAATAAGAAGAGCAGCAATTCAATACTGGAGGATGCTACTGAGGAAACATTGGCATAAGGGCAGGTAATTAGCACTGCTGCTTCTATTAAAATCAGAAAAAAAAAAGAGAAATGTAGTCACTAGAGCAAAGGGGTTTTTAAATTGCAAAGAAATCTTATTTACATTGTGAATCCAGCTGAACTAAGTAAGCTAATCAATATGATGGGCAAATTCTATTAATGATAAAAAAGCCCTTGTATGAATAATTAAATTAAAATTAAGCAAAGTAAATATTTCGAGGAAAGAGACAAATCTCTCAGAGCCAGAGTTGGCCAGTGAAGTGGAGTTACTGTTCTTCATTTTTATTGCCTCTCCAAAATAATCAAAGACATAATAGTGTGTATTACTTCTAGCAATACAGAACCTTTCACTGTCGCCTAAATGAGATGGGGCGTACATGTGGGAGATGGGAAGAGAAAAATGAATCTGTTTGAACACCAAAAAGAATTTGATGCAGCAGAAGTTGGAAGAAAATTTCAGGTCAGGCTTGTAGATCCATAATGAATAATACTTGTAGAAAACAGACCTCAGTGGACCTGGCTTTTCTTTTTGATGTAGCATGAGTGAAGCCCAGAGTTAAAACAATGATGAGGTAGGCACAAAGCCTTCAATGAATGTATATGGAATTAACAAACTGGTAGTTTTTTATAAATTCCAAAACGCAACTCAATTATTTTTATATAGTTTAGAAATAAGGATTTTTTTCTTCCCACTTTGAATGATGTGTTTTGATTTAATGGAAAATTTTGAACCTGTTTCCAGGTCAGGGATAGGCTATGGCTGTTTTTATATAGTGCCTAGAATAATAGGTTCTTGATCTCGATTGGAGCTTTTCATGGCTTCAAATAAATTGAATAATTTTTCTTGCTTATACCTTTACCCTTGTTTCTGGGCAATTGGGATAGGGAATTGGAACTGGTTTTGGCAGTGGCCTGAATTCTGTGCAGTAGAAGAATGAGCAAGTAGGAATGAATATGTTCAGTGAAAAACAGATTTCTCTTACAGCATCACCAGTAACAGAAAACATATTAGTAACATATAGGAATAGTCTCTCTTTTTCTTGTTGCAATCAAGTAAAATGAGGAGTTTAACTCTGTCAATATGAAAATTAATTAGCATGAATTGTAACCCCATTCCCTTTCTGAAAGCACTAAATTTTCCTGTTATTTCCCTTTTAAATGTAATCCTAAAGGGGAAAAATCAGATACTGTGGCATAAATATTGCATTATACTTAACTGATTTATATTTATAAAGCTAATTCTGCTTCTTAATGTAATTCAAGCAGGAAAAAATGCTTGCCTTTTAGGGCTGCTTTAAAAGTTGGAACAAGCATGCCAATGCAATCAAAATGAGCTCTTTTCTTCTGGCTGATTGTCTCATTTTTTTACATGGTTTCTTCCCATTCTTTCATGTTATTTTTCTCAGTTTAGAAAAGTAGTCTAGTGAATTTCTTCTTGGCTAAGAAAATAACTTTGTGAAAAATACACATCTGAGGTGACAGCTGTTTTTGACCTTCATGCATATTATATTATGGAGCTGGTCAACTTGGAACTCTGGCATATTGGAAATTTAGCCCTTGACATTGTCACTCTATTGAGATGAGAACACATTGAAATTGAAGGGCTTTTCACAGCATAACATAAATGGCTGGCACAACAAGACAGATCCTTCATAGTCACTTAGAGATTGGATAATGTCATAGGGGGTCAGGTGTGTTTCGTGATATAATGTGAAGTGCATGGAGTTATACTCGGGATTAATGAGGCGCTCTAAGAGTTCAGTTTTTCATGATCTCTTCTGTTCAGGAATGGAGCTAGCTATTTTCAGAGATTAAAATACAAGAATCTATAATTGATATATCTGGTGTTCGCAGAAACTGTTGTGTATGACAGCTATAGCACCACATTAAGAGCTTTCTTGAAGCAAGTATTTGAAAACATCATCATTTTGTGCAGGAGGGAGCTTGGGAATAGTCAAGTAAACTGTCTCTTGACTGTCTCAGACATGGGATAGGAAATTGTGAATATAAAATACAGCATCGAAGTAAATTCTAATTAAATGCTTGTAGGTTGCAGCAAAAAAATGGAAGATGGGTGGTCTCTGACACCTACTATAGCAACAGCTTTGTTTCAGTGATGTATGGCTGAGGATGAGTTCAGATCTTTGCTCCAAGTATGGAGGAGGCAAGTGATTTAGGCTATTAATTCTATAAAGGCAGATATTGCTATGTTGTGAAGTAGATGAATTGAGTGAGAACTCTGGAAATTTTTCCTAAAATAAGAACTCATATAAGGCTGAGCAGAACTCTCCCATATATGGCAGAGACTGAGATACAACACTTTTATGGTTTTTTTTATGCTATCCTTTTTTTTTTTTTTCAAGAGGAAAAGTCTGTAGCAATGAAGACTTACCCTTGATGAAGGAGAATCACATTAGAGAACACTTAAGCAAAGTCCTTCATCTGGGGAGGAATAAACCTTTGCAGACCAGTGCAGACCGAACAAACCAGTACAGACTGAGGGCCGACCTGAGAGCACCTTTGCAATCAGGACATGGGGGTCTGAGCAGGCAGGTTGAACATGGGTCAGCAATGTGCCCTTGTGCCAAAGATGGTTGGCCACTCTGTCCTGAGCTGGGATGGTGGTGTCAGAAAGTTGAGGGAAATGATCCTTCATCCTTGCTTAGCCCTGGTAAGACTGTATCTGGAGTGATCTATTGAATTCTGGGCTCCTCAAGTGAAAGAAATACATGGACCTGCTGGAGTGGATTCAGTGAAGGACCACAAACATGACTGTGCATCTCTAGAGCATCTCTTAGGCAAGGATAGGCTGAGAGAGGTGGAACTGCTTATCCTGGAGAAGAGAGCTGAGGGGGAATCTTATGAATGTTTATGAATAGCTGATGAGAAGGATGTAAAGAAGATGATGCCACCCTCTTCTCAGTGGTGCCCAGTGACAGGGCAAAAGGCAATGGGTGCAAATTTAAACAGAAAATTTCGTCTGATCTTAAGAAAACACTTCTTCATCTTGAGGATGACTCCACACTGTCACATGCTACCCATGGACAGAATGGAGACTCTATCTTTGAAGATACTCAAAAACATATGGGACATATTCTGGGGCAACCTGTTCTACTTGACCTTGAGCGAGCCAGGGGGTTGGACCAGATGCTGTCAAGAGGTCTCTTTCAACCGTAACCGTTCTGTGATGCCGACACAAACTTGCCTCAGGTTAGTATTGCTAA
>JAUBOD010000633.1:7654777-7681071 GCA_032353885.1 Nothura maculosa | reverse complement strand
ATGCTGTCAAGAGGTCTCTTTCAACCGTAACCGTTCTGTGATGCCGACACAAACTTGCCTCAGGTTAGTATTGCTAACGATGTCAGAAGGCAGACAGGGACCATCTGTTACAAAGCAGGTTCGATTCACCATGGGCACTGAAAGAAAGGAGGTTTTCTTCAGCTCGCTGCTTTTTGACTCCCTAGGGCTTCTGTCTATGACTGCCCTTTTGCTCATCATTTGAGGGTAACTTTGATCTCAATAAGAGCAATCACGTTTAAAATTATATTTTTCTCTCTCTTTCTGATTAGCTTTTCTCTTCTTAAGAATGAAAAATTATTACATCATTTTCCTTAGTCAGTTTTACGACCTTATTTAACCATTGCATGATATGGCTAACACAGCATCTCAGCTGGGATTATTCATTTCTAATCTAGCCTAAAAAGATATTAGCCCTTATTATTTATTTGGCAACATTTTTGTTCTGTTTAATGATGCCTGACCCATCTCTGGAATTAGCAGTGTGGGTGCTAGCCACATTTTTGCAAATTTTCCCCAAAGACGCTACTTCATAAAACCTTTAGGGGTTCTTGATGTAAAATTTAAAGTGTAAAATATATCATATTGTACAATTGTAATGTTAAGTTTTTCATTGCCTATTCAAGTATAGGCACTTCTCACAGCCTTGGCAACTGTAATTTTAGCTAATTTCAGTCCAGAGGTTACAGTGGTCAAAATATCATTATTCTGCTTCCCCTTTGTGACTTAAAAGCTATTGAGTTGTGGGATCAGGGCAGAGGCAGCAGTAGATAGACAAGGGCATCTCATTGCCTCTAATTCCTTGGAAATGTGTGAACTGCATGGAATTTACAAGTCTGTATTAAATCATGACAATCAGCATCACTGGAACTGATACTTCTAATTAGCAGCGTAGTATAGGTGCTATGTAGATAAAAATATAATTATCAGAGAAGCCAGAAAGTAAGAAGTGACATCCATTTTCATTCTAGGTTGAATTGATCATATGTTCACGGTGCTAAAGACATTGCACATCAGAAAGACAGAAAAGAAATCAATGCAACTACCAAACAAATAGGGGAGCCAGAGACGAGTCTCCTCTGCTGTTGGCAACTGGTAGGAGGCTGAAAACCACACGGACAGGCTGGCACGGTAAGCACAGCATACAAGATTTGATCTGTAATTTTGCAAGGTATCTACTGAGCTGGTGCTGTGTGTATACTGCCCTCCTAGGGTATGCATTATAAAATATGCAACAAATGTGCTCCTGCCTAACCCCCTGCACGTTGCTGCCTGTCCTCTCGCTCCTTCATCTTTTTTTTTTCCCAAGATTTTAGCATTTTTCCAGCACCCCTTTCTAAGATCACATATCTGCCACTCGTAATAAAGGAGCTTTCACCCTAATGGTGCCTGTCACTCATCATGACCCATGGACATTCTGACTTTCTCATTAGCTATCGAAAATGTAAAAATCTTTGTTGCCTTTTCGGTAGCTTTGAATTATACTCCTCTTGGTACAACATTGACCTTGTAAATGTCCATCTTCTGTGAAGCAGTGTGGAGTGTGACTGTATGGTATCTCAGTAACAGTTTGAAATTTGGAAGAATTTTTAGAGATCACAAAAGAAGCAACATCATTTGATCAAAGTACAAGAATGAACTTGCAGACACACTGTCTGGCATTGCTATGGACACCCGTGTCATGTTGAGCATATCTGCACTATATGAATGACCATTCCACAGAAAAATTCTGCAGAAAAGCAGAATTCTGCTCTCTTCAGATAATTTTGGTAGAGGAAGAGACTGTCTCTGAGGATGTATTTCAAATTCCTAGAACAATGCAAGCCAGACCTTTTTGCTTCTATAAAATATTCTATAATTAGATTTGCAAAAATGCTACAGTGGCAGACAGTGACAAGTTTCTCTCCTACAAATGATTTTTAAATCATTTTGAGGTATGTCATCCATGAGATATGTCATCCAAATGAAATACACTCTGAAGTGGAAGTTCATCCATTAGTAATTTTTAGCCTACTGACAATTTTCAAACAGCTTGTAAATTGTAAAAAATATAATCCTCAAAACTCTGAAATTGAAATTTGTATTCTACAATCATTCATGTTAAGGGCTTCAGTATTTATGGATGGCAATGGATGAAATTCAGAACAGAGATATTCTCTTTTCTTTCTGATTCAATTGGGATTCTCAAGGTATGTTAGTTTAATGATAACAGAGCCTTGATAACTGAGAAAAGCCCTTCCACCAACATGACCTCTAGATGTTGTGACCTGGACTACGGCAGTGGTTTCCTGAAGATTCATGTTTGAGTAGCCACTTGCTTCTTTCTCTGCTAGCAGTAACCTGGTTGCTGGCAGTATCCTGGTCAAAGATGCTGTAGTGACAAATGTCTTCGTTACAGTAGCTGCCAGTACTATGTACGGTACAGGAAGGTTCTCTGAATGTGTCTGTCATTCTCATCTGCAGCAGATGTAAGAGCTTTTGCTGCATCGTTCTCTGACACGTGGTGTTGTACCAGCTGCTTGCAGCAACGCAGAGTCAGACTGGGCAAACAAAGTGCCAGGGTAATGTATAAATTTCTGTCCTCCTCAACATCGCCAGCGTTGTTACAGATGTTGTCTCTTCACAGCTCAGTTGCTGACTTCAAGTATTAACTGCCATCAGCTCAATATGGAAAGTCTCTTAACTGCTTTGTTATCTTAATGCTGACAGCCCCCCTGCTAACAGCCTTATTACTATGCTTAAGTGTTGGAGACTGCTCGTTTTGAAACTGAAATAATTCAGCCTTTTTATCTCATCTGTTTGTCTCAGCTAAACCCATATGAAGTTGTCACAAAAGGGTCTTGAAACTAGAATGCTCCTCTGCATGCAGCAGAATTATACTTTTCTCGCCAATTTATTTCATAAATATATCTGATGGATGAAGAATGTCTAGATAGAGTTGTGAATATAATTGGTTTTCTGCTTTGACCACTGAACTAAAAGATGAAAATATCTTCAGCTTGAGCTAGGGTGGGTTTTTTTCTGTGGGTGCAAAAGACTTGCTTTGTTTTTCTAGGTATAAATTAAGAAGGCAAAATCTACTCAGTGAGTCCAAATAAATAGAGGGACATCTTTGTGCACTGAGGTTCACATTTCTGCTTTTTTTTTCTGCATATGTAGAAATCTTTCAAGCCAAATTTGAGATCTCAACTGCTTTACTGTTGGTGATTTTTTTCTTCTGATTTATTTTTTTCTTTGATTTTCAAAAGTGAAAAATGTCTGACAACATTTCTGCTTTCTGTTCTCCTTGAATTAGTCAATAACCACTTTCCTGACATCAAAGATCGCTTGATGTCAAGATTATTTTATTCAATTTGCTACCTGTGAATTCTCCAGCCTTTACCCTTGTCCTTATTCCTTACTACTTATTTCTTCAGTTTGCTGCTCTCTTACAGTTAAAGAGATGTCCATGAAGGTGCTTTAATTCAGGGCATTTCTATAATATTGTATAATATTTTGTCCCATTAGAGCTTGTGCTCTTGTTGCCTAACACAGCATACAAACATATTTTTTTCATCTGCAGATGCTAAATTCTGTGCAGTCAGCTTCAGAGTTGACTTTACAAGGTCAAGGTTTATGAATACTTTGGTCTCATCTTGTAAACTATGAGTAACTGGATAACTGGCCTCTTTGCTTTCTGAAATTTAGAAAAGGAGCTGAATTTTACTCTTAATGCACAATGCTTTTTTAATGATATCACAGCGTCAGGCAAATTATCCTTGTGTTGCTACTACTAAGGATACCCATTTTAAGAGTGATTTCCAAAAGAATATTGTCGTCTCTATAAATATGAGGAAACAAACACATGACGTACTGTGGGGCAAAACTATTATTGCTGGAGTATAGATTTCATTAGCTGCTTAGATAGGCACCCAGCCTTAAAACTTTTATATTTCCTATCTTTTGTATTTCTATTGTATAATAAAAATCCTAAAAGGTATGTTTTTAGGAGGGAGATAATTGTAGGGTTGTAATTAAACTGCCTAAATATGAGCACTTGTACATGTACAAGGTTTGTGGACTGAATATTAGTACTTGTAAAGAACTATTCATAGCCTAGCAGGTGAATAGGTTGCCTCTGAAGGCAACATCCATATATTGCATAAATTCCTGCTCAAAACTGAGAAGACTGATGTTTAATAAGACTTGTCTGAGTCTTCTGTAGAATGAAATACTGTAAAATTCTTGTATGAAAGTATAAAAATGTAACTAATGTCAATTTCTGATGAGTAACTAAATCTGAAGCCTCTTGTACTAATACTTGTTTCTTTTCTCCCTAATGCATAATTCAGATAGATTAAAGGAAATCCCTCTGCTTTACAACTTGTTAGACATTAGTAGCTGGTTTAATACAACGCTTTTGTTGGTGAGCCACAGTATTACTGGATAATTTGTAAAATAGCATAGTTTGTCAGGCTGATCAAAAAGGGCTAATTTTGGACACTTATATTTTCAACTTCAGTGGTTTCTATTCCTTGATTGTAAAATTAGTCTTTAAGTAATAGCTTCCGTGTCGTACATCCTGTAGATGGCAATGTTACACTAGTGAAATGAATGGAAACCATACATCCCAAAAGCTTCACTCTTTATTAATCAGTGAGGAAGGGCATTAATAGCAGTTTAAGATATAGTTTCTGGAACTGCTGCAGAGGTAAATATCTACAAACACATCATTAGTAGTAAAATTAAGACATGTTGGATCACTGTTGTTTGTTCTCGTATGGACTTACTGAGGAATCATGCTTGCTAATTTTTTTTTTTCCTTTTTGCGGCAATTTTCTATATAATGAACAACAGTAAATTTGCCTAAATTTGTGCGTGTTTTAAATAGAAACCATTGATTTGAAGGGCTCATTTTCATGTAGAAGAATTGTAATTGTTCCAGTTGGAAGTGTGTCATCTTGTTGAACCAGCACTGACACTCTTCTGGTAATAAATCTAGTTCTATATGACAGCACTGGAACAGTAAAATTTTTGTGACCAGCAAAGTAAAAAGTGTTTGCCTACTTCATAGACATCTTTTATTCCATTTACTTGCTTTTTATAAATGTTTTACTAAGACTCATTTTTCTTGCTAGACAGTTTTATGGGTTTTTGTGTATATAGGTTTGATGCAGCCAGGTCCTTAAGTATCTACCAATAAATGTCTGAAGCTTCATCTCTTCAGTTAGACTATTCAGGAACTGTAAGTTACACGTCTTTGAGGCAGGTTTTAAAGCTACACACTTAGACCTTCACTTTCTTGAACACATTCTGGAATTTTGAAAAACATGTAGTTCACTGAAAAAGAAGTGAATTAGGAATAACATCCATGTGCCATGTGAGCTAAGAAGTCCAGTCACAGAGCATTTGTAGCAAATATTTGCAGATGTCATTTGTTTATTTGCTTCATATGCATTTACGAACAATCATTAGGTAGTAATACATGTGAACCAACCATCTGTTCAAGTAATGAAAAAAGTTGCCCAAATAATTCAGTACAAAGGAAATTTGTAAACCAATTATTGGTCCTAAATTCATGAAATAAGTCATGATGAAATGCTCATCCAACTCAAGTACCAAAGAACTGATTATATCTTTCTTGAGGCCACCTTTTGAATGCCTTTATATAAATGAGTCACTACAGATTCATTTATATACAGACTCTTCCTTTGTCTTTAGTGAGTTGTAGGAAATTATTGTGAGACCAGGTAGACAGAAGTCCATGACTAGCTAAGTCTCTTGAAAGTTTGTCTACATTTTGAAATGAATCTTCTTATTTTCTTTCTAGAATAATTTGATTAATTTTGCTTTTGGAGCTGAGACACTAATTCAGGGAACAAGCAATGAATTTAGTCGATGAATTCATGGGCTGCCTTTGAGATGAGATAATGCTTTCACACAGCTTATCAGTTGTTTTGTGAGTATTTTCTTTTAGTTGTTTCACTCTTTTCCTTATGAAAGTCTTGTTGTGATTATTTGGTAGTCGATATTTAGCATGCAAGTCTTGTGGCTGCGATAAGTCTCACAATGCTGCAACTGTTTCCTTATTGAATAAACATTGCTTGGGAGAAGAGTCTGAAGCAGTCCCTGAGACTATGGAAGTCTTAAGGAGAAAAATAGCAGCCTAGAATAGAGAAAGGGACGTTCAAAAAGCAGCAAAGCTGACTCCTTGGCTCCATCACACCTTGTCCAAAGCCTCATTCCTAAGAAACTTGCTACTGTAAGGTTCAGTGGAGGGATGCAATGCTCATGTACAATTTTCACGTGTCATTTCTACACAGTAATTGCACCAACTGTGAGATGCTCATAAATGTACAGCAGTCAGGTCTTAATCTGGATCATTTAATTTCTAGTGCGGTACTAGCATGAGATTTTTGGAACAATATACCTATATGTTTTCTTAAGCAGCATCTTAACCTAGATCAAGCTTGCTGTCTATCTGTATGGCTAAGTTTATTTGGCTATATCTAGGTTTACTTGTGTGCAAGAGTTTGGAGCCTACTGCAGATAGACATAGAGGCATACTTAGTTTTGCTTGTGTGTAAATATTTGCATTTCTCAGTGTCTGAAGAGCCCACCTGAGGCAAGCAAAAATAATAAATATGTGACGAAGAGTGTTTCATTCTTTTTTTTAATTGAAGTGAATGCTCCTGGAAGCTTTCCCGTTGAGGGAAAAAAAAGGCATTATTTTATAATGCTTAAATTGAACTACATAAACTAAAACAGGCAATGCAGTGGCACAGATAAAATGATGCAGTGTTAAGCAGAGGCAAGGGCTCAGTTCCTGATTATTCTTGGCAGATGCTCCATGGAAAAGCCATCTCTGTATGTTAAACATTCAGTTTGGAAATATTTGTTTACTTTGCCCTAGTTCTAGTCCAGAGATATTTAACAGCTACAATTCTGAACCCGTGAACTGTGAATACACACAGTGATTCTCATGTCTTTAGTCACCTACTGCATTTTAATGTTTTTACACGTGAGCAAAATGATGCAGATTATGATGCAGTGATTAAAACAATGCAATGAAGGATTGGGGGAATTAGCAGGGGACTATGCAAGAGGACTGCTGGCATTAGTGCTGGCCGGGTGTTGGGCACCACAGCTGGCAGTGCACAGAGCACACATGGTGCCCAGCTGCACCAGCCCTGTGTGCCTTTCCTTTACTGGGATCCCTAAAAGAAAGAGTGGGAAAGGAATGAATATCACTGTGTACAAAACTACTGCTGATACGTAGCAGAGTTATACAAAGTCATAGTCCTAAGCACTTCTTGAAAATCTCACATTTCCCTTGTGAATGAATGTTGTCCTGAGCATTACGTTGAGTGGCAAATATCAGACTATTTTATGCCTTGCAAAGTGAGGATGTCTTGAAGACTCTTATTCTCTGAGAATAGGAGTACTTCAATCATTTTCCACATATCAGGAATGACATGTATCTAATTTTCTCTGGTGCAGCATTGTTATCATTCAAAGGATGGTAAGAGTCTTCAAAGTGTTTTTTCTTTCTCAGTATCATCCTCCCCAAAATTATGAAACAACCAAGTAACTGAGAGCGTTTTCAGCAGTGGGGCAATTTGTGGGTGCGAGTTCGTAAACATTTCCCCTGCAAACCGCAGGAAACCTTTCAAAACAGATCTTGGCTTGAACGTCACAGATCGATTTGAAAAAAATGTAATTATAAAAATTCAGTAAGATTGGCTGTCTTTTGTGACAAGCTGAGAAATACCAGACACCTGCTTGCAGTCACAGAAAGTATCCAAATGCATTTTAAAAGGAGATGTTTGAGACAACCAGGTTTAATTACACCTTTTTGCTAAGAAAAAGCTCTCGCCTAATTGCACTGTCACTGTTGGATGTGAGGAAACTTTCATGGTGGCAGACATCAGTGTTATATCTGTACGCACAGTATTTTTTTTTCCCTTTTAAGAATATTAACTATGTAATATTGGGAAAAGAGGTGAGGAAAGATCTTCAGTGAATTATCTATTCATTTCTGATCTTGAATTACCATTTCTTTTCAAACACACCAGCACCCTGCAGAGGCAGACTTCTTTTCAGGAATGCTAAACAGAAGAAAGGGGAAGGAAAAAAAAAGATATAATGAGTTAAGACACACTGCTGTGCTACCCAGGATGGATTATTTGTGATGTGGGCTTTTCTTTTTTGCATAGGAAAAAAAGGAATTATCATGATGATAATTTTGAAGTTGGTTAAAAACATTGCACTCAGTAAATATAATTAGTGTAATGAAGCAAAAAATGTGTTTCTTTTAAGCTCTTTGTATTTACATTTTGTGTAAAAATGCATTGGTAAGATAATAACAGTATAAAGGATCCCACTTTGTTGTATGATAAAATTGATTGAACATTCATTATATTCAAACACACATTCATTTGTCCTGGTATTTAACATCAGCATGAGCTAAAAGAAGCATTATTTTTCTTAAAAAAAGTCTTTTCTCCAGTAGTGCCAGAAAAAGGTATTCCATAAGCTTAGATACTAATCACGTCCCTACATCTAAATGCTGTATGGTTTATGTAGCATCTTCCTCCCTTTTCTTTGTCTCTTCACACTGTGGTGTCTCCAAGGGCTTAACTTTGTGTAAAAGCAAAAAAAAAAAACACATTCCCCCCCATACTCTTTTCACGCTACAAAGCATAAATAATAATGGGAATTTTTCTTTAGAAGACAAGGTGTATTTAAAACTCTGTTTCAGAGTTACTCTTCCTACTTGCATCCACAGTTTTAGAAAATGGAAGAAAGCCCTTTCTGAAGTTTGTGACAATCTAATCTGGCTCTAACACATGAGGATGTGAGTATATATATTTCCACGTTAGCCTGCCTAACTTGAACAAGGTATAGGATTAAAATTTCTTAAAGGACTTTTGCTTTTTTTAAGTAGCTCTCTATACCTCTTAGAGCATTCAGGGCAATTTATGGATCTGGTGCTAATATTAGCACAATAACCGAATCACTAACTGGAGTCCACAGTTGATTTCAGTATAGTTAACTTACAGTATGCTGTAAATTTACTGCAAAATATACATGCAAATATATGCATATTATATTACTGTATAGAGTTGACTCCAATTTCATCCAAAGACAAATATTATTTTTGCAGTTATGGCATATTACACTTATTATAGTAGAAAACTTCTTTAGGATACATAGTTTACTTGTGTGACATTTGAATAATATGCAGAATCACATTATGCTTATTGAAGGCATTACAATACATTTTTATAATGACTTTTGCTTAAATACATTTGTTGGCAGCTTTTACTAGTACCTACTCTTCCCTCATCTCTCTGAAAAATACAAGTGTTTTATTTATTTGCAACACCTGGAGAACTATGAGAAGGATATTATAAAAGCCCATCTGGGGAAGTGAGCAGAAGAAATATAAATTATAGTGCTGAAAGGCCATATGCATGAAGTAAAAGTGGAGGAGCTTTGGGGTATTGGACCATATATTTTATTAAGATGTCCTTTTGCCAGCCTTGAAAAAATAATTTTTCTAGCTAGTTATAAATAATTTATTGCTCAGAAAGTTATCTCCTGAAATTTTTCATTTGTCTTTTTTTTCTCAAATGATTTTTCTGCAGATGGTTTGAGCCTGCTGCTAAGGAAAGATAAGCTGTGGTTCTTAAATTTTATGAATGACTTTGCCTATCATTAGTAGAAATCTACCTACCCCATAAAAAGTCAGTTAATAAAAAGTCAGTCAGTATCTCTTCAGTATCTTGGACCTTGGGAGGCAAGGGCAGATCCACAACAATATGGTGGATGGCAGCTGTTTTCCATATCTTTTAATCCTGGCATTTTCCTTCCCTTATTTCCTTGTGTCTTCCTCCTCTCATCTTGATTTTTATCTGCTTGTGGAACAAACACAGATCCTGGGACCAATGATAATAAAGTTTCTGCAGATCTTGGCCTGACTCTGAATTGTCTAGATTTTATTCCCCAAAGGGTTCCATAGACCAATTTTTTAAATTGCATTTTAAATCACATTTTGCCTGAATCTCCTTATTTTGTTTTTCCCTGAGGGCCTTTGGGAATTGTAGATGTTATCCGAGTATTGCTGGCAAAGTGTTCTTAAAGATTTTATTTTTCAAACCATTTCTATCCTGTCTTTTCCTGTTTTCCAGCTGGCAAACATCTGAAATCCTGAGTGAATACTAAATGCAGCCACGATGATCACATGTATGTGATTCTTAAAATATGTGAAATCTCAGAAATTACATTTTCAGGCTGTCTGTTTCTATGTAGAAATCGTTGAACTTCAAGAAAAATGTGCAAAGATGTGTCAGTACAGGAAACGAAAGGTGCTTCAGAACAGTCAAAACTTTAGCAATTCATCAGTCTTAAAAGTCACAGGAATGATTATCTCTGTATATGGTATGGCATCTGAAAGTGTGGTAAAGTAGGGAATGCTAAAATCTAAAAATAAAATATTGGGAATGAAACCCACTGTGAGAAAGAAAGAATACAAAATTCTTTAAAAGCCAAAAAAAAAAAAAGAAAAAAGAAAAAGAAGTCTTGACTAAACTCTGAAATTTTCTTTCACTTGGTTCTTTTAACTACAGCTGTAGTTAGAAGTCTTGCCTGCAAGAGGGAAAAGATGGTATTTTGTCCCTTGGAGGGAAAAAGAACTCCTAAAAACTTATCCTGCATGACCTTTTTAATTTTGTGTTCTGCATAAGAATAGCTGGCCTCCTCCTGTAATTTTTTATTTGATTAGAAGTTAGCTCATGTGTTCATACCAGCATATAGGATTTGTATTGATAGCAATAACAGCAGATCCTGTTGTAATGAAGAAATGATGTGTAAGTGCAGAAATCTGTTTTTTGAGTCATTTAATTCCTTAGATTTTTATTTTTTTATAATTTTTGTTGCCGTTGTTATTGTTAAATCTCTGTCAGGTTGGTTTCTTTGGAGCCAAAATACATGGCTGTGGATAGCTGAACATAGTGGCTTTAGCTGTATGAATCATGCATCCTTCCTAGAGTTAGGGCTCTGTATATTCCCAGAATAGTAATTGTCAGTTCCCTTTGTTCTAAATCATGTATTGCTCAGGGTTCTGACATTACTGTATGTCTTAAACCTAGATTGTCCCCAAAGTCTTATACTGAACCAAGCAACTAAAGGATTTGTGAAATATAACGTGGCTGTAAGAGCCTATATTAAGACCTTACGAATTTAACAACAGATGTAGCCAGTAACTCACATTAGCTTTAGGCCTTCTATTTTTACATCGCCAACTGCTTGGTTAGATTTCTAAGGAACCTAACAAAAAAATAAAAACCTTTTTTACTAGATCTACATTTAGTGTCATTAAAAAGGTAAAGTTCTGCAGTTTCTTTACTGTGCTGACTGCATACATCCTCACCCAGCAAATTGACACAGTATTTGTATTTTTTACTCGCTTTTTCTTTTCAATTGAGCTCTGCAGTCACTTCACTTCTAGGTGTTTCAACACCAATAAGACACGAGCACTTCATTGACAGGTGTCTTTAGCATGTAATCACATTAACTTAATTTGGGTTCCCTTAACCACAGCAGTTTGGATTTTGGTGCAAGCCAGCAGTCTAAATGTTAGGTATGCTTTTCAGAAGGGCGTGGTAGTTCAGCTCTTTTTTTCTTGCATCTCTACTGCTCTTAAGACTAAGACAGGTCCATCTAGTCAAGCTTCAGCTTCAGCAGATGCTGCTGACACAACAAGACAAAGACTGCCTTCAAAATGATGTTCATGAATTTGCAGTTGTGTCATCTGACTACCTTTGAGGAGTAAGTGCAAAACTAATAACTTCTCAAGTTCACTAAAATCTAGATGCCAGCAGCGTTTAAACAGCATGTCTTACTTGGCAAAAAAGAATCGTTGAAAAATTATTAGTGTATTTTGGGAAGCTTTTCCTCACTTTGAATAATATTTATTAGGAAAGGGCTTTTCTGTAAACCCTAAGACAGTAACAAACAAGCTGACATTTACACACCTTAACTTTTCTTTGCATACATGCCTGTTAGTTCTTTGATTGTGATCTCAGAATTCTTCCCTGCAAAGCCTAGGAAAATCTGTGTGAGTGTTCAGCCACAGAGCCTTGAGGGCCATGGAAGCTCTACTAGTGCCCTCTCATCAACCAAACCATGGAACTAAATAGAAACAGTCAGATTTGCCAAGTAGATTCACCAGCAAAATAAAGAGAATTTGCAGACAGGAAAAGAGGAAATGGTGAAAAAAAAATCTAAACCTAAATCCTCTTTTTTGTTTCCTTCTGGGTATGTCTGAACTAATCAGAAGGAAATGAAATGTCAAGTTGATTGCTTCCTTCTAAAATGCCAAATGTGAGTGGTATTTTCTTTTATGTTAAAAGAAATATCTATTAATAGATCTCTATAACAACAGTTCCTTGCTGGTTTACATTTATGGCTTATCATAAAATCCTTCAGAAGGACTTGTGGTAAAAACTGTGAAGTTTATATAATTGCAACTAGTGACAACGCTTTGCTTGGGGGTCTGCTACACTATCAAATCTGCAAGAACAAAAACAGCAATGAAAAAATGGAATTCCAGCAATTAGTTCTAGGGGGATGAGTGATCTTGTTTGACCCAACAAGAACATACTTTTGCAAGCAGAATTCTGTTGAATCAAAGCTCCTTATGACAAATGTAGTTGCGTCACTTGCCTGGACTGAAATTACCTTTTGATCTTATTCATATAGATTCCGTGGGATGTGGTAATTGTGTTAATATTCTGTAAGGATTTTTTTTTGCATTATTTGGCATAATATTAGTGCAATACTTGCAATGAGATATCATAGAAAGTTACCATAGTTAAGAAACAGCATATATATAACTTGTCCCATGAGATTTCAACTAATCTAGAACTCTTTACATTTTAGGAGAGCTGTCATTTCCCCTGGAATTACTATTTAATCAGATTGATCATAAAAACTTTGCTCTGGCTGTAATATTAGACTGCGGATATGAATTCCATTTAACTGTAGTTTGGGGAAAGGGTGACATTTTGGTCATTTTATTTATAACTGAAAGGTTACTGATTTTTCTGTCTGAAGTGTGATGCATGAAAATGTAGTAAGAAATTGCAATGTGAGGAGTAGTACGTACGTTTGAGCATGTAAATGTAGTAGCAAATATATATTTGTCTATTATTACAAGTATTATAATCATCTAAAAAAAGAAGTTATTATGATTTGTTTAAAATATACCAACTGAGAATGAGATGGTTATTCTTAGGGAAGAAATGGTTAATACATGGAAAAAAACAACTTATATTTAAAGAAATAAAATAACTTTGTCTTAAAATACCCAGTACCTCTTGACCTCACAATTTTCTGAAGCCAATTCCCTTTTCCCTGACCTACACTGTCTAAAATTGCCAGCAGCCTAAACATTATATAAGATCTCTCTGTCCTGCTGGTGTGTCTGCCTCCTTTTGGTGCTCTTTTCTGCCTGTGGTCTTCATCAGCTCCAACACAATGGAGGGTCCTAGCTGTACCTTTCTTCTGATTAACTCCAGTCCCTTCCAAGCATGTTTTTGCTATACTTACCTCCTTCTTTACATCAGTTATTTATTTAAATAACTTCAACCTTTCCTTCATATCAGCTCTATGAGATGTTGTGGGGAAGGAAGAACTGTGGGTTTTATTTCAGCTCCAACCTTGCGGTGTGGGCTTGAACAATTTGTTTAATTTTTCTGAGCCAGTTCTTTTCTTATTAGAAAAGAAAAAGGAGGCCAAAAGCTTCATTTTATCTTGCATATCTGTGAAATGAAACATTGAAGCACTAAAACCTGCGGATGCTATAATGTTGAAAATAAAACATATAGTCTCATTTGTAATAGCAAGCAAATAAAGTATAAAAGTTTTTTGGTTACCTTCTCACAAAGGCCTCATTGCACGTAAGGCGACTGTTGAGATCCCTTTTGAAGGATTTTTAAAAAATCATTTCTCATCTTTTTTCTCCACAGTTTTCTCTCTTCTTCTGTCACCTTCATTTTACTGCTTGGAGGGGCAGTGTGATTTCCCAAGAGGAAAAACCTGTATTAATGACAGTTTTTGAACACTTCAGATAGGTTATCAGATAAGAAAACTTTTTCTTCGAGGGTGATGGAAAAAAGAAAAGAGTGTCCATATTTTATCTTAAAAAAGGCAGTATTATATGAGTTACCTCACCATTCCCAAATAACGCCTATTCCTTTTAATATTTTAAGACATTTCTTAGGCCCAACTTCTTCATGGAGATACATTTTGCTTTCCTATGATGATGTCACATCCTGATCCAATTTTTACTGAAAGTTACAGAGGCAAGATTAATTAGCAGCCTGCCATACCACTCATGATTCCTGGAGTTTCAGTAATAACTTCATTTTTGTAGAACTATACTTATTACGTGTATTAGACATGTATTACAAGTCCAGACAAAGTAACTTACTCTATAGCTCCTTAACACTTATTACTATTATCAGCACCCTCTCTGCAGACTGCAGCTGAATGCAGAATTTAGGCTATAACTGCTTTTTGGTAAAGGTCTTATGTTTTTAACCCTTCTACCCCAATTATCCTATTAGCAAAAAGAATAATGATCATTTTTCAGGTTAAATGAAAATTAGTAAAGATGGATAATGCAAATTTGAAACTCAGTGTCAGAAATTAATTTTTGGATTTGGCAGCTAAGCTATGCAGAGCGCTGTTCAACTTTTCATATGCTAAAGAGGATTCCAAAGGGATTTTTTTTCTCTTTAGTTATATAACAGTCTCATGTAGGAGGATAGTAACATTCTCTGTAGCTAATGATTGAGTTTTTTCTCATCCTGCAGCGTGTATCAGTATCTGATATTTTCCCTGAGGCCTAAAAAGTTGTTATAATTCTTCAGGCTTGTCAGGCACTTCTTTATTCCAGGGCTACATCCTGCAGCAAAGCTGAGAGGCCTCCAGCTTCTTACAACCCCTTTTTCTTATCTTTTCATAGCACCATGTGTTTCACATGATGTGAGTGCCTTTGGAAGTCTCATGGATTGTAAGAAATCAACAGATATGCCTTAAACTGCATATTCCAGCACCCTGGAAGCATCATGGAGAAACTGCCCATTATTTCAGCACAGAGCAAACATCTGAGCTGAAGTGACATGAAGTCAAGTATGAAATCAAGAGCAGAAGACCACTAAATGTCAAGCAAAAAAGCAAGTATGTATGATTCAGCTCTGCTTAAATCTGGTTAAATTTATTGCTCTAGTTAGCCTGTATTTAGTTCCCTACTGAAATTCCTCCAAGCACACAGATTGCTTATAACTAATCTAACTGCTTCTTAGTTTGCTTTTAACAGAACACCTTCCTTGGCAGCCTGGTAGCAATCTCATCTTCTCCGCAATTGAGATCTACGCAATCCCATGGTATCATCTCCACTGCTGTATCACCTCCAAGAGGCAGCTTTGGCTATGGGGCAGAACTGAGTTTGAGCAGCAAAACCTCCTTAAGATACAGTTAGGCTTCTGTTGACTTGTATTACAGACAAAACACAAAATCCTGTGTGCCTTCCTTTTCCCTTTGGTTGTCTTTCTGTAGCACTGTGCATGTGCCTGAAACCATAATTGCCATAATGGTAAGAACTATTTTTTACACATCTTTTTGTATCCTTCAGTGAAAAATAACATTTGAGAAGCAAGAAAGTCCTTGAAAATCCTGGACAAAATTACTCTGACTACTCTTCCCAATATCAAATAAACACCATTTTGGATATCTAAGGCCATCTGTAGATGCTGTAGTACTGAATGTTGTCAAATTGATCCACATCTGCTGGGGTTCTAATTCAATTTCTGAATGGAGCTTGGTGCTTAAAGGGCCTCTTTCAAGAGACCGATACTGGATTTGGCTCTTTGGAGAGTCTGTGCTCAGATTTTGGCTGTGCTGAACCCTGACTCTCTGTTCCTAAGCAAGGTTTTGGCATTTATTTCAAAGAAATGTTCTTTAGCCTTTGGTAGCATGATAGCAGAAAGTGCTTCATAAAACTGTTGCAGATTATTTGTAGCCCCACAAAACATCCAGACACATTCTTACATTCAAATAAATGAAAAAAAATGCACAAAAATAATAAGCAGTTTAAGTTAGGTTAAATCTTTAGAGTTGAAATATAGCAAGTTGTTGAGTGCTTACGTGAAGTGAGGTCTGAGTTTTTAAGGCCTTGTGCAGTAATTCATGACTACAATCTGTCATTTTTTCTATGTTGTGTATGCAAGTATGATATCTATATTCTTTCCTTTGTTGTATTAATTAAATTCATCAAAAGCAGATATCATTATATTTATCTTCTGATACCATTACTGTCAGGAAGTTAGAGTAGTGAATGGATCTAAGATGGAAATGTACTTCTGAGCTTTGACTTACAAAATGAATCAAAATATATGTATGCTAAGAAAACCCAGTCCTCTGTGACTCAGGCCATGCACCCCATTATGTACTTTGTATTCATCACAAACTCAGAGTTCAGTTATGTGGAACATGGTATTTCATTTTCATATCACCTCAGTGCTATATTGGCATGTTTTAATTAAAGCAGGACAACATTTGTTTGTGTTGGGTAAGTTTAAAAGATTATGATGTTTTGCAATTTAATCCTTTAAATTGTATTGCACTGGTATTTTTCTCAAAGTTTAATATAGTGATGCTAACGTGATGTAGTTGCCTGAAGACAGACATCTACTGCTGCTTTTTATGCTACAGTATATCCCTTCTACTCCTCAGCTGCTGCTCCAGAAGGGCAAAGGTTTGCTATATATGCCTTGTGTTATATCTGCCAGTTATGTAAGGATGTCTTGCAGTCCCTACAGCATCTAAAATGACAGTGGATCCTTATTTTTGGATAATTGGAATCCCATCCTGCATGCACAAACATGCACTCTCACTCCCTACAGAGAGAGGCTGTATAAATCATTTTGGACAGTGCAGGCTCAAATATATTATCCCGATTTACTTGTTAATGCCTGTTCTGTTCCTAGAAGTCACCTTTAGTGCCTGCAGGCTCTGGGAGTAATTTCTAGTGGCTTATTGCCATTGTGCTGCTTTTGTGCATTAGAGTTTTTCTAGTCCTGTCACAAAAGGCACATTTGGGAACCCAGCTGTTTTGGTTTGTAAACATGGGGGTGGGCTGGAGAGTCTTTCTTTCCCTTACACAACAGCACCTTCTGGGGAAGAATAAAAGCAGCACTGTTATCTTTTTCTTAACAAGCTTTTCAGAAACCGCAGAAATGAAACTCTCCCGACACCGTCTAGGGTTTCTTTCTTCTTTTCAGCATCCTCTCCTGGATAGGTGAACCTAATTTTGCAGCTCACCTACTTTTACTTAAATTTTTCTGAACACTATAATAAAATGTAGAGAATGGGTATCATAAAATATAGACAAGGGGTACCCTCAAGCTTCCTGTTAGGAGTTTTATACATTATGTATATTATGTTTCTGTGACACTGTCCTGTTGTATTAGAACATTGCTATTTTAATAGGTACCTTGAACTAAAAGGTTTTCTGTCCTCTGAGCCTGGTGGCCCAAATACTACTTTATATCTTTACAGTAGTGCCTTGTTTTCAATTTTCACATCCCCCTGTGAGAATTTTTTTACCATTTTTTTTCCTGCTGAATTTGTTATTTCAATACTGACATTAATATCACTAATAACCATGTTTAAAAAAAGAAGTAGAAGACCTATTCATCCTTGGCCTCCCCTTTATAATTCTTGTGAGTTAATTTATATTTTTGGCTTTTCTTCTCTCTTGGTAAGTACAGAGGTGGATTATAAAGTATGTGAAGACTCTGTGCTCTGCCATTTGCTGCTGTACTACAGGGCTTGCTATTTCAGTATAACAACTAATCTGGAAACAAGTCTTTTTTTACAAAATAGTTATTTAATTGTGGAACAGATGTGGATCCATACTTCATATGTACTTAGTGCCTGTAAGGCATCACATATATAGACAATTTTGTAGTGCCCCTGTCCTTGAGAAGGTAAACTGCTTTTCATGTGACTGATACAAAAATCTGCTTCCCTTTGCCAAAGTCAAATGTTTTCTTTTCTGTATCTCATGCTTTTACCTGTGTTGTCCTTTATGCTTGAGAAGACTTTACATTAACCGTACATTTATTCCTTCTCAAAATTCAGCTTTGTTGTGAGGCTTTCTGGCTATTCTCATATGACAGTAGTCAAATGGGCAGACAAGAGTCCTGGAAAACATGATATGAATTTATGCATTCAGACAGAAATCGTGTTCTGTAAGCACATTGAGTAAGAAATGGCAGAACTAACATAAGTTTTAAAAAAAGGAGTTTCATCTCACATTCATTGGACTATTTCACTGGAAAATTTATTCTTTCTTAATGATAAGATAAAACGATTAGGTAGTGACCACCTAATCCTTGCAGTGCGGCTGCAGTCAGAGCAAATTGTGTAAAGTACCAGCACTTACATTTTAGAAGTAGATATTGTACGCATGTAGATATATAAAACTCCTTGCAGCACACATCAAAAGTAATATTCATCACACTTTCATTAAAAGCCTATTATGACTCTGTCAGCTGAAGTTTCTCTATGAATTAGATGCTGGCTTCTGTTAGAGACATGGAGACACTGCATGTTGGCATGGCATGTCTTCAATAAAAACACTTGCTGAACTGTTTTGTTTACTGGGTCTCTTTCTGCATGCTTTCATCTTCTTGATTCTTCCTCTTTCCCAGTAAATAAAATAAATCCAGACTAGACAGCTATTCTTCCTTGAAAGAGAAAGATAAGTTGGAGACAGGAAGGGATAGGTTTCAATTACTTGCTTTAGAGTCATGAGCTGGGCCAAGTGACTTGACAAGACTGAAAACAGTCATAAGAAGAGATCAAATACAAGGCTTTTGAGGCCTCTTGCATCACAAAAGTGCTAATGCATTACCTGGTATAAAAGCCAAGGCTACAGTATAAAGATTAAGTAATAAGGAGAGAAGAGACTGATGAGCACAGCAGTAGCTCATCTTACATGTATATTTAATGCTACTTGAAAGCATGCATTGGAACTAATGAATTGAAGGCCTATGTATGTTGTGTGCCAACTAAAACTGAAAGGCTTAAATTATGCAAGACATGCCATTCTATTGCCAAACATTTAGCACCATTCCTCCAGAAGAGAAACTCTGGGGATCCTTACTTAAATATTAGTAATCAAATCCTTTCTCAGCATGACGGAGTCTTTTGTATAATTTGTGCCCATGACATCTAGAACTTGCACGCAAGGTGGATTGCAAACAGAGAGACCAGAGCTTGCCAAAACTTAGAGCTGCAGTAGCAATTAGTGTTGTGCCATAACTGTGCAGGTGACTGAAACTTGATCTGTTGGGATCAGTGCTTCTTGATTGTAATTCTTGTCTGTATTTTTATAGTGACTGCTGAGATTCTATCTTGTCCTGGGACTGAGAAAAAATGCCTTTGCTAGAGAAAATTACCCATTCTGGTTTAAAAAGAAAAGGTGTTGGAAATGCAAATATTTTCTACAAGGTAAGCATCTGTATTGCACTTCTGAGAAGTCTTATTTTTGGCATGGACTCGCTGATGCAGCTAATGAGTATAAATTGTTCCTGCCTGAGATGAATTTTATCTTCAAAACTTATGGTATTAGTCCATAGCAATATTTTCCTCCAAGTTTTTTTTTCTATATTTCCATACTTGTCTAATTAGCTGTATGTTTAACCAAGAAGAATCAATGTCATTATATCTCTTTTGTCAATATATTGGCTCTAATTTGCTACAGAGACAAATGCTCCTTTACATTCCTTGAGCTTTCTCCTTTCTCCAACTTCCTGGCCTGCACTTCCAGACCTGCATATTAGGAATGGCATTTACCTAAAAACCTAAGGATTAGATGTAAATTTGTCACCCAACTCTCACCTTTATGGTGAATCCCCATATAAACAATTTACTGAACTATTAGCTATAAATCAGTTGTGTAGAAATCTGGAAATCAGTTTGACACGTAACCATTCTTCTCACTACATTTTGCACATTTCGTTGGGATTTATTCAAATTCTAGCTTCCAGGTACTGTCTGTGATAAAGCTGGTAGAAAGAAAATAAGACAATTTGTCCAAGATCCAGCCAAAGGGCTTAAAAACCCAGAAATGGACAACTTTTTAAATAATTTTACTTGTTGAACATTCACTTGCAGATTGACACAGTTGCATAGGATAAAGTGCTCATGACCTTATTTTGGATCTGCTGGTCACAATGACAGTAAACATAATGACAGTAACATAAATAACCATGCTCCATAACAAAAGCAAAGACAAAATATCTAATACTTTCCCATGCTTCTTTATCTAGCCTGAAGAACACTCAGTGAACTCTGGAATAGTTCTTATGCGAGAGGTAATAAGTATTTTAGGATGAAGGCCAAACTCCTACTGTGCAATAGAATAGCTTTAACTTACTGATAATGAGAATAAAATTAAGACCATTCTACCTAGCAGGTGTGAAATTAGCTCATTTGGTGCAACATTATTGCATTCTTTAGAGAGCAAAAGACAAACTTTTGTTGAGACTGAGGACAAAAGTGGTCAATACAGAGCTTCTTGTAACAGAGGAACCTTATTAATGCTGGAAAAGTGCCCAGCACATTACAATATTGACTGAGAAACTACAGAGATTGGTCTTTGGCTTGAAACTGAACTTAGTTATAATTTGGTGCTGATCAAAGGTAGAAGACCAAAGGAGGATGCTGAAAGAACTTTCATTTTAATCACCATTTTCCTTCTGCTCCTTCCTACCTTGTAATATCTCTTCTTTCTTTTTATTTCCAAGCTTTAAAAATAAACACACAAAAAACTTTTATAGTCTACAACTATGGATCAGAAGAAGCAATTTCAGAAGTTAACTTAACTCCAGAGGGCAAGTGAATAAGAATGAGTTTGTATTCACATAAAATAAAACAAAGCAAAGAATTGCAAAGAATTTCTCCTATAAAGAGCATAGGCCAAATGAAGTTATTAATTTAAAAATATTTTCATTTCATGTTTTTCCTAAAATAGTTGTTTTGCTGTACCTATACCCTGCTGTGGTGACAGAGATAATGCTAAGATCAAACAGCACATCATCTTTGTACCAGATTTGCTTGCTAACTCAGGAATAAGCTGTGTTAAATAGGAGAAAAATCATTGAAGAGTCTAGACCAGTGTATAAATTAACTCATACATAAGCATAGTGTTGCAGAAGCTCCTGGAAAGAACTAGGGATTCTGTCTCAGTTGCCCAGCTGCAAGGAGATTTCCCTATCAGAAGTGTGTGAGGAAGATATAGGCTTTCGATCTCCTGTGGACCATTTCTTTCGGTGGTGGTGGATATAGGAGTGTCACCATGACTCACCTACAGTAAACACCACCATTAGCTGCTCTTAAAATGTAATCCTTTAAGACCCAAAGGATATGCAGAATAGTACAGACTAGGAAAATCCTCCGCTTTGCTGAACAATTTTATAAGTCTGCTATGTGCTCTGTAGTCCTCCCATATGCTATGGTATTTTTAAACAAGACAGTTCGGCTGACACAATGGAACAATATTATAAATAATGTCAGGCATTTCAATGGTTTGCTCTCAAAAAGAAGCTAAAATCATTAAGGTAAATAAGATTGATCATAACTTGTCCCCAAGAACTCTATTGAAAGAAAAAAAGAAGAAAGAAAAGTGTGTATATGAATTCATATCTTTTTGTTGTGGGATGACATTTTGTCATGGCTCAAACCACTTTCTGAACAGATATTTTTACCTTTTGGGCAAATAAATTTCTATTTCTCAACCTGGCAGACCTAGATTTGAAATTATATATTATTGTTGCTATGCCTGGGAGCATGAGCAGCACAAGATATTAAATTGTATTTAATTATGTGCATACATATTGCACATTTCACCCAAAACCCATGCTGGTATCAGCCATCAGAAAGGGCAGGAGTATCAGTTTATCACAGGCAGCACTAAGGCGGAGGTTCCTGCTAGATTGAATGCATTAATCTCCATTGGTTAAAGAGCTTTAAAAGAGCTGTGGCTCTGAATGTTTTTCAACTAAGGTGTTTTTGCAGCGTGGTTATATTTGTTCATTTTACAAGTGGTCTCAATTACATTTATTTTTGGAATGTTACTTAATACCATGAAGTTTTGAGACCTTCAAGTGGAGCTGGCATGCCATGGCTGCCTTTTTCACTGAAAAAAACATCAGAAATCTGTAATGTTTTCTTGAATTTTTTTTTGACACAGTGTTGCCTAGCAAAAAACTCGTTGTTTGGTGTTTTGAAAACAACCCCAAAAAGTGCAGGCCATCAGGCACTGAGAGTGAGAGCTTTCCCTGAGCAGAGAGGCCAGGGGTGCCTGATCTGCTGGGCAAGCGGCTGCGTGGAGGAGAAGCCAAGGAGGCACTGGGGGAAATTTGGGGAGCTGTGTTGCCAAGGAAACCTATTCTTTTACAGAAAAGTGCTGGGAATGGCTGGCTTTATGCAGCCTGTCTCTGAGCTGCCAGTGCTACCAAAAGGGAACAGTAGCCCAAAGATGCTTTAAAAATTTCACAAAGCACGTATTTCTTTTCTAATGTAAATAATGCAGAAAAGCTCAAAGCTTTGGTTTTTTTAGAAGTACTAGAAGGAGCGAAGCAATTCTATTTGGAGAGGAGAGTGTCAAGGCTGGCTGCTACAGTGGGCATGAGGAGCCGAGCAGGATAAAGTGGTTGATGGGTCAGTCCTCACCACAGCACCTGGGCAGTGGGACAAGCCTGGGAATGGCAGTCAGGTCCAAGGAAAAGCCCAGGACATCAGGAAAATTCTCAGGGATGAGGCAGAGGTGAAGCTGGGAATTCAATCTGTATGTTGAAGTCTGGATTAGGCTCACAACAAGGAGAAGGCTCTGATGACCAAGGACTGGGCCACAATGATGAGACAGGTCTGAGGTGAAGCCGAGATGTCCATCCAGGGGACTGGATTGGGATTGATGGGGTCCATGGTCAGGCACAGGCATGGCTCATTTATTGGGTGATCTCAATGAAGGTACCTTCAATCATGCAGTGAGTCAATACCTTATTATGGCTTTAAATTACAGCGAAAGTCATGGCAAATTGGGGTGGAGGTTCCCTGGAGGTACATAGAGAAGATATATGATGTATCATGACTAAGGTGTGTTGTGCAACTCGATTCTTTCCCTATAGTAAGAGCTGTAGGGTTTTTGATGACTTCAAATTATTGCAAAGACATTTTATTATTGTACATCTGTGAACAGGATGTTTAATGTTTGACGTGTTTATTAAAAAAGCTGAATGCAGCACATTAGCCAGCTGCTGTGAGTCCTAAGTAGGGAGGCATTTGGATCTTTGAACAGAAAATATTATGGGCATCTCTGCAAACCATTGCTTAGTCGTCAGTGTATCTGCATAGAAGTATGCAGTAGGATCTGAAGCTCTTACTATATTTCAAGGTGTCATCAGCTTTTCTCTCCTTCCTAAATAACAGAAGCTCTGTTATATTTGACATTTTGAGCTGAACCTTTGTGATAGATTCTGTGTGTTTGTCATATTGGGCTCCATGCTTTGGAAAATTAATTATTGCAAAGAATTGCGGTGTATGAGCTAAGTTATGCAGGAAGAATATATCTGTCTCTCATGGTTAAAAGTGGATTTGAGTTGATGAAAATTTGCTGATTGAAAAATGGAAAATGGGCTACTGGTAAAACAAGTTCTTTTCTGCTGATGTCCCTTGAGACTAATTCTCTTAATTTCTCTAAGTAGAAAATTCCACAACAAAAGTGTTTTTTGGGAAGTATTGATTATCTTGGTCTTTGCAATATCAGTCCTGTAAATGTGGTAGAGGACTGAGCTCTTATCACCTGGAATAGTCTGCTTGATAACTTATTTATTTTTTGTTCTTTGCATTCAGAATTTTGTTACAAAATGCAACACAGAACTGAAAAATTTCCAGCTCAAGAATATTTTCTATTGTTTAATTTTTTTTGAATTAAATACTTTATTTAATACTTGTCATATGCACAAAAACTGCCTTTGAAATACCAGACCAAACATTGCACAGTTTTTTTGTAATTGTCTCCTCTTATTGCAACCCACTGGAGTTATGTAATATATCAAAGGTTAAAGTTAGAAACATCCAAAATTCTCAGATTTTATATAGCTAAAGAGGAAGTAGAAGGTGAAAGCTACAAGAAGATTAATGAGATTACTTATTTAGTAGTCCATAAAGACTGTTCCTCAGACTATCATCCATCATTTCTGTTGCCTCAGGCAAAGATGCTTCAAGCTTGCTTCTAATTTTACTGAGTGTATTCAGTTTTCTGTGTTGCTTAACATCATTACTAATTTCATTAATTCATTTTGACTAAAAAGTAAAAATCATAAAAAATTCAAACTTTGTTTTCAGTTGTGAAGCTGCATCTTATAGCAGCTGCACTGTCATTCAAACCATTTTACTGTTTTTTTTCTGTTTTTCTTTTTGCTCAGATGTAACTATAAAGGAAGAGGTCAGCATTTTGTCCTAATTTTATCTACAACTTTCTGACTATCTCCAAAAGATGTTACTTTTGCTTTGATTTTTCCCCAGAGAAAAATGTTCGCTGATGATAGGTTGACCAGTGTTTATCTTCCTCACTTTTTTTATTGATGAATTTAAATTTTCTAATAAGATGTTAAAATATTGAAAGCAATGTTGGATAGATTTCTAGTACCTCCATACTAATAATCCATAGTAGTCCTAACTTGGTTACATTTTATATATATATATATATGTGTGTATGTATATATATATATATATGTTTTATATATATATTTCTCTAGATTATGCATCAATAAATTCAATAGATACTCCTTGTTGCAACAAATTCTGCATGAGATATCTGAAGAGAGTCAAGAAAGTGTTATGTATTTGTGGTGAGTATTGAGTCAAAGAGCATGAGGACAGAGTGAAGGGTAGTGTGGGAAAAGCACTTTACTGCCTGGTTTTAAACCTAAGGCACAGATTTGTTCCAGTAGTACAATAGAAGCAAATAGTGAGGCACCTGATCAATTTTTATTTGGCTCTTGACAAAGAGAGTTCTGCTTATAGTCAGAGCCAGGACTTAAAGATTTTCTCCTTTAGTTGTGAGGATGCTAGACTTTTATTAAAATACTGCATCAAGCTTAAGAGACTTTTATTAAACCAAAATTTTAGTTTTTCAGAGGTACATAATGAATTATATTTCTTCTGTCTGAAAAGATGGAATGTAGTTCATACAACTGCCCTAGTAAGAACAAGGAGAATCTATGATTTGCCCAATTGAGAAAAACAATGCAACTTTATAAGCAAAATAACATAAAGCTCTTTAAACTTCCAGAAGCCAAGGCTTAACTGAAATTTATGTTGGAAAGGAGTCATATTAGAAAATGCGAAGAAATGAAACTTAAGCCCCATCTAATGAGCTGTCTACATATTTACCAGCTGTGCTTCAAAGAAGCTTTTTGTTATAAATTATGATGGAATGATTTTCAGCTTAATCTCTCAAGGGTCTTAATAATAACAATAGAGTCTTCCTCTATTTACTGTATTATAGAAAATGGCACATTTTATCTGCTGATCTCTAATAATAGAAATTATGGCCTGTAGATGAAAATAGAGATCTGATGAAAATAAGATTGATGACCCCATAAGCGAGGGAAAAGCTGGCTTGGAAACCTACGTCTACATATTCAAACAAAATGTTCAATTGTTGATTCTAATGTGAATGTGAATGATTTGTTCCTCTGCCGAATTTCAAGAAGTCCAGCTAATGCTCTTGATATCTTCTTATAATATTGATATAATGAATTCTTAATAAAATTAAAGCATCACTTAGCCAGTTATCCTTCCTACCCTCCCCCCCATTCTGAACCTTCAGTGGAACATTTTAGTTGCAGCTAATGTCACTTTCTCCAAAGTGAGCCCTTAAGACTCTATTTAAAATTCATTTGAACCTCACACAATTAAGAAGCTGTCTGGAATATTTGTGAAATAGCTTTCTTATATCAGATATTAAATTATATGGTGGTATAGCATGTGATAAAATGGGCTAGCTTCAGAAAGCCCTTCTACTGGGTGTATTCGTATATTTATGATTTACACAATTTGTGGTTGTGCTTGAGAAATCACAGAATCACAGAATCTTCAAGGTTGGAAGGGACCTCTAGAGATCATCTAGTCCAACCTTCCCGCTCCAGC
Source organism: Nothura maculosa (assembly GCA_032353885.1). Lineage (NCBI taxonomy): Eukaryota > Metazoa > Chordata > Aves > Tinamiformes > Tinamidae > Nothura > Nothura maculosa. Next base: position 7,654,779 of record JAUBOD010000633.1, on the reverse strand, counting down.
AG
>JAUBOD010000633.1:7640266-7654677 GCA_032353885.1 Nothura maculosa | reverse complement strand
CAGGAAAGAAGTTCCCCCTCACCTGCAGGTGGAACCTCCTGTGCTTCAGCTTGCACCCATTACCCCTTGTCCTATTGCTGGCCACGACTGAGAAAAGCTTGGCCCCCTCTTCGCTACAGTCCCCCTTCATGTATTTATACATGTTAATAAGATCCCCTCTCAGCTTTCTCTACAGGTACACAGGTACATGGAAGACCAGCATTTTGCAGGAGGTTTTGTGATATATCCTTTCTTACTGGGTCATTCTGTGGAACTGGTAGACCCTTTAAAAATAATCCCTGACTTTAATTCTAGGTGATAATGGCATTGCATTGTTCAGCATATTGCTTCTCCTTTCATCCAAGTCTCTAGAATTGATTTGCAAATGAAGCATTATTATCTTATTTTTCAGACGAGGGAGCCTAGGTATCGCAAGTGGCTTGTGGATGGAGATCACCAAGCAGATGTACGGTGGTGTTGGAGTGTATCACTCTCTCTGTATGCATTACTCTATTCCACCCATTAGATGTACCCTTTTTAACAACTCGCAGTGCTGACAGCAAAGAAGCAAAGTAACTGATGCAGCAGCATTATATTACAAAAGGCTAATGCCTTAGCAGGAGGAGAATACATTTATAACTAAAATAATGTAGACACCACATAGGTGATACATTATTGATAGTCTTAGGTACAATTTAATTTAACATCTGCTTTAGCAGTGACAAATTTTTCAGCATTTCACTAGTCTGGCCATAAAGGCCTGACTTTATTTATGCAGAATATTTACATCCTCTTGTACATGTATGTACCTTGAGCCTGATTGTCCTGTGAGTTATGATTTCACTGAAGCTTGCATAATCATTTCCAAATTATACTGTGGGAAAGGAGATGTAAGCTTTTTATCTCATTTCTGTTAAAAGTACAGTACATTAGTGCTTCTATAACCCATGCCATTTCATGAACCAAAACAGCGAGAACATCCTGTGAAGGATATTTCTGATTATTATTGAGCATCCATGGCTGATGAGATGTAACTCATGTTCTAAGAAATGTATTGTCTGGAAATGATGTCACTGAATATTTTATTTTCCTAGTAATGCACTGTAAAAGACTGAATCTTTAATCAGGCATATTCTGCACATGTTTTTGGTTGTAATACATTAGATATGCTGGGAAGATACAGCAAGAAACAACCTTCCTGAGCACTTTGCAGCAGATAGTAACCAGATACTGAAATAAACAGACTATGGATATTTTTATAACAAATGATATAAGAAATTATTTCTTTGTGCACATTTCCCACCAATTATCATTACAACATGCAGAATTTCTTGTATGAAGAGTTTTGTCTTAATTCTCTGTAGGCAGCAACAAATATATTGTTTTTAACAGCTTGGAAGATGTTAGCTTCTCTTGACATCTTTTTAAATCCTATTTTCATGTTATTTTTATATCAGACTCCTCATTAGTATCCCATTCCTGAGTTGCAATGACAAGATATATTGGACTGGAAACACTGCAGCCCAGTTTAGAGCCATAAGTAAACTCAGTATAAATGACTTCTATGGATTTTGCCAGTGCTGCATATGAAAAGAGGGAAATCAAATACAGAAGGAGAATCTCCTTTCTGATCCTGTTTTGTATAAGGGATGAGTATTATACATGAGAGCAAAACAGGGTTTAAAAAAAGGGATAATGTACAATGATATGGGCCATTTGGGATCTTTAACTGCAACAATCTCATGTTTTTCAGTAGTGCCTATATATACTTACAGATTCAGAGGCTACAACACATGCAACTGAGGTAGAGAAACTTTGCATTCATATTGGCATGAGATCAGAATCTAACTGTAAGTTGTCTGGTGCTACATGTTCTGTCTTTGCCCTTTTATATATGGTCTCTTGCTGTACTTAGATGCAATTTACATTTATCAGTATTGAATTTTATTCCTGACCCTTCTAAGTTGAGCCTCTCCATATTTTTCAAAAATGATGGATAAACAAGTGAGTGTAGATAACTTAAAGCAATCATCACTGTTGCTGGGACCTTCTCTTACACTTTCGTTTACATCAAATCCCCATGTATGGGAAAGATTAAAATTGCTTTCTTTATATTTATCAAATATGTGAAAAAAGTCATACAGAAAAGCTTTTGACTCTTGCTGTGTTGATAGTTGCTTGCAGTGAAGGTCAGATCATTCCCGTGATCTGCCACTGTAGTAGCTGTTTGGAGTGCTTCAAAGGAGCCAGTTGATGCCCATTTAACAGCAAGCGTTAGTCTTACTCTTGCTCCACTGAACTTGGTGAAAAAAAGCATTACTAGATGGAATAGGAGCAGGCTATGACCTCAATATCCAAATCAAAATTGATCTTTTGGTGGATTTTTTTGCAGTCTGTTGCATTAGAACATATCTATATATATCCCTTAAAAAATTCACTGTCCTAGCGTATAATCCAGACCTGACTGAAGTGCTGAATAAGAACTGGAACTCAGCTTACTTGAAGGTAGTGGATTGAAATGCTCATTTCTCATATGTGCAGGCTTCCACAGCATGTTTCTGTATCAAGAAAATCCGAGTATATTATTCCTTTTGTGTATTTGACTCCCTGGTCTGTGTTATGTCATGCGGTAAGGCAGAGTGCGACACAGCCCAGTGCAGCGCAGAGACATGGAGCAATCACATCCTGCAGTTCAGGCCAAGACGTCCTGTGGGTATTTACAACAGATGTTAACCCCACGACCTGGCCTCTCTTCGCCATGGAAGTGTGTGAAATCTGATTTCCTCTCTGGAGCCCTTCAAATCAGTTGAGGGGCTGACTCTTCAGAACAAAGGATGGGTACAGAACACTGTATGTTTCATTTATTCAACTTTCTTAACTGCATTCAGATTTGGAAATTATGAGATGTCTGAGTGAGAATAGTGTAACAGATAAGCTATCAAAATCCTTTTGGGCTCCACCTTTCTTTGGTGATTTGGCCTTTAAATCTTAATTATTTTGAGGAGATAAGTCCAGGACAGTGCAGGTTAAAAAAAAAAACAACCTGCTTTTTCATCACTTGCATAATCCAAAACACAACAGTATCTCTCTGTCTTCTAATGGTAAATGCAGGCTTTATCCAGGCTTACAGTTAGAGCTCCTCGCTTAGATTTAACATATGATTAAAACAAGGGAAAAAATAGTGATTGTAAAGGTTTATGTGGTAAAGAATATATAAGTGGTTGCCTCTTTATCTGTGATATGCCTGCATACGCAAATAACTAAAACTCAGCATCTCTTTCATTGCATTTAGGAAATTATGACTGATAACCCTTACAAATATCATATGGCACTTCTTGCTGTCATTACATAAATTGCCTCGACAATTTTTTGTTCTGCCAGTGATTTTTGATTGCCTTTTTATTGAGCACTGCTGAGGGCAATCCATCATGAAGTAACAGTTCTACTTGCACATCTGTGACCGGACATTCCAGTGGTAAGTGAAATAATTCTTCTAAATGATACCAGCTGAATATCTGTGGAATCATTTTTAGCACAGCAAGATTGTTTCAGAGAACCGCTGTACAGTTGAGTGTGGAGCTTGTGCTATTTCCGGAGAAATAACTCAAAGCAAAATCAAGTTCAGTAATGAGGTTCTTTGTTCTGCTTTGTATTACTGCTTGTCCTCTAGTATTCCCTGGGGAAGGGCAAAAAATGCTGCCTGGATTCTTGAGGGGTGGAGGACACTTATCCAATAGTAACAGATGTTTAGTAAGACTAGAAATAGAAAAAAGCAACCTTTGATTAAAGTAGAATATGTATATTCAGATTTAAATTTGAGGTTTATTATTGATTGGAAAATTACAAATGTTTCTGCAAACTAAATCCATATCTGCTCTGTAAGAAGAAATGCATTTTTGCGGGAATTGCTTTGAAGTATATTCAGTTATGCTATCCTACTCCTTTTGAAGAAACATGTATCATATTTCACATATGTTTAGTTCTGTTCTTATCGTGACCAAGTTTTTGGGATATCTGTAAAATGGAAATAAGAATTCTGCAGGTTTCACTGCAGAAGGTTTTTTGCTATTGCTGCAACCTTCAGCCAATTTTTTTCTTTTATAACAGAAAAGATTCCTGCTAGAGAACAGACATCCCAGAAACAAAATCTGCTACAGCTCAGATGTCCCTAAATTTAAGTCATCCCAGTTAAATTTGGAAATTTGGTTTTTGATTCTGATAGGAGAGCCACATAATCTGAACAGTTAGACTGTAAACAATAATAAACTGAAATGACATCATGTTGCCAGGTGAATCATCAGGTTGTCACAATCTGTGGAGCCACACAATTTTGAAAAAGATAAAACTTGGGGGAAATCTGAATTTAAAAAGTTAGACAATCTTGAAGGCAAGGAAAAAGCTCGTCTTACAAAACCTGTACAACATTTCTAGTGCTATGTTCTGAAAAATAACTGGCATTTTACAAGAATGAGAGAAGGAAACCAACTTTTACTTATGCATTACAAAGATTTCATGCCTGTAGATTAAAATATGATTGATTTCTTAATATTTTTCTTGCCAGGTTGCTTGACAGACATGCCCAGTTTCACATCATGTCTCCCTGAATACTTTGTTCCGTGAGTACTTATCAGCAATTGCTGTCTAGAAAATGTATTAAGTATGTCTGTTAATACTCTGGCAGTTAATAAGTTCTCAGCTAGCTTCAGAACCAGAAGTATTTGCTCATATTTGAAGATTAATTCTTGGTTAAATTCATCACTGAAAGGAAAAAAAGAATCTCACTGCCTCCAGTTTATTTCAATTCCATTTTTTCCCTCTATTCAGTTTGTTATAGTTCTAAAATTTCATTTGAAATTATCATTTTAAAGAGTCTTTGTTTAGACCATTCAAGATTTTTGAAATTCTAAGCTCCAAAGTTTAATAACTGAGGTAGAAATTAGTGACTGACTGAGAATCAGACACAGTGTAGTTGTACTCCATGCTGCAGTACGGAGCCCTAAAACCAAACTATTTTCAAATGGCTGCAGCAGAGATTGGAACAGAGCTTTACTCTAGGTAAAATAACCCATATGAACATCTTTTTTTCAGCAGGTGAAATCTTCTGCTTGCTATACTGCACATTTCCACTGCTGGGTGATAGTAAGGGGCTTTGTTTAACTCCATCTGAGTGCACAGGAGGACTCAAGTCTGTCCCTCGTGCCTTTTCTGAAACAGCATGTGGAGGGAAATGACAGTTCCTAGAGCTGTGCTTCACTAGAAGATAAAGGTGATCATAAAGGAGGTGGCTTTTGCTGCTGATAAAGGAACCATCAGAAGCCTTCCATTAGAAGGAATTATCATGGACTCAGTGGTTGTGGGTCTTGCCATTCAGTCATAATCCGAAACTCAAGAATTACACAATACAGGTACCATTTTTTCTTTTGTGTATTGTCTCAAAAAGTTTCCATGCTCAGTTTGTAACCTATTTAATATCAGCCATAGGCATCTTGTGGCATGGCGGTGGAGATCTGTGGACATCGTTATAACTCATTAACAACACACATCCTAAACACATTTTAATAAAGATCTATGGACATGAGATATCCAAGCACAACTTGTGCTCAGCATAAAACAAAAGAATTAAGTATAATGTTACCTAGGACCAGCTGTTACAGTACCTCTGATAATAAAGAACCATCTCTCTGTAACTCAAACTTGTAATCACTTTTGGAAGAGGGTTTGTGAGCAGTTCCTGTTGAGCAAGGAGATCAAGCAGCTGTGGAAATGTGGTGAAAGCTTTCTATCGATATTCACGTGCCTCAAATGGAAGGTCAGGGAGTCTGATCTGCAGTCTTGATCAGCATGAAAAGTGCCTAGGCATTAAAAGTGCCTCTTCCAAACTTTCTATCACTTAATTTTTGCTGTCACCTGCTTCCTCCACTACCCAACATGTGATGGTTCAGTGGATGGGTGCCCTTTCTACATGTTCTATCAATTCCTAATATTTATGCTCTTCTTCTGAGTTTTGTTTCATCTCTGCTCTGGCTTTTGTCATCTCTCTCCACCATCTTAATCCTCAAAGCTGCTGTCGTGTCTTGTCCTTGTCAACTGCTGCTCCCATCTAGTATCAGAATCCTAGAACAAAACTACTGGAAATGGCTTAACTCACCTCTGTCTGTTAACTGGAATGACTTTAAAGCTAAGTTTACTCAATATTCATTGACTGGATAAGGTTTTAAAACATAATTATATAGAATCACAATCCAAGAGGAATAGATTTTTATTGGATATCTGAAATCCTCTGACATTTAATGATATATTTCTGTGTTTAATTACATTGTTTGTCCTTTTATCTTGTTTCCCAAATCAGTTTTTCTTTCTTCCAGTTTTAAACTGCTCATTTTGTTCTCATTTGTCTGTCTACCTAGGATTCCTCACTTCAAAAATATGCTGCATTTAACAACAGCCACCAGTATTGTAACATTGCCTGTTGCCTTGGTAATCCTATTGCATGGGTACTTGATGATTATCTGTGTTTGAGATTGCATTGTTCCTGCTGCACCGCCTCTGCTATCCTTAATGGCAGCCAAGAAATTGTCTTTTGTTCTCAGCTTTGCCATTTTCATCAGAAGAGTTTTTAAAGTAAGTAACATCTACAAGAAATTGTGAACTTCTGTTTGGGATTTTAGTATTCATCATTCCCTCAAACAAAACTGAACTTGAGATAAGAGAATAAGGAAATTATCCAGACAATGAGATAAAGACTATTGTTTCTTCTCTGGAAAAAGACAGTGTTTCCACCTGTTTGTCTTGGATATTCATTCCTACATTTTTTGCCTTCCAGTCTTGACCATTTAACACAATTAGTATGTTAAGTCAAAGGCCTATGCCATTTAACTAGGCAATTTTGACCTGATGCCAGCTTTTCCAAGGGCTTCCAGCTCAGTCTGACAATCACGAGATGTGCTTATGGGTCTCTCATTGGAGCACATCTCCCTTGATAATTTTTTGAAGCAATTTTTATGGCAGATATCCATGAAATAGCCCAGTCAGGAAAGAATACAGAAAGAATTTCTTTCCTCACTTATTTCCCTGAGAAGCTTTCCCCTTCACTGCTCATTGCAGAAATATTATTTAGCTTCTGATTCTCTAGATTCTTACAGACTTTCTGACATGAAACCCTTGATTTCTGATGTGTCTTGATGAAGACATCAGAGTAGTCTTTTATGAATATAAGAAACATCCTGTGAATCTGAGACATAAGATGCTTGAGAGCACAGCAGAAGAATAGTGAATTGGTGAATTGGCCAAAAATACAGCAAATGTTTTAAGTACATCACTAAATGGAAACCTGCCTTTTGAGGTTGCTCTACATCATTTAATAGTCAAATACATCCTTTAACAGGCAAATCCACAGTAGCAGTTGCAGACTAGCTGTGCAATTAATCTCATTGCAGAGTAATTTTATCACAGTAGTCTTTGTTTTAGTCCAACGGGTGTGTTTTTTATGTTTGAGCAGTGAATATTTAAGAATTTTATTTTTGGTCAAGAAATAAGAGTCTCTAGAAAAATAAGAATTTTCCGATATCAGACAAGAACTTTTACTTTACGGATTTTTGTTTGTTTGTTTGTTTGCTTTTTTACAAAGGTTTGATATACTCTGGTACTTTATTTCTCATTTTATAGCAGTTTAGTCTGGACCTGATAAACATTTGCAATAGCTATTTCCAGATTGTCTGGAATTGAATTTACCGGTGGTGAATATTAACTCAGTTCAGTTATAAGTAAGCTGAAAGCTCAGAAAGACTATCAATATTTAATTCTTATGCCATCTTTTTCATGATACTCCAGGGCAGAAGGGTTCCTTATAATTCTGTTTTTTTTCCTGTGGAGGGACACTGCAATCTATTTCCCTCTCACTTCCATCTGGTGCAGCACATACAGTGTCTTACATCCGGACAGGTTTGTAAGTAGAGCACTGAGAGCAATTAGCATTTGAATTAAAGCTACCTGTGGATAACAACAGGTGATTACCCTATTTAACAGCTGTTAAGTGGTGTTATGTGCTAGTTAAAGACCACAGACTGAGTGAATTGTATGCATATAAATGGAAGTTACTGTGCATACAAATGGACAAAACTTATTAAATAATAATATATTTTTAATTTGCAATTACAATATGTACATGTTGATTCAAAACAGATAGCCGGTAGCAAAATGAGGATTTTTGCAAGTCTTTTGGAAAGTAGGACAGCAACATTGTAAAGGTTAAAAGCTGTGTGTTTTGGCAGTCAGTGTTTTGTTCTGAATGTAGGAAAACAGAACTTGGTGTTTACAGTGATTCAGCTTCTGGTGAAAGGAGAAAATAATAAAAAAAACTAAGGTACACAAGATAATTTTCTGAGTTATCTCTTCATTTCCAACAAGGAATAATCAACCTCAGAGTTCCTCGTTAGGCATCATGTCATTGGTCTTGCTCCACGTGCCTCCTTGCGTACGTGGGAGAAGCTGCATTGTTAACTTGCTCCTTTCTGGGCTGAAGGTCTTTTTTGAGCACTTGCTTAGCATACGACTCTGAAACATCCTCCTAAGTCTATGTGAGGTTTCTCCCATGGTTCTGCTTCAGAAATTGATGCAGATTATCTTACCAAGAGTGGCTGCACACTTTCCAGTGGACAGTCTAGTTTGTTGAAGGTCCTTCCTGTGGAGCTCTTCTCCAAGAGTATGGGTTTTCCATGACCTTTTCTAAAGGCTCCCAAGATATCTGAGCACAATCTATCTCCTGGTTAAATTTCTGCCTTAAGTATTTGCTTGTACTCTTAAAACTAAGTTGTTTTTATCACTGATGATTGGTGTCACTGCTGGTCCAGCACTACCTCAGTTTCCTGAGTACAACTGTTAGAAATTACAAGATTAACTTAACTTTTTCCCTGTGGCATGATTATTCCACCAAGTTAAAAAGCTGCTGTGATTTTCATGTGTTTAATAGCTAGACTGAAATGAAATGCCTTTTAATCTCCTGATGCTGGCCAACTCTATGCCGTATTCAACCTGAGGTCCATATGATATGGAGTAGAATTGACATGTGGCAGGTTTTAAGTGCAGTATCTGATGAATCATAGAGTGTGTTTGGTGTTTCAGCAGACACCTAGGCATTCACCTCTAAGTAATGAGACAAGGAAACTTTTCACATTAGCTCTGTTACACAACAAGATTATTTCAGGTACTTTTTAGGGGTATGTAATTTTAACAGTGTGACTAATAATACACCACGTGAAGATTGTAGTTTATGTGAACCACAAGTCTGCGTGACCTACAAACATGCAAAATTGATTCATAATTTTAGTTGTTACTTAATTATGACATTAAGCTGCATAGCAAATTATAGTATGCTGTAAATATTTTGATTTGCTGTCTGTTTTTGTTCTTTGAAATGAAGTACCAATTCATCATGAACAAAATAGAGAAAATTCAAATGCCTATTAACTCACAGATTAATAATATATGAAAGAAATATGGCAATTGTGGCACTTTATTAGAGCTGCAAATCTTTTTTTTATTATTATGGCATGAAAACCTAATAAATAAAGGATGAGAGAAACTTCATTTAATTAAGGAACTGCATTGTAGTGCTTACAGTATTGATAGAAAAGCTATTTAACAGCATTATGATGCATAGTCAATTGTCACAGCTTTGGAAAGTGTAATGCAGTGGTTTCATGCAATGTTATTTCTTTTCTCATCATTGCTTTTAAACAGAACTTAGCATCAGTTATATCTCTGTTCAGGCTTTCTACAAAAGAATACCCTAACACAACTTTTCATTGTTTAAAATGTGAAATACTGATCAGGCTAAGAAGTAAGTAAAAGTAAATGTTATTAAGCCATGAGATTATGGGGCTTTCCTCTCACTCTGCTGGTTTTTTGTTTGTTTGTTTGTTTTTGTTTTCTGATTGTTTTTTTTTTCCTCCCCAATGAACCTTATAAATAGTTAATATTTATATATATTTCAATAACTAAGCAAAGTCCATAGTAGAATAAAAAACCTTGCAAATTTTCTTCTGTTAGATACCAATTAATATTAATTTACTAACTGATTAGTTAGAAAACTGCTTTAAGAGGGTATGGTTAAGGTCGCAGGAAGGCCTTAGGGTTTTTTTTAATGTTCGTTTGCTGTCCTACATTCTCAGGAATTTGTTAAGCAGCTCATCATCTTGATGAAACCCATAGGTTAGTTCTAGAAGGAAATGAAGAATGAATCCTCAAGCCTCATCTCTGATAGTCCTTCCTGCCTATCTATGAGTTCTTTGCTCATTCTGCTTGGGCTGCCCTGCGTTTGCTCTGCCTGCACTTCCCCATCAGAAAGGTATATGTTATTGAAGTGCTTGCCATGGCTGTCAATGAAGTTCTTTGCACAAAGGGCCCACCTAAGGACATAAAACACCTACTAAAACTTGCCCATTCAGCATATTTGTGATGTGCAGAATTATACCAGTCGTTTCTATCAATTATAATTTTCCTTTCCTTTGAACTGAGCTGGGTTGACCACGTGATATGTGACTGTTGACTCTTTTTGTGTATGTGGGAATGGGCTAGAGAGAAGCTGGGGGGTCTCTTATCTGGATATTACATTCTGGAACTGCTCAGAGTCCCCTGATAAATACAGTCTAATCCAAACTATGCGAAGTGTACTTGGCATTCTCTGTTGAAACTTGCCGGAATCGTTAAACTGTGAGCTTCTGTGGTTCACTGACTACCTGAATGTGTTATTTTCAACTAATTTGGCATTCCTTCAAAGGAGCAGATGGTTCTATCTTTGCTGCAAAAACAATAACTGCAGCAACAACAAAATAACATTGATCTACATGGAAACTCTTTAACTATAAGGGGGAGTTTGATGACCATCTTAGTTTTCTGACAGAATTATTTCAGGAAAGAAATACATTATAAAAGAAAAACCACACTCTTAACTTAGTAAGCAGAGCATCACATCCACGGAGCAGTTGGTTGTGGTGGGAAGAGAATAAACTGCTATGTGTGAGTTTCCAATAGGACATCCCCTGCAGTATAACAGCTGGGAAGAAAAAAATTATGAAAATGCATGTTGAGAGACTTTTTTATCACAGCTAAAACATGAACTGATATACTAAGGTATATTATAGAAGAGAGACTCTCCTGTTTACAAAACCTGTGCTAGTATTAGTTTCCTGTCTTTTATAGGGTACTTGTGTTGAGTTTGCTGTAGAAGACATATTTGGAGAGCTATCTTAGTAGTTTTAGGTGGTGTTTCTTTGGTTTCTCAGCTGTTCTTAACCTATGCTGTCCCCTTTGTTTTGTTAGTGAGCAGGATGGGGAGAGAATCCAGTTTAAAACTGGTGCACAGCACAGCTTAATCTGCTGTTCATTTCTCAGCTGGATTTACTCCATGATCCAGCTCGTTGCATGGATAGATAATGACACAGCTGCATGCATGGAGATGAGAATGAACCATGATGGGCACAGACTGCTTAATCTAGCACTGCTAATGAGTAGATGTGCATCAAATCAAGGCTGGCATGAACAAATGTTTCTCTTCTCTTGATGCGCAAATGCCAGACTCTGCGAAGGAAATTGCTGCTGGAAACAAATAGATGGGTATTGGTGGTCACTGGAGCCCCTCAAGACCAAGTGCTCTAGAGATCTGGGTGGTACTCTGGGGGAGGTTCAGTTCAGATATCCAGCCTGGGAGCATCCCAAGGGAAACACTTGCCATGTGCTCTACTTCCTTGCTAGGATATAGCTGGTGGTTTCCACCTCCCAGGTGGTAGGGACCTGAACATCTGCCAGGGAGAGCAAACAGGTAGAATGCAGCTATGGGCACAGCTGCTTGACATATTAAATCCTGCTATATGCTCCTTAGATTCCTTATGAAAAGCACTTTACCTGTAGGTGATCTGTACCCTGAGCTCCTGCTCAGTAGGAGTTTACTTTGATAATTACATAATGGAAAAAAAAACAAGGAAACATGAAGCATCCTTAGCTTCAAAATATGTTTACTAAAGATACACAAAGAACTCAAATACTCTCTCACCGTCAATCCCAGTGATTTCTAACAGCTACTTTACCCTGAAGCGTTGAGATTATTGTCATAGTGCTCACGGGATACTTACAGGGGAAATTCTTTTTCCTGTGTGATAGAAAGGATGGTAAAACTGGCAATCAGCGAAGAGCCTATGGCAACATTACAGGCACAGGTGGTTTGCTGAAATAATTTGTTTGTTGAACAGAGTAGTTTTGTTTTGCTTAATTGCTGCTGAAATATTCCTTACATTAAAGCAGTCAAAAGGGAATAAAAGTCATTAATTATATAACAAAAAGGACCAGGCTTTTGCTAGTGAGATCAATATAGCTTATGTATTTACATGAATCTTGGTTGTACATGTTAGATAAAAGACATTAGGGAAAAATATTCTTCTTAGAGAACATGGAATGATAGAACTTTGTTTCGAAATTAGTTCATATTTAATTGCTGTGTCATGAGACCTACATTTAAGTTTAGTTTAAGAATCTTCTTTTGCATGTGTTGTTTAAGAAAGACTGACATAGCTATTTAATGCACTTGAGCTGGGCAAAAACGTGTTAACATCACATAATATAACAAATAAGGTGATACAAAATAAAGTGATACTTTATTTCTCCTTCTGTATTAAATGCATGTCAGTTTTAGGTTTTTTTATTCCATATATTCTCTTTTGTCCTTTTTGCCAAGTCTCTAAATGTGTTGTAGCTTTCAACCATTTTGTTGTCCATCAAAATCAGACAGCAGAGAAATCTTACCAATTGCAAACTTTTGATTTTCTACCTGTTCTGTCATTCTTAGAGAGTATTCAGCCTTTAATTTAGGGTCTCTCAGTGGCAGAAGATGGGCCTTTGGTGAAAAGATTGACTTTGTCACAGCTTGACCACAGCTTGACTTTATTATATGCCTTAAGTTTATGGGCTTTGATGTTTCATGTTTGTTTAGTTTAAAATTCAAAACAAGTTTGAAATGCAAAATAAGTTACAATCAAGCTGTAGGACAGCTTTATTGTGGACTTCTGCACATTTTATACTCTTTGTGCTAACTGAGCTTTTTTTTTTAAGTAACTGTGAACATTTGACATAGCTGGTAATTATGGTGATAGACTTGAGGCTGTAGCTGCTTGCCTGAGAACACTGGAGAAAGTACACGTGGAGAATCAAGCTGAATAGGAAAATAAGTCTGAAGCCATTTTGTATGTGGAAATTTGCAGGCTCTCTGTAGAACATCCATGTCAGTTTTGCCTGTGTTTGAACTAAACTTATAGCTTTGGTTTGAACTAAACTCTTTTTTAATATTACTTCTGAAAACTTATGAAGCAAAGCAGGCTGTGCATCCATCTGTACAACTAAAGGTGGTAGCAGAAATTGCAGGGGATAATGTGTACAGGTGACACGGTTTGCATCTTTGCTCTACAAACTGTTGTGTTTAACAGGTAAGATTCATAGCAAGTTAGTATTAGAAGCAAGAATTTTGGCTAGAAAGAAATTGTATCATCATCAAGCTAAGGAAAAGGGATCTGAATTGTTTTATACCGTGTGTATAGGAAAGCTTTTCCATCTAAGAGTTATTCTGTGTCTTCAGAGGTTGATGTTGTGTGCATCCTTTTTGCCTTTTGGTGACATAGTATGGCTCTTGGTTTACCCTCAATGTCCAGAACTGTTCCCTAATAGCCTGGGAAAATAGAAGCTGGGATAAATACTTTTTTTTTTTTCCAGGCTAATGTAGCCATAAAGATCACCATGAGATCACCATAAAAGTATTTGATTTTTTTAAATTATCTTAATGAGGTATTTCTTTTTCCTTTGTCTGAAGGTGAATATAACTTCTATTGGTATTCACCAGTGATATCTAAGTGCGAAAATAAAGGCCTAACAATTTACTTCCTCTTCTTATCTAATCTACAATTGATCATTCTAGAATACAGACTTTTCAAAGTCAGGAAGGTTTTCATGTTTTAAGCATGTTTCTGTTAAAGTGATGTGAAGTAGGAATGTGCTGAGCTCACAATCTTGAACTGCTCAGTCTGTTTTGTATTCTTTCACCTGGGTATATAGTAGAAGATTTGAAGTATTTACCCTAGCTACTAGAAATTGTGATAAATACTTCCTTCAGGCTGCTGTAGCCAGCATGTGTGGGCTGATTTAATAGTGAAAGTGAGTGTCAATCTCACTTCATTGCATGTTATGTACAAGAAACTTTGAGATTCTCACATGAAGTTTAACTTTTCCTGCGATGCAGGAGCTATAGGGGAATAGATGTGAGGATGACAAGGTGGGACTGCCTTGATGGATGCATCTCTTTCTGCCTGCTTTGCATCTTTCCAAAAGAGCTTGTTATTTAATCTCTTTAAGAAAAAGCTTTCCTGTTACATGATTGTCCATAACTAGCATAG
>JAUBOD010000633.1:7594718-7640166 GCA_032353885.1 Nothura maculosa | reverse complement strand
TCTTTCCAAAAGAGCTTGTTATTTAATCTCTTTAAGAAAAAGCTTTCCTGTTACATGATTGTCCATAACTAGCATAGTAAGATCCCACTTGAGGACTGTGGGCACTTTGTGTTTCCAACAGTGTTAATTGTTTTCAGTGTGGCATGTCATTTTTTTTTAAGTTAAAATGAGCAGTTTAAAGATCCCAACTGAGATGTTTACAGTGCAACATGGTGAACAAGCAGATAAGGTAATTTTCCTCCTTCTGTTAGTTACCAAAGCAACACAATAACGTTCCTTTTAATTTAATATGGTGTCATGAAGATTAAAGCTTAATTAAAATGCCATTATTTAAAAAAATTAAAAAACAGACACAGCATAGCAAAGATAAAAACATAACTATGGTCCTATGAATTCTTATCATTGTGAAGCTCTGGTGCAGACAGGATTTTTTTTCCCCTCTCAACTGAGAGTAATAACATTCTGATCATAAATTTGAAGGACCAGAACAGCCTAGGATCATAGTTGCTTATAAATTAATAAGGCCAGTTGGTAGAAATGTTGTAGTCTGCTCGTTGAATATAGGATAGTTTTTTGCTGCCCCATTTCTCCAAAGAGTTTTTTTTGTATTGCAGTAAAGGAGGAAGACTTTTCAGGCACAGAAACTCCAGCATATGTGTTGCAGTATTTGCATAGAGTTTGCATAGACACTCATCTATTTAATAGGGAAGGTTCCCCTTTTTTCATGCTATTTGATATACATCATCCAATGGTGAATTTAGGAGAGCTCAGATTTCCAAGTGGCACTAACTAAATAGCATCATTTCTGCAGATGCACAGAGCTGCACCAGTTTGAACCAAGTGAAAAGGTAGGTGGAGTTTTAGTATTAGGAAATCTTCCAGGAATGAGGCTTATATCACTTTTGCTGCCCAGTTAAACATTTGTTGCTCTGCCAGCCTCATCCTAATGAGTCTAAAATCATTGTGGAGAAACCATATGCTTGCCCAGTAGAAAGCAAACCATGCGTGAGTTAATATTCCTTTCCCTGCTAAAACCAAAGCAGTCGTCTCCGTTCCAGGCAAAGCACACTGAAAAAAAGAGAAAGTAGCCTCAGCTCTTTAGCTCTGCTGCTCACTAGCTCTGAGTGTTCAGGCTGGCAAGGTGTGATAGTGGAGCATTAATCTGCAGGAGCAACTCCAAAAACCCCGCCTTTAAATATGCTCTTTTACTAGCTTCATCTGTTCACCTTGCTCAAGCATTTCAAAACCATCTCTGTCCATATATTCCACATTACCTCTGCTTATGGAATAGCTAGCAGAGTTGGTCATTTTGATTTTCCTCAAATCACCATCTGCATTTATTGCAATATTAGAGTGGCTGTTGTTGATAGAAATCTCTGAGCTGCAAAGGATGAGGATGGGATAGCACCAAGATAACGTGATAACTTCAGTGTTTGCCCTGATCTTACTCCGTTACATTGTCAAGCAACTCTGTCAAACAATTATAAATTTCAACTTCAAAAATATCATTTTCCTTTTTCTAGTCAAGGCATAGGTGAATGAATATGTATGTTGTATGAGATCTCAGCAGGCCTACAATTTGTTTAGTTGTTCCAGGTTTAAATTCTGTTTTTTTTCAACTAAGCTGCTAGGAAACCTCATCATGGAATTCGCTCTGTTGGTACTCTTGGAAAACTTAAAAAAACTTTTTATACATCCAATACAGGAAATTCTTCCACACATTCCAACTTGGATCCCTGTCTTTCAGCAACCATGGTTTACGAGAACATAAAGCTATATAGTTTCATATCATCCAAGAACAATTTTGCTTAAAAATTGTAATTGCCACCTTAAGGAAAATGAAGCATTTTTGATCGCAAAGAATATTAGTGTCTAATATCTGCTTACAGGAAAAAAAAAAGCCATGTAAATTTATTCCAGGATGCCATTGTACAATTTACACTGCCAGGGGCTCAGGCTATTTATGTTTTTGACTGCATCATCTTCAGTAAACTTAAAAAAATATAAATTTCCATGGTAACCACTGCATCACACAACAAAGACATGTATATGCCACTTAAAGCTTTAAAGAGGCAGAAACTGGAATGAAATTATAGACAACGTTTTATATATATATAAAATCATATTCAAAGTAAAAGCTTGTTGTCTATTTCAAGAAATTCTATTTTACGTTAAAAAGCAGGATGTTAAATATGCATTTAAAACAGCTTAGTTCTGCATTAAAATTGTTAACTTTATGACATCCATTCAAGCAGATGAGACCAATGAGCTATAAGAGAAAAGAGGAAACAGGAGCGAGATGAAGGTATTCCCTAGCTTTCTCTTTTTTCTACTAGATATTATTATTCTATTTTTCGTTTGCTATCACAGCAAAATGAGAAGGTCACAACAAAGTCACAGTGTCTGATCCTTTTTAAAAAAAATGTTGAGTTACATTTCCAAACTGATTTTTGTAGGTTCTATGAAAAAGTGGAGGTGATTCTGTCTTGACTGATATGGTGTATAGTCACACGAGAGCATATACCACTTTAATAATGCCCTGCATTTTTCATCTTTGGGTTGGCAAGCACTATTTTAACCCCCCGATGCACAGTGTGCTCCCTCCTGCATTGCATTGCAGAGACCTGGGGTGGCAAAGCCTTGGACAGAGCTTCTCCCAGCTTCCCTGATCACAGCACCAGGGCTAAAAACTGTCAGAGTTGAATATTAACATCCCCTCATACATCAGCACAAACAGTGCTGTTGGAAACGTGGTGCCGTGTGCTGGCGAGCATCACTGGGTTGTTAAATTTTGTGCTTCGAGTTGGGTTTTCTATCCCAAAGCAAGAATCATATCTGATGGCTGGGGAGAAATTTGGCGCTTGGGTTGGTGCCGTGGATTCCAGCGAGCTGCTCCTCGGATGCGTCTCGGCATCTTCTGCGGGTTGTGCAGATTCTCTGGCAGGAGCTGCTTGTTGGTACCGCTCCATGCACATTAGATTCACTTTCTCCCTGGAACGAGGAGGGTCCATGGCTCCATCCCTGGTGCTCGCTGTGGAAAGCCTTCATGTTTGGCAAGCCCACTGCTTGCCAGTATTTACCTCTCAGCACAGTTATCCAACTGAGCTATAAAACTGGGAAATACGAGAGTGTAATGAAAATGCCAGCGCTGCGTGAAGAAACGCAGCGGTAGCGAGCAGCACTTTAACAGCATTTGTCACCTTAGTTTTAATTCCTTCCCCTTTGCTTCCTTCGGCTCTGGAAGTCAAAGATGTTTTCGGCCTTGGTGTCTTGATCCCAGTGAGCATGGAGACCAGATTCTACCTACTGCAGGACCTTTTTCATGCTTAATGGACCTAGTATAGTCTCCTGCTAGCTGAAATGCTTCCATCTAACTAGATTTTTTGGACTTGGATTCCTAGTATCTGGCTAAAATTATTTTTCTGCCAAATGGTGGAGGTTGGGCCAGCATTTAGTAATGCTCCCTTCTTGGCAGGATGCTTAGAACATGCTCAGTGCTTCACTTCACCTCTTCTGCCTCTCCCTGTGGGAGATCCTTTTCCATTTTGCTCCTCCTCCAATCTGCATGTGCCTCCTTTTTGTCACTAGAGTATTTGATTGAATGCTGGAGTGAAAGGCTAAGACCTTAATAATTAATATTAGTTGAATATCTGTTAAAGTATTTGAGTGTTGCATTCTAAATGGAGGGCCTAGATTTTGTTGCACTATCCATTGATTCTGAATGTGCAGTAGGGCACTATGTCCATCAAGGCCTCTGCAATTAGTCCTTCTTGACTGAAAGTTGTTATTGTGATAGCTGCTAATCAATTGCTTTCTGAAAGTCTCTCTGGTGTCAGAGATCTGGGAATAGTGGTATTTGAACATAGGAAAAACTTAGACATGTTCTGCATTTAAGACTTGCTGGTTTGGAGTACTGATAATGCTTCACATGCAATCATATGGAAGCTCTCTGTGGGTGTATATACATTATGTTCATATCTGTGGTTAAACATTGGACTGAAGTTCTTAAATGCAGAACATGTCTAAGTTTTTCCTATGTTCAAATACCATAGAGCAAAAATAGTTATTCAGACAGTTTCCTGAGCCACTGAATGCTGAAACTGGAAGATAATTGTGGAGTTAGGGGAAATAAATTTCCATGGAGGAAGCTGGATGGCAATTGAAAAGTAAAATGAAGAAAGGTTGTAAATAGAAAGGAGTGTGGAAGAGTTGAGATACAGACAAAGACAAGCTCTAGACTGAGAAAGGAGATGCAGTTACATTTCTTTAGTAAAACTTCCTAAAACCCTTTACATGTAGTGGGAATGCAGGACATGTTTGCCTGATTATATGATTGCGTAGGGCCTCATCTATGCAATTTTCTCTAGCATTAGAAATGTATTTTCAATAACAGTTTTCATTGTTTGCTCTGGTGGCCAGGAAGAGTGGACGTTTCCCCTGTGTATCCATGCAAAAAAAGACCATGAAAGCCCAAAATGTTTTTGTTCATCTTGGGAAGGCCTGTACCCATTTAAATTAGTCCAAAACAGCATAAATTGAAAGTCTGTCTCCTTGCCTCTTGTCTTGCCTATTCTACTTTTTTTTTTTCTCTTTTTCCTGAAATTTGCCCTTTAGAAGTAGGATCTCATTAATCACTATCTTTTCCCAGTAGTGTAACTCTACTGATTTTCAGAGATTACCTCTAACATGTATGCAAAACATTGATGAATGAGGCCTTGAAATCCCATGTTTAATCTCCGTGCTAAACTACAATTTCTGTTAATATTGCAGGTTCTTCTCTTCAAATAATAGCACCCTTCTTGATTGTCAGAATAATAAGAGGGAAGAGAAGAATGACAGTTACTGAATTACTTGTTAGAAGAGATCCCCTTTTTTCTCTTTCTGCGCCATTGCTCCATCATTTTGACACCGCAGAGAGAAAAGGATGTGCTATCCAGGAGAGAGGAACGCGTTGATTGGCACAAGGCTGGCACTCACAGCTCCAGTCACTGAATGCTGAACGTGCTAGCTAGAGCACGCCTAAATCCATGTGTGGGAGAGAATCTTGCACATATTTCCAAAATAAATAAGGAAATATTGCATGTATTCTTTGAACCTGTGTTAACAAGCAGTGGTTTGGTAGCCAGCATGTTTTCTTTTGCTCAGGATCATGTTCTCCTGTAGTAATAACTGAAGCTGAGATGTTATTTTTTTTGTTGCTACTGTAGTCCAGAAACAGTGTTATATGCCCATACTTCTCAAAGAAGAACTCCTGTAAATCACCTGTTTGCAGCTACACAGCTCCTGAATCTTTTATAAGTAATTTCTGTGAAAGTGATGCCTGCCTGACGGCTAGTCTGACAGTTCCAATTGGGTACAATTAAAAAAGGGGCAGTGAAAGCAAAGTAAAAGCACTCGGGCTTGTTGGAATCTAATCATTGTAAAGAAAGGCAGTTGGGATGTGAGCACTAATGCATTGTGGTATTGCATTTCATAAAGAGAACTTTTTCTGTTCTTTTCCTGATTAGCTGCTTCAGTGGTGAGTGGGGTAATGTTTTAAAATAACTAACTCATTATATGGAATGACTCTGTCGACTGTGATACTTAAAATCATCTTGCAACTCTCTGGTGCTCAATGCATAAAATATTAGCTTTGTAAGTAACTCTCCAGCTGGAGAGAGCCTTTTTCTTTCAGAAGTTAACCTAAGGATATGAGAAATATACCCTTGCATATACTGTCTGATCTAGTGCCAGTGCCTAAGGATGTCTGTCATTGGAAAATCTCCCTTCTTTAAGCATTGGCTCTGGGTCCACAGTGCATTCTGCAGTAGCTGAAGTACTGAGGCTTGGATTGGCAGCAATAAAATGTGGAATTACAATTCTTAAAGTAAGAAAGAAGCTATGAGCTTGATGGTGGAAATAATGACAAGAAAAAGTAAAAGCCACTGTGTACAGGCAGGAGGAAATCTAGAGAGAAAAAAAATGGAAGCAAGAAGAAGGTTAAAGTAATAGGCATTTAATCTCATTTATTCATATGGTTAAAACATATATGTTTTAAAAGAGAATAAAAGTAAGTAATAACTAGTTAATAGAGCAAAATTAAGCATTTTTCTCCACTAACCTGAGTAAACCTATTTCGAAGGAGTTATGAGTAGTAACATCAGTACAGTGAGAGGGAATGGCCCAAGCACAAATGTTGAGATACTCAGTGCTAGCTCCCAAGCTTGCATAAGGTCAGACAGTTTTGCCTAGAGTCATAGGACACGCTGGGAACCAGCAAATCTGCCCATGATCTTGAAGATGCCCTCAGTGTGAAAGGAGGGAATCCTTGTGGGGTGCCAAGGAGTGCTTAAAAGACTTTTACCTCATATGTGCAAACCTGAAGATAGCAAATGCATCTGTAACTCATGTCAGTAATAATGCTAAGAGAAATTTGGAACAGAGATGTAAGTGATAAGCCCAAGCTCATGCATATTGTTTTACCCATTAGGTATACCCATTAGGTATAAAGGTCATTTCATTAAGTTCCATACAATTAGCTATTGGTCCATGTAGTCTTGTGTCACAGTAACCATGCTGCTACTAAACAGCAGCATGATATTAAAACTGACATCAGGATCCATAAGACCTTCATGTCCATGTCATGTGTTTGGAGAATAAGGCATGCATTGTCAAACGGACAAAACTAGTAACCTTGGGACATTCAGGAACTGTGGTGTTCTGCGTTGTGTTGGAGCAATGCTGGAAGCCAGCAAAGGAACTGGTTCCCCTCCCAGAGCTAAGGTGAATTTGATGGCATTGCACAGACGTGGCCATATATTAAACAGAGCCATGTTTACTTGTGCTGCATAAGAATCACAGCGGAGGAGCAAAATCAATGTTTTCCAAATGGAATAGAGAGAAACTGCTAGGGAAAGAAATGGTATTTTCAAGCTTCTTTGAAAGGTAACACAAACAATGCATAAAGGGAAAAAAAATCCTCTAAGTAAAATCGAGTGCCAGTGTAGGTTTCACTCAAAATTTACCTATCTGTGGAGGGTTAAGGCTTGGTAGTTTATTAGTATTATTTTTAAAAGGGGGTGCATGAATAAATAAATAGGCTTTGAAATGAACATTTTGAGTTGCAAGATACAATATGCAGCTGCACATCCTGACAGCAACACAAGACACTTGGGTGTTCAGAGGGGCGCCGGGATGACACTGAGAGTGCATGATACAGAGACGTAATGAAATGGAGATCAATGTTAAAATGAATGTAACAGCAGTGAGGACTGCACACAGATCAATACTCTTGTAAGCCACAGAGTATAATCCTGCTGTATAGGTCTTGTTAGATAGTACAGTCAATTCTAGGAAGACACATTTTTCTACAGGTCTTTGATGCACCCCTGACTTATCTGCCCCAAAGTCTGTATTAAAATGTCCTTCCTCTGGAATGCAAAGTCTTGAATCTTTGTCTTCCCTTCCATGATTGCTAATGGAAAAATGCAGTGCATAATAGTAAACTCCCAATCCTCAAGAATGTGAAATAGGAGGATAAGATGAACAATCAGAAATGGTCTGTGTTTCATAAAGTCTTTGAAATATTATCTCATTCCTCATCCCTCCGCTTACCACCAGCTCCTTTTCTTTAAGGAATATGTTTTAAGTACAATTACTAAAAATGCAGTCTCTAAGGAAAGGAGGAGGCCAGGCTTAGAGCTCTTGCTTATATTGTGCAGAGAACTTGCTTACGGTTATTTTCCACCTCCTGATTTTTAGAGCTTAAAACCATTAAAAAAAGATCAGAATTTCTCTCCTGTCTTGATGCATGGATAGCTTTGGAAATAGAATTTGGTTATTAGTATAGGCTCAGATGGGCTCTGCATGTGTGTGTATATAGATATCTATATATAAGATGTTTTCCCTAAAGATCTCAGATTATCAAAAATTCTGAGAGTCCTCATACTTTCAGTTTTGTAGCTGGATCATCTGTAGGAACTGCTGACAGTCAGGTTGCTGCTTATGACTCTACTATGCCAAATCTAACAGTTTCCTGCAAGGAAATAGCCAATGCTAGTGTAAGAGAATAGTCAAAATGTATTTCCTTCTTAATAGGAAATTTAACACTTGGAGAGGTGCAAATGAAAGCACCTCTAATGTACCTTAAATTGATCCTCTTGCACTGGCTCCAACATGCAAATAACAGGACTAGCGGCAGTTATTCCATAACAATGCTGTCCACAAGGTATGATATTCTGGGTTGCCAGCCTGGTTTGATATTGTGAGAGGTTTTCTCTCAGAAAATAGTTGATTCAGGAGTGAATAATTTTACAGATACAGCAAATATGTTGAATCCAGCCTCCTACCCTAGAAGACCACGTGCTTGCTGCATAGTTACTGCACAAACCTATGTTTGCAGCTACTGTTTCCTAACATCATCTTGCATTTCACTGCCTGAAATGCTTATTTGTTCATTAGAGTTATTATCTCCCCACTGCTATATTTTAATATTGCACTTGTTGCAGATCAAAGACAGTGAGACATTCAAAATCTGTTAGATGTTTTAGAACACCCTTGTATGTCAAAATGGTAATACAGGATCAGACATTCACTGCACTCTTTACTTTCATCTTTCTGCCCTGCACGGACACAGGAGGCAACAAAAACATATTCAGACTGTCACATACCCATGGAAACCCAGTGCCTTATCACAGAGCGAGCAGTGGAAATTGTATTCCCTGTTTCTGTTCTAGTGTGCTCTGAAATCAGTGTTTCCTTGACACATGCATGCTCTTGTGAATATATTAGAAAGACTAGGTCCTTGATTTCTTTTTGTTTCCAGACCTGGCTGCCACTGTCTATATCGTTGATGATATATCTCAATTTTTCATTTGGACCTTTTTCTCCTTTTCATGAATATAGGAGTTTATAATTTTCATTGCCATTTCCAAAGGATGCTATTAGTTCTACCCCTCTATTACCCTTGGTATTTCTATTTAATAGGAAGTGTTATTTTTTTAAACAGCCGTGAACAGCTAAAGCAAATAAAAATAGCATAAATAATTAAATAATTGCAGTGTTGCTTCAGGGAAAAGTTTCCAGGCATAATCTAATAACAAGAAAATGGAGATACCATTCACAGTGAGCATTGATTCTAGATCCCCTGGGATAGTGTAATAATTAAGCCTGTGTTTTCTAGTCCCATTTGGCCTTAGTAACTATTATGATTATTAAGTGTAACCTGCCATAGACTGGTTTCTAAATGCTTTTGTGAGTTCGATACCAAGTTCTGAGAGACCTTGGAAGGAACTTGGTTGATGAGAAATAAAATATTCTCTTAGTCCTTTAAGACCCCCCTCTCACTTTCATTCCAAAGCTCTGCTTTTCTTCCACAGTCTTCAACTTCACCATTGTTTCTGAGTCTCAGTTAATCAGTTTCTGATTCTATAGCAACTCTGAAATTTCATTACACTGGCCCACATTCGTCATCAATGTTCATGATTGAACATGTCTACTGCAGTCTGAATATGTGGTTGGTGAAATGAAATAACCTGAATTGTCACCATGATGAAGGCCACTCAGAGGCAGATGCTCTTCATGGTGCAGCTATAGTTGCAAAAAGTCAATGTTATCTGAAGACCTTCATCTCTAGGTTCTTCCAACATTTCTTCTGCCTCTACAGGAAAAAGCAAAACCTTGTTAAAGGGGTTATCATACTAATTGGCAGTGCTGGCAGTGGATGAGCAGCTGCAAGTGATGGGAATCACTTTCTGTGTTGCAGAGAGAAGCATTGCAAAAGCAGCACACAGGCAGAGCAAGGTACAAGTGTTCAATCATCTGTCACTCCTTGCCAAACCTGTCTGAAATTTATTGCTGGTTAGGTAGCAGTTCCTTCTGTTTACTGATTTGATTGAAAGGATGATTTATCAAGTCTCAGCATCAGACTGAATGCTGCACTTTGGCTTGAAGGGTAATGAGTTGCAGACACATCTCATTTCCCATTATCATGTGGCTGTGAGACTGTATAACCAGGTGAGTGTTTACAGTCCGTGATATGATGGGGAGTGTTTTGTTGGGGCAAAGATTGTCCATACTAGCCTCAAAATCAGCCCCTCTGACTTTTTGAACAGGAAAGGAAATAGATTAGCAGGAGGTTTCAGGTAGCTGCAGAAAGACAAAAGGGAACATAGATGAGAGAGAAGTGGAGTGGAAAATAGCACTGGGAAGGACAATGAAAAGAAGAAGAAAATAAAAGGATTAAAATTACCGGAAAGTGAAATCACAGGTTATTGTTGTCAGTGCTGTTATCCCTACTGTTGGCTTTGTAGTGTTGCTTAACACTGTTTGACATTGTCCTGGCTGGCTTCAGGAGCACAATTCTTATTTGTCTCTCTCTCATTACAATACATTGCAAACTAATACCTTCTCTCACTGGGTATATTTGTTTCAGTTATGGTGGGTTTTTCTTAAACAGCTCTGATATTTGTTTCAATCACAGCAATATCCATTGTCTCACCTTAATTTACAGAGTCATAACTAGCAGTATTTCTTTGCAGTGTAAAGAGTGCATTAGAACAAATGCCACTATTTATCAACTGTAATGCAGTTCTTTATAAAGGTCTTATGTGAGCAAAGAAAAAAAATGCAATGATAGTCTCACAATAAATACCCTAAATCCTTTGTTGCCTCTTTATGGTGTAATCTCTTTACAGTTGTACAATATATGACTGTTTAGAAAAAGCATCAGAATACAGTTATATGGTTTATTTACCAGGAGATGGCAATGGTGATCTACTGCAGTATTAACTTATAAATGTGGGATCCATATAATTTTTCTGCAACAAAACAAACTTCAATGTGAATGAATGCAAAGTATTTTGATACTGGTTTTCCCTTTCTTATTTCAGACTTACTTCAATTGCAGCTATACATTGTAAAGAAAATCTTTTCTCTTTTTTGATTGAAATTGCTGTCACTACAGCACTTTTAAGATATCTAAATATAATCATTCTAGTATTCTGGAAAGCAGAATATTATTTAAAAACAGAGGAACCAATACCATTGAATCAGACATGCCATGTGTCAGAAAAGATCAAATAATCATTGAAAATATAAACTTGAAATAATGTGCTTAGCTTTAGGTGTCAAAATTGAACTTCAATAGTTAATGGAGAATATATTATAAGTTATACTATTTAAAATGATATTATTTTTGTCTGCAAAGGTTCTTGACGTATAGCCTTAAAGTATATAGGTGCAAAGCATTTTACTTCTGCACTTCTTCAATATAGGGGCATATATGGTGTCTCCTCTATACATTTCCATCCCTGCCTGTGAGCATGGTCGGACACTGCTGGCTCACTAACCCAGCCTGGAAGGAGCCCTGGGATCCTTGCAGAGCAGGCACCGTCTTTCACCAGGAAACTCTCCCAAAGTTAGTGTTTCTTATCTCTTTCAGACTTCTAAGATGCTCAGTAGCTGCCTTATGCTTGTCAGTGAGGCTCAGAGAGCTGAGAGCAGACATTTTAACTGTCCATGTACTTTTTGCCATCAGCTGTCATACACAGTATGACCAGTTTAGATACATAGATATGAGAGGGCACTCTGTCCTTTTGTTGCCAATGCCACACTGCTTGTGATCCTGAGTACATCTGAGCATCTCTCTTGACTGCTGCCAGATGCTTAGGTTAGCTTTATGCTAACTAGTACTTCTGTTACTGAGAGTATCCGTGTGCTAACGTGGAGCTCATTAAAGAATAACCCCCAAGCAAAGGAGATTTTCAGCTTCTCACAAGCGTGCTGCAGGCACGGTGATTTTTCTCGAGGATATACTGAAACTGATGATTTAAAGCCAGTTTATGCATACCTACTGGTGCTACATAATTACAATAGAGATTGCAATAGCTATACCCCCCCTTTAAAAAAAGGCAGATTTGTTAGTGCTCATAGAAGGAGAGCAGCATTTCCCCAAATCTGGGGATATACTGCTCTGAGTCCTGCAAGGGATCAGCCCTGACAACTCACTCCTCTTATCTCTGCTACTCTCTAAAGGGCCTGTTTCCTTTCCCTGTCCGAAGAGAAGTATCTAGCTGTCACAGTCCCAGGGCTTTCTATTCTGGAGGGAACACAGTGAGGGAGATAAAAATAAGTGACCTTTGCCTGTCTTTCCAAAAACAAGACCTTTCAAGTATTTATTGCTTTATTGAAACTCTTCACTCAACTGTCAGCTGTAACTAATTTACATAGCAAAACTACAACTTAAAATGCCAGAATTATTGTCTCTCTGTTGCTATTTTAGTATTACCAAAAGAGGCAGCCTGTATAGTAGATGTGTGAGGCTGTGAGAGGAGTATAGAGTAGGTAAAGAGCATTGATCTGTAACAGTAGATGACAGGAAGGAAAAAAAACATGTTTTACTCTTGTGAAGGTCTCAATTTTCAACTCTTTCAAACTCATTTCATTTTTTAAAGCCTTTCTTCACTGCAGTGTCTATCTGATACTTCTCTGCCAACTTATTATCATGTTACAGGACTTCTTTGTGAAGGTTAGACATGTCCTATCCGAATCTATGAAATACAAAGAGCTAATATTAAAGATAGAGAAGTACAGTGTAAAGAGACACAAGGTTTCAGACAGGGTCAGGCAATGTCTCTTAATTCCCTGATTTAGTGATCCCACATCATGCACCTCTAATACCTTTTGCTCACAGATCTCAGACTATAGAGCAAAGGTAGAAGTAGGAAAGATCTTTATCAGTCTTATTTATCACTGAACAAATCGATGCACAGAGAGAAATGAATTGGCAAAATGAAAGGAAATAGGAAGATAGAGAGTATAGTTTAGAGTCTGCTGACTTCTAATGTCTTGCCAATCTATTTCTCTCCTTTTTCTTTTTTTTTTAACATTTTGTTAAAAAAAACAGCACAAAGTTAATCAATGCGTTCAACACAGCTGTCTTCCCTGGGCGCTAGAGCAGTGGTGCTTCACCTTACGAGCAGATTCACTGGCAGCTTCAATGCTTAAAAGCTCTGTGAATCACTGTGGTGGGCTCCATGTCTCTTCAGAGAAAGATTTTTCAGAAAGGGCAAATGCTGTTTAGACTGACAGTTCCATATAAAAAAAATCTTGTCTTCTCTGCTGGATTTCTTGCTGTGAATACCACGTTCATGTCAGCTGTGTGGCGGGAGGAATTATGAGTTTTCCTTTTCCTATCACTTATTTAGTTCCCCTTCCAGTCATCGTTGTCTTACCTACTTAGGCTGTGCTTACGCTCCAATAGAGTAGAACTATGCATGTTAGCTTGAAATGGATTAGCTCAAGTGTCTCTCTATTTCACTAAAATCAGTGTTGTAAATGTATTAAACTGCAGGCTCTTCAGAGAGGAGACTATTTACTGCTTTGTTTTTACATTGTCTTGCACAAGAAGACCCATACTAGAGAGGCTTTGGATGTGATTGTAGCATAAATAAAACTCACAGTGACCCAGAGGGAGATCCAGGACTAAACACAGAGGCTAGCAATTCATAATGGATAAAGAGAAGTTTAAATTTCTGAATTATAAAGTTGTAAAAAAGATGCAAAGGGAAGTAAGGGCACTTTCAGCCCACTCTCTGAGAGTACAATACATTAAAAACAGATTTTGTAGGAGTATAATAAAAGATTGTATAGGAGTATAATAAAACCCAGACACAAGTCTGAAAAATTCATTGGTTTCTGCCATGTCTAAAATAAGCACTGCCTATGAAAACTACTTTGCAATGGTAATGAAAAGCAAGTAGGAAAGCAAGTGTTAGAGCCAGTGCTGCAAAGTGAAATAATTTCTGTATACTCAGATTCGTCACTGTGAACAATGTTGTTGATTATAAACCACATCAAATTCTCAGTCCCCCAAAACATGTATTTTATTTTGCAGTTTTTCTAGCAATTATGAAATCAACAGAATACTATCTAGTTTTACCACAATTAAGCTAAATATATACTTTAAATGATATAAACTACTCCATAATTATAATATCCCTACAACAGTAACTTCTTTTGTCTAGGAACAATGAGCAGTATTTCTTGAGCCTATTTCAGAGGTGTTGTTTAATGATAATGATGGTACTGAGCTCTGTCGTGTCGTAATATTATCATTTAAACAGTGCTTGGATGTAATTTACAATCAAGATCTGACCAGCAGTACTTCATTTATTGTAACTTGGTAAAAGAAGTCTCCTAGATTTTGATGGATGTTACGGCCCCTTTGGTGTATATGAGTCTGGAAGGAAGGATGACACAGACTTACAACAGTGGAAGCAATTCTCTAAAAACAGGTTTATATCCAGTCACTTGTGAGATAGTGTTGACTTGTAAAACTGCTGCTGTGTCATTGTGCTGAAGACCTTTGGGCTCAAGGAAATAGAAGTGCATCTCTAAGACCCTAATTGCAAGAACGTCCACCTAGAATTTGGGTTCATCCTGTTGCTGCTACATCAGGGGAAAGGTCTGGCTAGAATGTGCGGTGTGTCGTGGGCCTGAGAGGCAGCAGTTTTATTTCAGTGCTTTATCAGACCTACTAGGATGTATGTGCAGCTCAAGAGACAGCTCAAAATTCTCCACCAGACTGGGAATGTCTCTGCTTTCACAGTATTGTCTTCAGCAGTCTAAAGAGTGATCAGTTCCTGGCATCCCGGCCATCAAAATTCAGTGAATATTCTAAAACGATGAATACAAGTATCAAAATAAAAGCCATGACTCTAGCTTGAGGAAAAGGCAAGTTCTTTTGGGTTTGTACCACCATCTTAACATTTAATTATATGTATATATTTAGAAAAATAATACCCAGCTAAGAGACAAAACCAGTGCAGTGGACAAATATAGAGTCCAGAGTAGCAAGTAGCCACAAGTGTAATCATAAACTCATTCACAAATAAATAATTGTAAAGAACATCTTCACATAAAGCATTTCCATTCCATTATTATCCCCTATATTAAATAATTTATAATGCAAAAGGAAATTATATTAGGCATAATTTATTATGATAAACCTGTGAATTTAAAAATTTGATAGCTTAGGTAAGCTTTTCAGAACTTTTCAGTGTTGATCTGTCAATGGTCACAGCTTCCCACCAGCTACAAAAGGGTTTTTGAGGTTTTTGAAAATCTTGACCATCCCTGGTTGCTTGTAGGTAGAGCTAATCTATTAAAATATGTTATTTGTGGGAGTATTTCACTCAGGGCTTCTTACATGTTTTTAAAGATCCTGTTTTATTTCCATTTACTCTGATACTATTTGACTGAGTGGTAGCTCACTGTCTAATTGGTTACTTTTTTATCATTCAGTTCAATAATTCACATTTGCTTCAGATACTTTGAAAGAAAATATACACTGGCAAAGACAGACCCTATGTCCGTCTATAATTTCTAACTATAGTTAGAAATTATAACTATAGTTAGAAATTATAGTTAGAAATTATAGACGGACATAGGGTCTGTCTTTGCCCTATAGCTAGAAACTATAGTTAGAAATAATTAGCATAATTTAGAATCCTACTGAGTACTGAGTTCTTTCCTATATCTGGATAAAGATGTATCTCATCAAGAAGCTAGCATGACTATAGTTAAAACAGTATTTCTTTATTGAGGTAAATAGAATTGACAAGTAAATGAGTTTCTATTACAAGCTGTAGGTTAAGTTTCTCATTTTATAAATGTAATGACCCATATTTTTTTAACATTCAGCAAGTATAATTTAGTGTGCATTGGCATGTTCAAATTCCTTCCAGAATGTAAAGCTATTCAAAGCATTTTAAAAGCAGTCCTTATATGCCCCAAACCAATGGAAACAAAACCACTAAACAAGTTTACTAAAAGGAAAATCAGATTTTCTTCAAAGCCTTTTAAGAAACACTTAATCTTTCACCCTTTTATGTCATCTGAAAGTACAAGAGTCTCCTATCTGCCAGTTTGTGGATACAGCAAGTGTATCTGCTGCTTGGCCTTTTGCCTTTTCCTATTAAAATCAGCTAACACAGTTAGATGGTGCAGTAAGTCACCAAGGATGGTATGGTGAATGTAGTTATCAAAAACCTTCTGTTTTCTCCTTAGAAGAAATCAAGTTCTCTGTCTTGTAATTACCACCCTCCTTCCGCTTTTTTTTCATTAGATCTCCTTGTTTCTTTGACATATTTCAGGTGGGTAATTTCAGGAGGACAGCTTTGAGAACCAAGTGCATTACTAGCCATATTTAGATGAATATTTACCCCAGTGAATGGGTATTTTTCATTAGATAAGCGAGGTAAGACTTCCTCAGCTTAACTGCAGAGGAAGCAAGAGAAGGATTAGTTTTCCTCCATGAAAAGACTTTTATTTTCATGGGCCCCTCTAATGGGCCTGTCACCTTCCCCGGCTGGCTGGTTACTAATGCCTTTCTATAGCGAGAGCTCGTCTGTCATATCCCGTGCACGTCCAGACACGTCTCTCGTGATCAAGAATAGGCAGTTTATTTTCCCCAACTTCTTGCACGCACAGCCAGGCTTGGGGCTCGGTTCTCTGTTTCATAACAGCCCTTGAGTGTAGACATGACCTAGGTTTTGAACCAGTTGCCAGTTTTAGTGACCATCTCTCATAGACATGACTAAAACAAGTTTTGTGCTATATTTCTTAAAATTAAAAAAAACCTATAAAACAACAGAAAAAAAAAAAGCCAGATCCATGGCACAGTCCTATCTTTCTTCACTACTTTATCTCACTTTTCATTGACATGAAGTTTGGGAAGAAATCCAAGCCCTATTTCACATAGCTTGATAGAGCTTAAGAGATAAAATTGTCCAAGAAAAATCTTAATATACCACATCTTTAGCTGAAGCAACTTAGCAAGTCAGAACTTAGGATTCTGAAATCTTTTTGCTTAAAACTTAATTAAGCATTAATCAATTTTGCTAATTTTACCGTAATTTTTATAGCTTCCTGAAAGGCACTGATTTCTTTGTCAGTAGTATGTTAGATAAAAGACTGTACTTTGCTTCATGCGAAGTACCCAACCAATGTAAGAATGCTCTGCCCCTGGTAAGCTACATGATTTTGTTCTGTGTTCTGTCCATTATCCAGGCATGACTGTCTTGTGAGCCACAGTTAACCTTATTGTTATATAGTCAATATAGGCATTCAGTGGGGTTACTATCTGCAATTAGCAGTCAAACGAAACAAGCCTCTTCCTTTACTGTCCTGCACTCTACATATCTACCAATATATGTTCAAACTTTCAAAAGATATCTACAGGGTAAATAGAAAGTATTGATGCATTACCATGTTATAGGAGCAGGGACAAGTAAATGACAATTTCTAGTGAAATTATTTTCTTACTGGAGAACAATAAACTATCTAGAATGCACTCAGAAACAGAGAACAATTCACGCAGAGGGGAGTTTGGCCTGGCATGTTATGTATTAAGATACCAACTTGAGCTGCAGACTCCTCCATGCCATTTTCTGCTCTGTCTCTTTCAGAGCAGGATTTTTAATCCAAAGGATCACCACTAAGGTAGAGAACAGACTTCAGGTCAGGCTTGTCGTATCCAATGTCAAGATCTTGATTGTCTTATGTGTATTGTTGCTGAACTTTCTGACCCAATATCTTCCCAGCATGAGCTTTTTGGAAACAGCAAAATAGGAGAAAATTTTGAGAAAAGAGAATTTCTGTTACAGTAGTCCAACTAGTTCAATTTTGCTGACACCTTAAACAAGTGTAAATGTCAACATGAAGGTTAAGTTAGTGGAAAATCAACCAGTATCTGCTCTTAGCCACACTTGGACAAGTCAGAGATAGATCCTGAAAAATTGATTTAACAAGAATATAATCATGAGGACAAGATGGTCCAGTGCATTTACCTTCAATATAACTCTAAATAGAGGGATTTCCTAAAGGAAGCATCTTTTATCATGTAAACAGTGAGCCACTGCCAGCGTATCTGGCAAGGCTGAGGTTCCAAATCTCCAGACCAAGCATCAGAATAGCATGAATAGCATCAAGTGGCAGTGATGGGGCTGTCAGATACTGCCACTGTCATTACTCTATTACCCTAGATATCCGGAAGCTTTATAGAAACTGTCAATGAATATTTTAAATAAATGCAGAAAGCATAACTACTTAACTAGTAATTGAAGCTAATCTCTTTGTGACAAGGTCAGTATTTACACTACTTCCTTTGTAATCCCCGTTCAGAATGAGGCTCTTAATCTTACCAATACTGAAAATGAGACCTTTATGCAAACTGATAAAAATTCTTTGTTTGATTTATCTGTAAACCAAAATAGTCTGGTAGTTTGCCTTGAAGTTAAAAGAAGAAAACATGCTCTGTCAAATCCTGTACATTCCTTTTTATGTATTTTGTCATTTCCCCTCTATTAACTCTGTCCTAAGGTTTAAAAGAAGAGTGCACTCTAACTTATATTTACATACTGTACTTTCAGTTAGACTTTTTTGGTTGCAGCCTATTAAATTTATTGACTATATGCCCCCTGAGCTATTGAAAAGTATGCAGCTTGCACTGTATATCTTTTGAAAGATGCTACTGGTAGCCTGTTTTAATGTGTTTATTCTCTCCAGATAGAATTTGTCTTACATATTCATTGTATTTTTAGTGCCAGGACCAGTTCCTTCATTGTAGCTATTGTTTGGAATTCTTGCACAGATATTAAGGCTCAGTAATTTTTCAGTGCTGCTCAAGGGATGTGAATGTCAAATGAAATAATGAGCGGAAATTTGGGAACTGAAAACCCCTAAGCAGCTGGCTTTTGAAATCTCAGCAATTTAATAAAGGAAAATAATTTGAGATGGCGTGAAAGACACATTAAGGTGTCTAGGATACTTTATAAGTGCAAATAGAGCTGGCCAAAAAGTCCAGCTTTCCATTCATTAACAATTACATTTCATTTTAATTTGAGCATTTCATCCAGTCCGAAAGCCAGAGAAAATTTCATTTGCTCAATAACAGTACATGGAGTTGAGAAAACAAAATATGTTCCCCTACATATTGCAGCTGCTATTTCTAGAGGTGATCAGAATATTTATTTCATGAGGCTAGGACTTAAATGGGAAGGATCTGTTTTCAGATTATAGCTGGGGCTTTCAGGTGCTCAGTTGCACAGGAGAGAGTATGGAAGCCTTGAGAGCAGAGGAGGTTCCTCGTAGTTACAGACCCTGGGATCTCGTGGCCTTTCACTTTCAGAGCATCTCTAAGGTCTGTCTAGAGTACTAGGAACATGAAATGGTGTCTCTTGTGATTCTGGCTCTTGTTAGCAAGAACTCTTTTTGTTCCCCATGGCCTGATGTGCTTCAGCATCTAAATATCTTCTAATTTGTAGATTTAGGAGCAGGGAATGTTGTGGACTCTGAATCCCATCAAAGTGCTGCCACATCTCTACTGCTTAGCTTAAAAGTTAGCCAAAATATATAGGCAGAAGGAGCCAACAGCACCGTTGTGTATCTAGGATAGAATATGGACTTTTCTTCATGTTCTGTATATACTACACCAAATGCAATCCTTAGATGTTTGATGCTGAGATAGAAATCCACAGTGGGATATTTTCATCTCTAGAAAAATACACATTGAAAGTCAAATTCCTCTCTTTCTGGGAAAATCATGAGAGCAGGCCCTGAAACTTCATGGAATGAACTTTGCCTTTGGTTCATGTGAACCCTCCCCATCCTCATTGTGGGGGAGATATGTCCTTATAGATAAATCAAGAGAATCTAGCACCTTTCTATGTCATTGCTTCACATACACAACACTTTAAAACTTTACATACACGTTGCTTACATGTACCTATCACCTTAAAACTTTCACAGACAGAGGAGCCAAATTGTTAGAGATGTATAGGTCAGCATGGAGGTAGAGAGGGGGATTATTTTGGCTTACAGTATACATATCATATAAATATAATTATCTGTTGCTGGAGTTTTATAGCCCCTATCATCCTGAATAGCTTAAGTGAAGTTGTATTTAGTTTGCATATAGCTTCAATTTGCTGCAAAGTAAATCACTAGAATGAATCAATAATTTACAGCCTAGTAAACACGACAGAATTAAAAAAAAAAAGCTATGCCTGGGAATTTCTGAACGCAGCACAACTCCTTGTCTAGCTTCTCTGAGCTAGCTGTGACAATTGTTACCAATACCAGAATTTTTCATTCAAGCAAGCAGGAAACATGTAAAACCAAACAAATAATGACACCAAATGGAGCTTTGATTAAGAGTCTGTGAATAATGATCCTTTTCACATATTAAGTGTCTAGGATGTTTAACATGTTTTACATTTAGAGTGAATCGAGCAAGCTACAAGAGTCTGGTATTGAGAAATGCACTTTATTAAAGAGAGAGCTTGTCAGGGCTTGGTGCCAATCGGCTGCAGCTACTCATATTGCGAACACATTTAACGCCCTCATTCTGAGAAATGCAAGAGGGGACATGTTTCATATTTTCCTCTTTCCTGCTCTGTTTTACAAACTCAAAAAAAGGCAAGTGCTATCCCTTGGTTCCTACACTAAATGGATTTCTTTGCATTATAAAAAGTGAAACTTTCTCATGGCATGAGTAAATCATAGGCTTACATTTTCAAAAATTACTCTAAGGTTAGGTGCTTCTGTATAATAATTAGTACTATGAAGATAATTTTAATTGTTTGCATTTCTCAGCCGCTGGTAGGTAACATGCAGCTCAGTTCACTCAAAAGATGACAAATTAATAACAAGGAATCTATTTTGTGTATGTTTAATTAGCTCGTGGATTTTTTTGACAGCCGTACAGTGGACAAAAATGAAAACTTAGGGTTCTTTTCTTTTGTTTTGTTTTTGAATAATAATATCCACATGTGATTTATTTAAAATGAGGTGGGTTTTTTTCCTTTTTTCTTTTTAATCCCAGATTCAGAAAAACTCTATATTTCACAGCATCAGCTAAACTTTTTCTCTTGAATTTTGGAAAGGTAGTTTAATTGTAGCCATTTAATTCTCATTTTCAGGCGTATTTTTTATCTTCCTCTAGAAAGTCTCCAGTTCTGGTAAGTGTCAGAGATTGGTTTCTAGATGAGCTGAACCAATAACATGATATGTACCTTCCTATGTCAAAAAGTTATTAGAATGTCTTCTGTACATTACTGTTGGGTACCTTTTCTATAACTGAAAATATTTATAGCAAGGAACTACTTAGCATCTATCTGGAATACTATTACTTTTCTCCTGATGTGATATATGATATTCCAGTACTTATTCTGGTTTTAGTCTATAATTATTTTACACTGTATCAATGTAAAAATGTATTGATATGTCTGCACATACAGCTATAATAATAAATAATGGTTATCCTTTAGAACGAGGTACTTGTTCTATTAATTAATACATTAAAATGCTAACACGCAGAAAAATAGTAATGCATACAGCCTTACAAAGCCTGAGGTTGAGATATAACCATATATTAGAAATGGAAATTTCTATTCTTAGATTAAAATTACAGTTTATTTTTATAGCTAGAGACGTCCATATTTAATTAAGTAAAAAGGCTTTCTGATTTGTCTACACTTAAGGAAATAAATAACTGTTGTGTTAGGTGTGGAATGCATAGATACCATCAACCCCTTTGTTTACCTCCCTGCTCAATGTCCTGTTTCTGTGGACAAGGGCTCACAGCACTTGCAGGGGACACACTAGATGTATATATGATTACCCCCTCCTTCTTTGTACCAGGAGATGGAGGTGAATTAGAAGCACCACCATGAGGGATTTTTTTTCCTTCCCAGGCAACCTATCAAAGAATCCCACAGCACAGTTTAAACTATTCAGACTCAAAATAGGCTGAGTTTTGTGCGCCTGATTCTAGTAAATAATTGTATATTACTCACAGTGAGATTCTCTCAGAGAAGATGCTGGAAATAGTAAACATCCATGTAGAAAATAATGCTCAGCCACCAGTCTCAGGCCTTTCATACTCTAGAAAGCTTTTCCTAAGTAGGACTGTGAGAAAATAGCAGCTCTGACCAAAGCCCAAGCAGAGCAATGCAGGCAAAAGACTCCATTTGCTGATACATTATTTTGTTCTGTCTAGAGAGCTTTAATAAGATGCTTTTCCCAACATAGCTCACTTACATGCCACGTTTCCAGTATGTGCCCATGCAGCTCTACCTGTAGACAAAACATTTTAAGTATAGGCTAGGCTGAAGGTGCCTCATTAATTACACTGCACATCTTGAGTATCAAAATGTGGTGTTCTTTAATACTGCTGTGATACTAGTGATACTAAAAGATCTAGATACAGACCCTGGAAGTTTTTCTATTTACATGTAAAATATGGAACCTTCGGGTTAGTGTATGACACTAAACCCCATCACTAATTGCTGCCAGATTATTTATAGTCTGGAGCTGATGGGACGAACACCGAGCTTGAAAGCTATGTGTAGATTAAGCTACATTGAACATGGAGTAAAATCGGACTTGTTGTGCCAGCCCATCATTAACCTCAGTTAATATCTGCTCTCGCCCTCAGGAGGGAAGCTGGAAGAAGAATTTCCTACCCTGCAGATGAGATGGAGATTGTGCAGGCGGTCCTTCTTGCTTTCCATTGAACGTTATGGTCAACATGATACCTTCCAGCATTTTATGCCACAGATTTGTTGTCTGGAAAAAAAAATTAAGTAGCGCTAATTGAAACATGATCACTTAACACTCCCCAAGACCCTGTTTTCAACTGCAGAGGTATTATCTGGCCTATGGTAATAGCTACTACTGTCTGTCACAGTTCAGTGAAACAGTAATTTCCAGAGGAAACACACCGGTTTAGATAAAACTTGCAAAAATGCCAGAAAGCATTTCCTAGCATTTAAGCAGGGAGATGGGAAACAAGGACAGAGATGTGAAAAGGAACAAGAGCTCACTGGTTAGTGGTTGCCTCTTCCAACAAGGCAGACGTTGCAGTTCAAGTCTTGACTTGAGTAGAGCTGGGAGTCGAATCTGGAGCTCCTGCATCCTGCTTGGCTCTTGTTGATTCCAGGAGAGCTAACAGCACAGTCTCTGGCTTTTTGTGAGAGTTATTGATAGCTTCCTGATGCAGAATAGGATTATTTTGAATGTTTAAAAAGCTTTTGCATGCAGGAAATTCCCGGTGGCATCTTCATTCATATGTGCTTCATTAGAAATCTGGCTCTTCTCTGTGTCATTTCTGTACTCAGTGTCTTTATCCATCAAGGTGGTTACTCCAGTTTGACATATTTCAGTGGAATTAGCTGGCTTGTGCAGCAGGCAGGCTCTTTATTTCATCTCAGTCTCATAGGGAAGGTGTTTGCCACTGTGTTTATAATGCAGGAAGGAGAGGTCACTCCTCTGAGCCACTTCTGTGGCTGTCTGGTGGTGTTTGGTGAAGCAAAACTGCTGTAAATTACAGTGTGTGGTTATAGATCAATTTGTGCTCCTGCCTGCTGCCAACAACGTGCTGTGCACAAATGGAGCTAACTTGGTAAATATGCACTCCAGTAACAGAAAATAACCAAGCGTTGTTGAAGGGAATAATTAATTAATGTTTGTAAAACACTTAGAAACTGAAAAGCACCTTATTAGTGCTAAGCGTTCAGGGGCCTCGATTTCTCATCATAACTGAAAGTCTTCGTCTCTGTTAGTCTTTAACTGAACAAAACATGAA
The DNA here is from genome assembly GCA_032353885.1 of Nothura maculosa. Taxonomy (NCBI): domain Eukaryota; kingdom Metazoa; phylum Chordata; class Aves; order Tinamiformes; family Tinamidae; genus Nothura; species Nothura maculosa. The sequence continues at coordinate 7,616,540 of JAUBOD010000633.1, read as the reverse complement.
GAGTTTACAGCCTTTGGATCTAGTGTCCCCAGCCAGGTGCCTTTGTGCCTGGCAGTCATTAAGATGCAGTAAGTAAACAGGGAGAAATGTAATGCCACACTATAGCAGACTGAAATCAGCTCATTTCCTCTAATGCCAATAGAACCAGGTTGATTTTCGCTAGCTGAAGATGATGAATCCACAGCGTTGTTCCCCTTCTTGCCTGACTCTAGTGGTCAGAACCAGTAAGTGGTTTATTCACTGCAGTTTTTACCTTTTTCAACCCTTTCTTGCAAAGAACCCTGGCTCCCGGGGGAAAAAAAAAAGTCCTTGTGACACTAGTGTCACTGACTTAAATTTGGATTTAGCAGGGAGGTTGAAGAAGCAATGAGCCCCTCAGAATGGAGCTGTCTGAGGTGACATGAGTGACCCAGGTGATGCAAAGACAGTCCCAAAAGCCCAGCCAGGCTCCCATTCAGAGTATTGCTGTGTGTGGTATTGCAGCCTTCCCAGTAATAATCTAGAGGCTAGTCTGTGCCTCCAGTGTGTTTGAAGGCCAAGGTCAATGTTCTCAGCTGCTTAAAAAGGTTTTCATCTGTGCCTTCCTCTCAAAAGAATACCTAAATCTTGGATGTCATGGGAGCAGGAGAACGGGGAACAGCATGGAAACATTCTTGCTGGAATAGGCCATTTTGCAGGAAAGAAATTGAGACTAATTGGCCCATTAACAATACACTAATCATTACACTTGTCTGTCCATCAGAGCATGCTCTTTTGGGATTATCATATGGTTTTCACAGAGAAGGTTTTCCCCTTTTTCCAGTCAGAAAATTTCAGGATGTAGGGCGTCTGTTCCATATTTATGAATGTCCAGCACCACAGCAGGAGTAGCTCCCACTGAGTTGCCAGAGTAATGGAGATCCAGACGTGCCCACAGTGCAAGCTCAGCAGGCTCAAATGTAGAGCACATGTTACTGGTGGGAGAGTGAATCCAGTCTTGGATTCCAGAACTATTTCTGTGAACTGCATTGGGGTAAAACACACTAATCATTCTTTACATTTTAAAAAGGAGATGCATATGTGCTTTTTAAGAAATGCCTAAGTATAACAATAGTTTATCAAGGGGAGCAAAGGGCTCAGGGCTGCACATTTGGATTTAGGTATGTCACCATATTTTAGGTGCCTTGCCTTTTTGGGATATGGTCCATGTCTTTCTGGCCCATCTTATAGATGTTTCTTCTCGCAGGAGATCAGTGGAGTGTAATCTTTTTTCCTGCTGGATTAATTGGCAGAGCTAGAAAGGTTACCTGCCAAGCCAATCCAATTATTTAGCCATTCCTGGTCTTGAATAAAGCATTATAGTTAATAAAGGGCTACAGTTAGAATAAAAATAAGCCATCATGACAACAGATATACTGTGTTTTTCATCTCTGAAATAGCCTCAGGCAGAGTATGTTTGGCTCACTTCTTCAGTAGTAGTGCTGGAATGCCCAAATGTGTCCTCAAGATAGTTCTGGAAGAGCTAAGTGCTACTAAGATTAACAATTATGTTTGTAAATAGTCATCCATTAGAAATTCATTTATTGAATTTGAGAGAGGCTGAAACTCTCTCCCACCCTCTTTGCTTCTGACTTTGAGTTCTTGATGGGGGACTTTGTGCAGAATCTATAAAGAACTAAAGAGGTGCTTGTGTGAAGGAACAGCTCTATTTAAAAAAAATAGTGACACCAATACTGGCAAAAATCATAATAAACAATTGTGCTTTCTTGGCTTCTTGAAGAGCACAGACTTTCACATGTCTTACGTCATTTATCTACCTAAACTGTGATTAAGGAATTAGCTTCCATATGTTTTAGGATGTAGGGAGAAAATTTGGTGAGTTCCCAGAAGTGCAAGTGGGCATGTTTGTATTTATATGTAAGGCAGCAACAAGCTGATGTGATTAAACAGTTACTCTATCAGTAGCTTGGCCCTGTGCTTTTCTCCATCTGTAGGCAGGAAGGAAAATTAAGTTTATGCCATGTGTTTATTTCTCTTATAACAAAATGAATTTTGTTTATATTTCTAGTCACTATGAATAATAGCCTTAGCAAATATATTGATTCACATTAAAAAAATAAAGATTTAGCAGAAACACAACTTCATCCAATGCATAATATTTTATTTAAAGAAAATGGCAGTAAACCAAACTAAACCAAACAAAAAAATCATCCACTTACAGACAATGAAGAAAATCACATTTATAGCTGAGCCTGTGCATTTTGGAGCTACCAATTGTTTCCTGAAAGTCACTTGGAAATGAATTTTGGGAAATCAGGTTTGTATTGACTTGGTCTGTAATCGTTGGCTGTTGCTTTTTTGAATAAAACTGATTAAATTACCCTGAAGAGCTCCAAGTCCATGTCCTTATCTGAGGCAAATTGTGAATATGATCATAATATACTCTCTAAAAAGATATTTCAGAAGGATAGATAGTCTCTAAACCTGTAATCATGTCACTGTGCTGGTACAGGATTAATCAATTGAATTTGATCCATTATCGCAATATGTGTCATGTAATTTTTTATATCACATACTTCTGATTGTAAAGGGCTGAGGCTGTTTGCTGGATTTCTTCTATATATTACAATAGGGGATAATTTTTCCTGTATTGTTCATCAATATATTACAATAGGAGATAATTTTATCTGTATCTTAAAGAAAGAGATAATTAAGAGACATTAGTAATAAGAATTGACTGGTGTATTAACAACGTTAGCCTTTACTTGCCTCTCTAAAATGAGGGACTTGTTTAGTTATTTCTTCATACTTCAGTAAACTCAACTAAAATCAAGGCAACAATATATCTATACAGGCACATAGGAATTAATGTTCTTAACATAAAATCCTTGAAATCCTTGAAAATAAATGCTAAATATGCAAGGAGTCCACAATGGAGAGGTGAACAGACTTGTCTGCAGCTTCACAGTGCTGTGCAACCTGCAGCCATGATAAGGTGATGAGGAGACCAGCAACGTGCGGGGCACATCCTTTCCAAGCAGGGCTTTCCAAGCTTCCTGAGAGAGAGCAGGTAAGTGGTGGAGCAGCTGCTCCCCTGGCAAAGCCCCGCTCAATGGGGATAAAGACACCTCGGGAGCATGACCCTATAACGCTTCATAAAGGATTTGCATTTGCTTTGCATTAGCTTCTGTGCTAGGAGGTCCTGCTCCAACTCTTCAGGCTATGAGATCTGGACAAGGCCGGGCTGATTGGCAGGTGAGCTTGCCTGCCAAGATTGTGGTTGTCTCTTCCTCAGTATCTTTAACTCCTGCTGACATGAGCAATCTAGAGATTCAGAGGTCTTAAATAAGCAGGAATCCCACAGGATGCAGGTTAAACTTGCACTGAAAGAGAGACTGGCTGCAACTCTGTGTAATTATTTCCATGAACACATTCTCTCCAGTGCTTCATTGCCTGAGGCAAGTTTGTTTGGTTACCAACCTACAGAAAGAAGTGCGGAACAGTTTCTTACATCTCTTACTCTATAGGTGGCCCTTCTTAAAACTTTAGGTTGGAAAGAAAACTAGTTTGCTCCTAAAATTTATCAAAGCATGAGGGATGATTTAGCTGAGTGAATGTGGAAAGAAGTGGCAGCCTGTGTCAGATTGTTTATTTAATTTTCTTTTTGAGTTTCTACCTTAGGAAGAGACAAAAATGTTGTAATCCACTGCCTCAGATTTGAGATGTAGTACTGTTTCCTTTCTCTTTTTTTTTTTTTTTCCTTCTGGCTTAGTAGAGCTTCAGTAAGCAGAAGAAGAAGTGATCTTGTGAATGTACTGCTGTGCTAGTTTATTTTGTATTAATTTGAGTATGTCACTGATAAACTGAATTCAGTGCCAGTCTACAGGCAAGATGGATAATGGACGATTACTCTTGCTCTTATTTTCCCCATGTAATTTTAAACATAGTTACTTATAAATGGAACCTCAGTATAATAACTGACTAGTATTTCAATCTATTGAAAATAAAATTTAAAACTCTAAAGTTAATCCTAAGAGTCAGAAAGTACCCCTTCAGGTACTAGAATGTTACTGTATGATATTATGCTTAAATATTTTCATGCTTTATGTTTAAATATTAACTTCATATTACTTACAGATATACTGTCCTCAATGAGGTGACACTGACATATGCTTCAAAGCACAAGAATAGAAGACATACTTAAACAGGCTGTGCTCAAACTATCAGTTCTAGCACCTCTGTTTCTTTCCCATCCTTCTAGAGAATAAAGGTGGAAATGTTAGACAGAACTTAGCAGTTTCAAGAGGGTGGATTTGACAATTCATAATGAGGGAGCTTGCATTAAAGCAAATGTAATTCTGCTTGCTTTAGGTTAGGTATGGACAGTCTTGTCATCTGAAATGTATTCAGAAAATAGCCCCATTTTTCTTTGCCTTATGCGTTGCTCAGAAGCTGCTGTGGTACATACATTATGAAGTTTATGGCTACAGGGTTTTTTTAACAGTAAGTGTCTCTAACACCTCAGTTGCCATGTTGCTTTTTCTGGTTTAACGCTGGATTTTTTTTTCTTTTCACTAGGTGCTGAGGAAAGAATTATTTTCAATTATCTTTGGCTCAATTTTCTTTCCACAGATTCTGACTTAATTAGAATCATTAGCAGAAGAAAGTGGCCTGATCCAGATGAGACTGGATCTAGCTCAAAACCGCCTGTACGGAGAAAGAAACCTGGCCAAATTGGGGAGACTTCCAAGAAGAAACAGAAACATTGCTCCCCAAACTGTTTATGGAGAAAAAGGGATTTATTTTTGCCAAAAGTATTATTGCTTTGTTAAAAATACCTGCTCTGCTTTTAGAAATGTACTGCATCCACAAATACTGTGATGAAGAAACCCATTGTAGTCAGCTGCAATTCTATTGTAGTCAGTTCTGCTCTGCAGTCATCCACCTAGGGAAGACAGATGCTTCAGTGACATTCGTGTAATGGCCTTTTCTTGGTTACTGGAGGAGCCATATAGATGCAGACAGGGCAACATGCAGGAGCCTTGATACTTATGATGAGCTTTCAGCATTATATTGACTCATTATATTAAATTCAGAAAACACAGCCTTGCTTCACAGGAGTTTGAAATTAGAGGCAATGACTGCATTAGGATGGTGAGAAATCTGGAATGCTGGTTTCCAGAGGTCTGGAAATTCACTTCCTCAGAAATGGTTTGTGGCTGCTCCATGTGTCCTTCCCTGTGGAGTAACCGCCTGATCTAGAGTTCAGGAGCCAAGAGATATCTGAAATTTAAACCAAGGATGACCTTTTTACCAAAAATTTCTTAACCAAAGGTCATGGACTTCTCCAGGTGCTGATAAAGATGTCCCCAAGGGCACCTTGTTAAATTGTTTTGAAATACTCTGTTTCAGGTCAATTTGGGAACTTCACAGAATAGTGAAGCTATTGGACATGGGGATGGTGCAATGGGCTTTACATGGTTGAGGAGCCAAAGTGCTGGGCAGGGAGGGCTGAGACAAGGCAAGACATGAGCCCTTGCTCACAGCCTGTGCCAACCGTGACAGCTAGTAGTTTAATATCTGATTAAGGAATAGCCTTTTCCTTAGCAGAAAAAGCAAGAAAGTATATTTCAGATGGCAGTTGTGAATATATTCTATATATTTCTCCTCTCCTTTGCCAGTTAGTCATTCATTCTTTGACCTTTCCCCTTAACATCCTATTATTTTATTTCCTTAGGCTAAAATCTATGATCATAGCCAGAGTTACTCCCTAGCTTTCTTCTGTTAATCACTTTACTTTTTTGCAACAAGATTTTCCCAGTCTTTTCTGTTTTATGTCCACCAGGATGCCACTTGCTTGGAATTGCAGCTGGGCAAAGTCATGGTTGCAAAGCATTGATGTGCTTTTTAAAAGGTTAATTAATGGAGACAGTGAAGATGCTCAGGCCAAACGGTCATTGTGTAAATCACCAAGGCACTCAGGAAAGGTTTTTCAAAAATCCTATCAGAAATTCCATTACAAGAATAGCAGTTACTGAACTGCCATTCAGAATCAACCTTATCTTTTTTTAAAAAAAAAATAAAATTGAGATATCTGCTATTTGTTTACTTTGGATTCTTCTTCCTCTTTGTTGTTATTGATTATGACCATTACTAAAACTGATACACGTCTGATGATGTGATCTTAAATCCACTCTATATAACTAATGACCAGTTCCTGAGGAATTAGCTTCTTTATTTTGTTTAGATGATGTTTGAATTAAGAATATTTAATGTTCTAAGAACAGCTAAGACACTGTTCTCATTTTCACCTTTGAGTCATTCCCACCATTAAATGTCAAAAACACAGATTTTTGAGGGAAGAAAGAAAAATTTGTAGTGCTAGCTCAAACATATTTTTTTAAAACTTGGTATGGACTGCCTAGTTTTATGGACTGTGGCTGCAAATGACTAAAAATATGTCAGCAGAGTTCCTCTGTTATTGTGGTCACATGAGATTCGGTATCTAAATCTCTGAGCATATATTGTGTGTCAGAAATGTGGAAAAGAATGGCTGGAGAGAAGTGTGTGGAGCTTATTGTTGTAGGAGGTTGGATGCTGTCATAATTCTTATGTCTTGTCCTTAGCAATAATGAAATAGGCTTTGCAGACTGATTCTTGAAAAAGAAGGAAGAATAGGCTTTGTTTGACTATTATGGCAAGTGTCAAAATTGGTGAGTAATGCGGATAATTTTTGGATGTTTGAAGTGGAGAATAATGTATGATTCATGATAGTTCTGCTCTTTAGCATCATTGTCTCTCTGTACAAGTGCCATGGCGTTTTCACAAGGAAAAAATGGTACAGAAATATGTCTTGAACAAGGTCAGGATTACATTTTTATCTTGTATTTGCTGCTGCTTGTTTTTAAAAGCCCTTCTAAATACCTTCTAAACAGAACAAACACTTTACGATCTTTGGTCTTTGTGGACCAAGACATAAGCAGAGATCTATCCTCAGCTCTGTCATTAGATATTTCAGTTGAGTGAGGATAAAAGTATACATGATCATATATGCTCAGCATCTCAGATATCATGATCCCTTGGAAATGTCTGTTAGCTCTGATCAGGACCATGAACTTATTGAAAATTATGGTTATTTCTCCTTATTATTCCTCCTGTGCAAATAGTGCAATACAGAAGACTAATCTTAGCAACTTTCATGTGCTGGAAGGCTTTCCTCCAACAGCAGCTGCAGTGATGTGTCTGCCTGGCTTCAGTTTGTTCTGTCTTTACTCTGAGATGTTTGTTAAAACTCCAGTTGTTCTTGATTCTTCTTAGCTTGTATTTCATGCATTTAAAATATGACCCTGCTACAGATGCATAGCCTGATTTGATTTGCAGTGCACAGCTGCACAAGTCCTTCTAACAAGGACTTCAGCTCAGGACCTCTGACTCAGGTCCTCTCAGGGCCAGAGAGCCCCCTTTTCATACAGTACCTTGCCATTTGGACCTCGAATTCAGACCATCTTTGCAATTTATCAGGATCATTTTGAATCTTAGTTCTGGCTTCTAGAATCCTGTTACCTTTGATGCTTTAATGTACATCACAAATTTGATGAGAATACAGTCTTCCATCATTTAAATTAATGGAAGTACTGATGGAGTTCTGTCTGAAATGCCTCCCTAGCTTGAGAGTAAATACTAATATCTCTCAAGAAAGCATATTTTCACCTGTTTTGGTAAGCATATGATATTGATGTTGCTGCATATTTCTTAGAATGCTTACCTGGCTATCGTGTAGTTTTACATGTGTGAAAGCAGATGCCTCCTCTGCTCATCTTATCCACTGGGCAGTTATCCTGCAAAGAACATGGTGAAATTTGCTTTTCCTTTAGCTGCTCAGGAGTAAGATATTTTAATAGAATCACAGAATATTTTCGTTCTAAAGTTTCCTCCCTAATCTCTGTGCCATGCAAATAAGGAGAAGGACTTGAAGGTTTTATTATTGCAGGAGTATAGGTGATGGTAGATATGAACAAGAAAAAAAAAGTCAAAGTGTCAGTAGAACCATCCACAGAGTAGGTTTAATGCAAACTTAATTCAGGCAATTTTATGAGACTTCATTTGTATTTCATGTATTTGGGAATCTCACATTGAAGGATATTTTTATCTTGATTTTTAATATAGTAATTTGATGAGATCATAGGGGTTTACTTTGGAAGAAATTATAATTAATTTCTTCATATACAAAAGATATCAGTCCACAGCCTAAATTTTATATCTATTTCTTCTGCATATTTTTTCATGAAGAAAAGAAAAAATATTTGAAATCACGTAGCAATAAAATCTTTTGGTCTGTTCTCTCCTTGCCTCATGACTACTAATAAAATTTTTCAGTAGGAAATCTGTGAAGAAGGGAAAAGATCATAGGTCTGTTTAAGAAGCAAGAATGTTTTGACTATTTCATTATGAAAAAAACTGGATTCAATACACTATGTTGAGTTTCCTTTTGTCATTTCTATGTTAATTTATATTCTACCCTGTCCTAGAAACTGGCTTTTTTTCCCTCAAACTGCCTTCAATAATACAGAAGACTGTTAGGGGAAAGATTTTTATTCTTTCTTTCTGCTGAATGTATGATGAGAAACTTGAATAACCCCTCAAGGAAACATATTTTAAGGAAAAATCTTTTGAGGGTGTCAAGAACAAGCACTGAAACAAGTGCTGAGTCACTTGCTCGTACCATGAGAGCTGTCTTCAGTTGCCTGGAAAGCTCATCAAAGTCCAAACTGCAGCTTGCTGGTGGGGCACGTCAGTGTGGGCTGTCATCAGAAGGTCTCCTGGCAAATCTTTGGGGGGAAGACAAGATAATTAAGCAGCTGGCTTCCGAATGGGAGTTGTTAGGCTGAGCACCGAGCACAGAGGAGCGGGCAACTTGTAAATGTCACCATCAAACCAGTATTTATTAGGCAGAATTGACATACTCTAACTTCTCGGAAAGCAGTGAGAAAATATTCTCTATTGCTTGAGACATTTAAAACTGCAGCAGATTGAGCACAGCTAGAAGAAGAAAAAAGGTTCTTTTGAGCTGATTATTCATATACTAGCAAGGGGAGTGATGAGATGAACTACTTAGTGCTGCCTTCCTTTCCCTCCTCCTTTCTGATTTTGTCCCCTGCTTCTCCAAGCTGTTGTTGCTTTTATCTTACAGTTGTTTCCAGAATACTACGGAGTAAGCAGGCACCCCTGCTTATATAATAAGGCATCCAAGAAGGATGACCTGCTGACCAGGGCACAAAATACAGAGAACATTTTGCAAAAGAAAAAGCCTTTTTTTTTTTTTCCCCTCCCTCACAGCTACAGAGTGTGCATGGAAAGAAACCAGTCACAAGCTCATTCCCAAACTGTCAGATGAAAAAGACCTGTAGGCCACTTCACTTACTGCCATAACTCTGACGAATTGCTCCTTGCCATGTACTTGAGTACTATATTCTGGCTAATTTGCCACAACTTTCTACCAGAAGGCTATCCCATACCTGGATAAATCTCATTTAGAGTTCTTCTCCACCCCTCCTCTCAGGAAAAACTTCACATTTTCCTTAGTCTGCTTTCACTGTACATCAGAAATGCTGTCTGAAGTATTGAAAGGAGCTCAGCAGTGTGGAGAATGCCAAATGTTGTAGAGGCCTCTCTGGAGATACCTTTGCTCTGTGGAGGACCTGGCTTTGTAATGGAAATTCTGGACATGCAGTCAAAGATGACCCATGTGACAGGACTATCTCTTCCTCTTACCTCCTGCAGATAAGGACCTTCTTACCTGCAACTTGGTAGAGGATTATTTAAGTAGCATGAAAGGAGAAGCATCTTCTAACACTGTGGGTTCTATCCCTTGAATTATAGAAATACCTTTACAGAACATCCCAGAGAAGAAACAGAATATAAAAATAATAATCTTACGGGTATCATCCATTCAGGAGCATGCAACTACTCTCTGGCCAAGGGGAGGCTGAACTAGTTCAGGCTGTGCTCAGGCACACAGAAATCAGCACTGACTATTTTATACCTCTTCCTGAGTGCTGGAGGATAAAATAAAATTCAAATTCAAAGTAACACAGCATGGGAACATAAAACTTGTAAGTAAAAGACAAGTCTGGACTTTCCCCTTCAATTTCAGCAATAATTTTGGACTGAAACATCAATCTTTTGCCTAATCCAGATCTAATCCTAATCAAGATACTTGTCATCTGATTTTAAAATATTGTGGCCTTGATACAGCAACTGAATGCAGGTTTCAGATCTTTACTACAATTATAAATAAAACATAATTTGCAGTATTAAGTACTAATGAAGATATATAAAATACATTAACCTGTGTTGGAAAAATGGCACTCCTTGGGTTTGTGCATTATCACTTTTGAGCTCTGCAGAGTAAAATCTTTGTTATCCCTTTTTATTCCACATGAGCATAGTGTTAATAGCCTGAAACAACCTCTGTGAGCCTTTTCAATCAGAAAAATCATCCTGATTTGTATACTTATACAGCACAGGCTGAGGGGAAGTAAGAATTTATTTCCTGAAGAAAACAGATTTAATCCTTGGAAAACAGATTTTGATCCTCAAAAGCTTCACAGATTCAATTGTCTTAGATAAGACAAGGCAAGGTAGCTGCTAAGAAATGCAGCAGCATGTTTGAGCTGGTCCACCACGCTTCTGAAAGCTGTAACGTGAAGGGTGGCATAGAAGGAAAGTGATGAGGCTGTGTGCATGGGTGCATGATTTCCTTTTTTTCCATGTCAGAATGACTATTAGAATTATTAAAGTGTGATTGCTGTGATAACCATCAGGCACACAGTAGCAGTACTGCTTCCTGGCCTGAAAATCTGCCCTGTTCAGAGCCCTCACCTCTTTCCCCCCAGTATCCTGTGCCCCATCAGCCGACCTTAGACTTTGCAGTCCTCTCAGTCTAATGCTCCCCCAGGCCCATCTGTCGAGCACTTCCTCATCTCCTCCTAACCCTCAGTCAGCCACATGCTTTGTTGTGTGCAGAGGAAAAGGAAGGGAAAAAAACACACTTTTTACCAGTCATCTTGAACAGTAAATTTTTTTTAAAAAAGTGCAGCATCAGAAATGTTTACTGGAAGGTCAGGAGTCATCCTTTGCTTTTGTGGTTATATATTCATGCTTAATCTTAAATAGTATGATTTCTGAATCTCAAAATGAGTGGAAAAAGAGACAGAGGACTCACAGTGTAAGCAGCAGGGTCACTAGCTGCATGTTAGGAGTGCTGAGAGCTGCCTTCAAAATATTTTGCTCTGAACATACTCTTCAATATGAAAAAAGAACTACAGGAAAGCAGTTATTAGCTCAGGTAACCTTCAGTGAGGAGGATGTGTCTATGAAATACCTTTTGGAGACCTTGGTAACCTGATACCTGCAATTCTGGTCTGCATGCTATATATAAAATACTACATATAAAATACTACGTATAGAAAGAAACTTCCACAAGAGTTTTTGAAATTCCATTCCCCCCTAAGAGCAGTTCAACAAAATAAATGCTGTGTGGCAAACTGAGGATGGAGTAGTATGCGACCTAATGATTCTGTGAACAAAAATGGAGAAAAACATTGCACCACTTTACTGTAAGTTCCATTTATCCATGAAATAACCGTTGTGTTCATATTCGCATTTTCATTATATGAAACAGGCTACCTTCTGGCTTACCAACACAGTGGTATAGTTTTATTTATTTAGGCTGAATGGTTTGCTTTTCATAGTATGTCCAGCTGGTAGAAAAGTAGGATTCAATAATGTGAACATTTCACAGTAAATAAATTGCATTAATACAGTAACACAAAACCGTGCTCAGCAGTTTCTCTGGAAAAGGTCTGTTCTAGCACTACACTAATTTTTTGAACACTCAGGAAACTAGGAAGGTTACAGTTTGTTAAATCAAAATGATGTTACAGGATTTCCACTTAGGATTTTACTTACCCACCTCTCTCCATGGAAAAGAGTAACTTATTTAATTGGCTGCTCTCAAGCAGCATATTTCTCTGCCTATATTTCATGCTCACATTCAGTATTGTAGGCTTCCATGTAAAATCTTGCAGTGACAAAGGGATAGAAAAGTATAGCCATTAAATGCATTTCAAAGTTACTCTATCTGGAGATGATCTGAAAAAAAAAAAATTCAGAAAGCTTCTTTCACTATTAAATATGTTTTCTTTCAGTATGAGATATGTTAGACTTGATTGTCTGACATATTGAGAATATATTTTGCAGAAATCCAGTGCTTCTGTGGGTTGGTAGGAAGAGTAAATGTTCTGTGCTCCTGTTTGTTTAGGTGTCAAAGACATTGAGTCTCCCCTCCTTCTTTGGCCTATCCTGGTGGTGGGATGTCCACTCATCTGGTGTCATACCTGCTGTTCATTATTTAGGTCAGGTGATAAGGATTGACTTCAGTTGTCACCATATGGCTCTGTGTTTGTTGTGGGGTCAGTGGTAGAGTCTTGAGGGAGGCAAGAACTTCCATAGTGTGTTTCCTTGGCTTAATACTTTGTCAGGCACCATAAACCCACGCAGTACTTTCAATGCATGGCTGGTTCAGTAAGATTGAAGGCTAGCCAGTCTCTTCTTGTATTTTAATGGCAATAAGCATCTTATATACAAAATCTATGCTACTCAGCAACAGTGGTGACCATCAAAGAGATGATCAAAAAGATGCAGTGTATTATTTTGCTAGTACTCAAAATTGTTTGGCCTTCACAAGATAATGAATATTTTATATGTCGCTTAAAGAATTATTTTAACCTTTCTTTGAGCTTGATAAAAACCCTAAATTCTTTCAGTATAAATGGAAAACTATTGTTGGAAAGAATATATTGAGGTCATGTCTTAGTTTGAAGGATAACAAAAATGAAATGAAAATAAAACCACTTGCCTGCTTTTAATGCTGCAAGTTGTCCTCTTTCTCCTTGGCTTCTTAGTAACAACTGCAATCTTTTTATATCTGATTCACTATCAAAAAGAGAAACCTCTTGAAAAGATAGTCATTGTATATGGATAGGCATGTATTTCTGTTCAACAGTTATTCAGCTGTTTAGTTGTTTATAGAAGTTAAAAAGAAAAATGTAGGTTATTTTTCTAACTCTTCTTATTGTGCTATATTGCTGTGAAATAGTTTCAGAAGGTGGCAATGTCCTGAGTGCTCTGTAATTGCTAAATAGATTTCTTGATGTATTCCTGATTTGACAGTTCCCGTATCTATAGTAGGGAGGATGACTGTGGCAGTAATAATAGATGGTTCAGCCTGGCCCATCTACCTTTGGCTCTTGGAAGAGGCTCCTTAGCCTTCTGCTCACAGAGCTCTGCAGTTTTCTTTTTCCTATTCCTCGCCAAATTTTATCTGCAGTGTTGTAACTTGTGGGTCCGTTAGGAATAGCATTCCAGAAGGAGGTAAAATGAGTTTCCAGGCCTTAATGGCCTTTGATGGAGTCTGAAATGCCATGCACATATGTTTATGTCCCATTTGTCACTATTCTACTTTCTGTGATTTAGCTGTAATGGATATATCCTGTCCTGAAAGACTGGGTGATTTATAAAGCTCTAGGTAGATCTTTTTCTGTGTCTCATTTGTGCCACTGATTCTTGAGCAAAGTCATGTTGTGTACTTACTTAAAATTTTGTCTATATTTCTGTAGATGTATAGCAGTATTTTGTTTTGAAGAGCTCAGACTGACCTATTTTTATAGATAATACTTGTCATGACTGACTCTATAAAACAAGAGAGTAATGTTTACATCAAGCCACTTATATCTATTTTGAGAATGTATTTCAGCATGCTTATGTAAGCAGCTGATGCATGGAGCATGGAGCTGTAAGAAAAATCCACAGGATAAAATGATAGAAAACCTTTTTTGCATTAGTCTTCAGTACAATTAATGTCCAGACTGAACACAGACATTGGTATAGTGCACAAACATAGACTACCTCCCATCATTCTTTTTTTTTTTAAGAAATATATTTTGCATGGAGTAGATACAGCTTGAAATAAATAAATAGAGTGAAAATGCTGTTGCTATATTTATATTTATAATTAGCAAGACATCTAGAGCCTGCATTCTCTTCTGATTACAATTAATATGAAAGGCTAAGAATTATAACAAACAAAAAATTTCGAGCGCATTATGCATGAGCTTTGTACTGATTTTATTCTAGTGCTCTACGACATGCACGCAATATTCTGAAAGCTTGAAACAATTAGGTATAATAAAGATCTAAATATGTTACTTTTCTTTTAAAGTTGTTGCTAAATTATAACCTTAAAAAGATAGGATTTCATCAGTCTCAGTGTTTGTTGTTCTTAAAGAAACTGAGCAATTTACATGTCTAGTTTTAATTATACATAATCTTACCTCTATTTTTTAATGCATATTTGTCACCTCTTCTGCAAGGATGAACTTCATAATACATTACAGTATTGCATTTAAATAACTTCTAAGTCACATCAGAATGGATACTTGACTAAGCCCTTCATGTGTGTAAAGAGTCCATATAAGCCTGATGTGCCCCTGATTTGCACTGACCCTGTTCCATTAAAGTTATTGGAACTATGTTAAAGTGAGGATGCATTGAAAGTTTCCGAATATTCACTTTGAAAAATTGAGACCCTCTGCAAAAAACATTTTTCCTGTCACCCTTACCTCCTGCCTAATGACTCTTCTGCTGACAGTAAACTAAATATTGAACATGCTTTCAAGGCATTTTTCTTTTTTTCCTGAACTTTTCAAGGAAATTGAAAAGTGTCTAATTATTGGAATAATCAAGGCAATGAATATTTGATCACTAACATCAAAGATGCAGTCATAATGCAAGAGCTGAGGCATATGCTTAATGCATTGCTCCTAACACAAGGAAAATTATATTTTCCTTGAAAATATATTGCTTAAAAGAGATTTTCCCATGTTTGCCTTTTGGAACATAGCAGAATGGAGAAATATTGGGAATTAATTTTGCCATATACATTTAATTTTCCAAAACATGTCACCAGGTAATCTTTGGTGACAAGATCTTTGACAAGATGTTGGAGGAAACAAATCAGTGGACAGTTAAGGAAATTACCTGAAATCTGGACACACAGCTTAGTGGTGCTGTTAATAGACTGAAGTCTGACTTGACATTGGGTTTAGTATTGTAGTTGCACAGGCATTGAAGCTTGATTATCCTTTTACTGTGGATATAGTCTTTTTTTTTTTTTTTCTTTGAGATCCATTAAGAAACGAGCACAGGACATACGCATTGTCCCTGCCCTGGGTTTCCTGTTTGCCTTTGCCTTCCCAAAGACTTGAGTATATGACAATTTAGACCTAATCCTCTTTTCCCGCTGCATCCCCCAAGGCTCAGCATCCCAGCTAGCACTGATCATGGGCAAATACACTTTGACTTTGACATGACCTAATGCTCAAGCTGGAGCTATGAGGAAAAAAAACCCACTATGTTCTTTATATTTCAAACACATACTAAGCAAGTAGTTCAGGGACCTTCCAACAAAAGCAGTTGCTACCAAGAGAGCCTCTGTCAACATTATAAAGCCCGAACATTTACCTTCCCTGACAGCTTTTCATATCAAGATTGCGTGCTTATGTAGTTGTAGCTAATTCAAATTAATAGCTACCACCTCTCAAGATATCGATAACTGGAAAAGCCACGCAACTGAGCCTGGACTGATGTGGAAATATAGGACTGGCAAGGATTGCATTGTCCTGCAAGACCAGGATCCCAAATTTATGGCTAGCTGTCATCCAAAATACTATCATCCGTCATCCAAAATCAACATTTACTTCCCACACCACTTGTGAATCCCAACTTGGTAGCCTGTAAGCACAGCTTTAATTCAGACCTGGATTTGCCAGGTGGATTTGCCACGATCTTTACACAGGCAGATAGGAGGCAAATAAGGAGTGTATTGCTACCCAAGCAGCGTGCAGTGCAGTCTAAATTCAGTTCACAGTCCTCCTTTAATACACATTTAATCAATTCCACATTCACTTTACTGTGTACATTCCTATTGATTATATCTCTAGTCATGCTTCTCCCACTCACCTTTAATAATTTTTTATATCGTTTATGACTGCACTGAGTCTAGCTTCAAGCTTCATTTACTGGCGACCTTCTCTGCTTTCTATTTCTTAGTCTTGCATTTTGACTTGTCTGATCTAAATATCTTCACTGTGCAATATCTATCTCAGGTGTCTGCATGATCTCTGGTGTTCTTTAGTGGACTGCGGACATTCTGCCCATTAATCTGAGTAACGTTGGCCGGTCGTATTCTCAAGTACCCCATTACTTCAGGTACATGGCTATAAGGTTGGGCTTTTTTTTTTTAAAAAAAAGCAGTGGAGCAGTATTTCAATCTAAATCCAAATCCTCTTCCTTAAGCAGAAAATGCGCCTAGTCAGGCACATTTACTTAAAGATATTTATAGGGTATGTAGTTACACTATTATTTAGTAGCCTTGGTTGCAAAATAAGATAGAATTTATTTATTTATGGCTGGTTTGGATGGTGGTGCTGTTCGCAAGTGTGAGAAACTTCTTAAGAGACTGATACTACTCTACCTATCATCAGCCCAGGCTGTTCAGCATGGATATTGCCAGGAGTGCTGCCTCTGTACAGAACCAGCAGCTGAGGTCACATCCCATTGCCTTTAGAGAAATAGCCAGAAATTAAATGTGATATGAATAGATATGAAAATATCATCCAGTCCTGAAACTATATGAATGTTTCCTTTATCTATTTTTTTAAACTGAGCAGAAAAATCTTCTTTAACATCTTACATAGATTAGAGAACACTTAGTTCCTGCTGCTAAGTAATACATTAAAATACTTTGGAATCTTTAAAATGACAAACACCTGTTTTATTGCTAACACTGTGAGTAGCTTTCCACTATAGACCATAATAACAAAATGACAATTTGTAATGTTCTGAAAGATATGGGAATAGTAAAATCATCATGTAATTGACTTTGTAATGTCCCATGATCACTGTGTCGTAATAAGACTGAGACTTTGAGAATGAAATTAGTACATAAATCCCTGGAAAATTCTTTTAGGAGCCTAGCATGCAATTATTAGGTTGAAAAGAATCAGCTTTCAGGTTCTAAATGTCTCTCTGTCAATAGAAATGCAATGAAAGAAGGCCATCAGATGCTGAAACACACTAGAAGCAAGAGCCAATCAACACCAACAACATCGAGGAAATTTGATTCTGTGAAAATATTTCATGTTCAAAATTGTTCCACACAGAAACTGTAGTTGGTAGTGGAACCAACTTCTGTTTTGTTATGGAATGGAAGGTGCCAAATATGTTTTTAGGTTGAGCTAAGCTCTTCAAAATCCTAAAAATGCAAAGAGATTTTGAAAGAAAATATCAGTCATTTCGTAGTTCTGTATACCCGAGATAGCTCTTCTAGTCCCTGAGGCCCTGGCAACTCTGTCATGTTCATGCATGTGGCTTTGAGGTTTTCAACTCCAGGCGAAATCGTGTTGCTAAACAAACAAACAGGCTTGCTCCATCTCTTCCAGTTTTCCACATCTGTGGGATTTGTTAGATCCTGGGCTACTGAAGCCAGAGAGGTCCGAGGGTGGAAGCTTTGCCAGCACTGGCATTGCCATGGAGAGAGCTGGCGGGCATGGCCCACAGGCTCTAGGAACCTCCAGGATGGAGCACATCATCCAAGGAGCTGCGCTGAGGCAAAAATGCCCCCAAACCTTTCCCAGGGCTCTCAGGCTCTCTCTTTTTTTTGTAAGGGGAGTCTAGACACATAACAAACGATAGCTTAGAGCTGTGTTTCCGTGTTTCCTGGTGTACACTTTTTTTTTTTTAATGTCCATTTCCATAAATATGAACAGAAAACCTGTGTGATTTCTTTGTGCCTTACCATTGTGTTTCGCTTTGACTGCCAGTCTGATTTACCTGAGTGTTGCTTTCCTGATTGGTAGGCCCAGAAGTGTGAATTAGGGCAAAAACTACTCAGACTGGCGAGATAAAAAGCTATTTCTAGCTTTATGATGGGCCATGAACACCTGCTCAACACGGGAGTTCACTCATTTCTCCGGGCTTTGGATCACACTTGTGCAGCTCATAAGCAGAAAGGTTGTCTCTAGACACTTGTCTGTTCAAACCAGTGACATTCCGCTGTTTCAATTACTTCTACATTGTGCACATATAAGAGAGGAACCAAATAAAACAGACAGAAATGGTGTTGTTCAGAAGAAACCCCAAGAAACAGGAAGCCGCACACAGTCTAAATGTGGCAGGGACTCCCTGGAGGGCTTTGCAAGAGTTAAGGACACTTTTTTTTTCTCCATTACATCTGAAAATGAGGATCTGAGAGGAAAGGAATAGAAAAATAGGTAATTTTCTTCTTAACTGATCAGAGAAAGGAACTAGAGAACTATGTAGAACAGTGTGAAACATTATACAAATAATACTTCCCTGGACAATAAAGGCAGAGGTAAGGCATGCATAATGTGAGGGAGGAAATTACTGGAGAAGCTCAGATAATATTGCAGCCTTTTGTTGTCTTTTCAATAATGCTTCCAATTGTACAATGGATATTTGTGCTTGAATAGATGCTGTGAATAAGATTTAGTTGTACTACTAGTTTATTTTTCTTTCATCAATAAATGTACCGTCCAGAAAACATTCATCTGTGTGACAAGTAAACTGATTATGAGAAGATGCTCATGCTATTTAGCTGCTTTGTTACAGCGGATACAATTAAAGCAGGGTTCGTTACAAGTGCACTTGTGTGTCCAGGGCCACATCCTTGGCTGTGGCTAGCATTAGCTATCACTGCAGAGCCCCGGTGGAAAGCTAAAGCCACAGGTCACCTGGAGAAAGGTGTGTTGGCAAGAAGGTAGCAGGAATCTGTGAGCAGGACCATGCAGTTGCCCAGCTGTCTAATCAAGATTTTTCTGTCTGAATTTGGAAAAGTGAGCCAGCAACATACACTCAGGCTTTTTGGTCTTCCCATAATGAAGCATTGTTAGCAGACCAGTCAGAAATGACATGTTGTGATTTTAGTGACTAAATTAGATATTTGCCTTGTATTTACACGCTAATGGTACTTTGTTTCATTTCAGGTGGATGGTTTAAGCAAAGGTTGACCAGTTTTAGGTCACATCTTTTCCAAAAAGAAGGCAACACACACCAGTCTTCTTGCTTAATGCACCTGCTCTGTGAGTTTATTTTATGGTTTGACCTAAGTTTTTATGTTCTGTCTGTCAGATTGAGCTGAGCTGAAGTCTAGGGAAGAAGAGCTCTAAGAAATACATTTTAAGAACATGCTTTCAGAGAAAGAATCTGGCTGAAGCGAAACCCCTGCCTTGGTTTATCAGCCATGTTTGGTGAACTTCCCTCTTATCTGTGCTTCACCAGGAGGCAAGGATGTTACTGAATCTTATTCCTTGGAAAACCAGAGAAGTATTTCAATTGGAATTTGTTACAGTTAATACCTTAAGGTAATGAAAAGATTGTTGAAGAGCTTTTTTCCATTTCTTTTTTTCTCTCGTAAAGCACTTACTGTCCTACAATAGTTAAAATTGGTTACATTTAATGGTTTAGTTAATTAAGGATTACAATTATAGAGTCAGATTACAAAATAAATATGTGTGTCTCAGTTTAGTTTGATTCCTGACAATTTAAGTAATTTCAGCTTCTAGTCTTGTAAGTTAGACCATGAGATATGCTGTACCAGGTCTGGCCTAAACCAGCACAGTGACCCGAAAGGATATGTAGAAGGGATACAAAGGAGTGTACAGAAGAATAAGCCTTGGAGACCAATGCAGAGCTTATATATCTTTTAAGTATTCGATAGATTTTTTACTCCTTTCATCAGCTTGTCTGCTGGCCTTTTGACCTCTAATATATTTCTGGTCGATAGCTGTAAGTGCCACAATTTAATTAGATCTTGAAGAAATAGCTCCTGTCTTGAACTTATTACCTAATCAGACCATTTGTTGTCCCCTCATTCATGTATTATGAAAAATAATGGACTATTTTCCCTATTAACATCTTCATTTCTGATTGTACAGACCTGTATCACATCAGCAAGAGAGAAACTTACTTAGGTAAGTATTTTTTCATGACAAAGAAGCTATTCACCATAGAAATATCTTTCTCCCTTACTAAAACAGTTCTTTTATTTTATTTTTCAAGGAGAAAACAAATCTAAATACAAATGCTACACAGAGAATATTAGTTTCTTTATAGATTGCAGAGTTTATTATTATTATTATTAGCACCACATAAAAATGGCATATGTGAAATACAATGAAATTGTTGTAGACTTCCCACACTGAAAATTAAATAAATAGGATTTTACTCTGTCTACTAAATCTACTGAAAGGAAGCTAAGTTCTCATCAACAGTTACAGTAACTACCTTACTGGCTCCTGGGGAAAAATTACCTTGGAGATGTTATAGGCTGATTTTTAATGTGACAAATTTTTAACCTGATATTTCCTCATATGACATGTGAAAATAGACCCATCATCAGTTACATTTAATGGAACCCCACTAGCATCAATAGAGGTGGCACAGACCCCAGCTGCTTTATCTTACCTCTTAGGCAGCACTTTGGAAGCCCTATATATGATAATGTAGGAATAATTGCTTACTGCATTTCTGTTGTAACATAAAAACATTGTCTAATTCACCATTAATGTCTGACAAGCCAGCTGTCACCCTTCCAGAAATATTTGCTATTTGCTAACTACCACAGCTTTGCTACTGCTACTCCAAACTACAGGAGGAGTTTCTGCTCAGGGGTGTTTTGACAAGGTGTTATCTTCTGAATGACAGATGGTACTGGCTGATGGTTTTAAGGCTTATGCATATGTTTCAATAAATAGGTACTAAAATACTTGCGTTGTCCTGAGCTAAGAGCCTAGGTTAGAAAGACTTACAGAGAAGTAACTCTGTCAAGTCAATATGACACACAAAATGAAGAGCAGCATGTGCACTACAGAAGTTCCAAATCACTTTTCCAGCGACGGAAACAGCTGAGCAGGTCCAGCTTTAAGTCTTATATATGTGTAGGAGCACTTTAAGCATATATGGAATGGATGGGGTTGCCATTCACTGTCCTTCTCCATTTCATTTCCCATCAGCAGTACTTTAGAGGGAGGTTGAATCCCTCACCTTGTAAGGGATTTTATTATTTGAAGTGGTATGGAAGTCCTTATTGACCCAACTCTGATTTGTAAGTTTATAATGAAATTAATTTGGCCTTTCGTATAACCACAATTAACTTCTCTGGAGAGGAGGTGATATGATGCCTTCCAGTGAAAAGCATCTTTGCAAGGGAGCAGCACGAGGCCTTTTGTGTTGTTTGAGACTTCAATAGACTTGCGTCAGACTTGAGAGGTGCGTCTGGCTTGTGCTGGCCCTCTGTGCAGGGCAGCATTTCACCTTGGAGAATAAATTATGGAAATTCTTTCACATTGGAATGACTGACTATTATCTGATGCAAGAGTTTAATTCCTCATTCAGATTCTGGATAATGGACCCAACAAAGAAGTGAAGGATGACACTGATTGAACAGTGTTTAATATTCTTTGTTTAGAAAGTCTTGTTAACCTGTCACTGCTAAATGAATAAAGTGTTATGTCTGTGTGTACTTTAGACTCTGTCTTGTATTAATAAATAGAAGTAGGATAAACTCCTTGAGCTTTAAAACTACTTACAAGGGAATACATAAAGAACTTCCCTCCCACTTTTAATCTGACCCTTGTTTATTGATTGAAAAAATGAGGAGAAAGAAAAATGGAGAGCAGAAGAAGGATCCCAATTCTGTTAATG
>JAUBOD010000633.1:7551985-7573276 GCA_032353885.1 Nothura maculosa | reverse complement strand
CTTATTGCCACACCAGGTCCCTCTGCTACAAGGATCTTTTCCCCATCTTAGGGACACGTCCCTAGCAAGGCCAACAGTGTGGAGACACTCTACTGTTATCTATCTCAATGTCCCAATGTTGCCTACAGAGGACTTCAAATCACTTCTTGGGATACCTTGAAGTGTATTTTAAATATGAGTGGCCAGAGACTTTTGTGAAAAGGCACCATCAGTCTTCACCTCTTGCACTGTCATGGTTTCAGTCTGTTTAAATGTAGCTCAAGGAAGGGAACTTCAGGTGAGGAAGGTTAACCTAGGGCTGCATTTGATGTCCTCTCTTCCCCTAGCCTTGAGTCATGGTATAGGCACAGTGCATCTGGCCCCAGGGAACCAGGAGATTGTGCCACTGGAAGGAACGTCCTAAACGCTACACTCAGAAAAACTTCTTACTCTGAAGTTACATCATAGGAGTAGCAGGACTCCTATGTCTGTGCCTGGCACTCCAGTGCTAAGGGTACACTCCGCTTAACAGGTAAATTTGAAAAATTAAGAAGTTAAATAAGAAAAGAAAGAAAAATATGCAGATTTTGTTTTGCTGTATTAAAAATACAAGCTAATGAATCCCAGATTACAACTAAAAACTTAGTGGTTTAAACAAAAAAAAATTACAAAAATACATTATTTCAGACATAATTTAGTTTTGCAGAAAAGGTATTGCTTTTTAACAATGCTAATTTAATATACTTGTGGAAAAATATGAAAACCTTTATCTCAGCTAATCAATGTAATTTCATCATGCACATTATGGATCGCTTCATATTTTAGAAAGCAGCCTTAAAAATAAAACCTAATTTTGATGTCACTTTGTGTTTTTATGATCACATGTCACTTCTCATAAGATTTCTTATAAACTTACTTTTGTTGTTTGGTTATACAAACAGTATTTTCTATGTTTTCAGTTTGATCCTAATTCTACAGCAATGCGTATGATAATGCTACATGTACCTGGAAAGATTCCAGGAAATCACTGCAAGATTATGGTCATGTATTTCAATAGAGCTACTTACAAGCTTACAATGAAAATAGTGAAATCTCCAGTTATTCACAGATTCACCTAGATACTTAGAATAAGAATTTAGCCAAGTGTAATTTGTATGGTTTTGTATATAAGAATTTGGTGACTGTGAGACAGAAAAACAAGGAAAGCAAAGTAATAAGAGGCAGAGAAAGGGGGTAAACACGCAATAACATTTCATTTCAGCTTTACATCAAGCTACAATATTATGGAAAATAAGCTTTCAAATATTTGGAAAGCTGTTCATTGCTATTTAACACA
This sequence comes from Nothura maculosa, assembly GCA_032353885.1. Taxonomy (NCBI): domain Eukaryota; kingdom Metazoa; phylum Chordata; class Aves; order Tinamiformes; family Tinamidae; genus Nothura; species Nothura maculosa. The sequence continues at coordinate 7,571,961 of JAUBOD010000633.1, read as the reverse complement.
AAAAATGAAGACAAAATAATTGTGGTAATTCTTTTAGAGACATTTTTGGAAGATTCATGAGTACTGCCAAAATACTGTTGAGACAAATACCTTCCTTCACATAATGTGGTCTGATCAGCTGAAATAAAGGGGAACTATTATTTTGACTTGAGGTTTGGATCGGCTGTTGAGTGAGTGGCAAGAGTTACTGGGTTAGTCTACATGGTGTTTGAGGAAAAATCTCACTGCTCTGCCAGGCAGCTGGGCACGAGTCAGCTCCAAATCAGAGCCACAGTCAGCAGGGCATCTAGCCCAAGCTAATAAGGCCTGCTGAAAGGCAGAGTGTATTATCTCAGGCTCAACAGTGTGTTACTGAAGCCACAAGGCTTCTGGACAGCTTGGCAATAAGTAGAAGAAACATCACATCTGCCTGGCAAAGCATTCCAGCATCTGCCTGAAAAGCACCACAAAAATACACCCATTGCAGACTAATATGTTCTTTCCAGTACAAAATGTGACTGCACTGCAAAAGCCCCTAAATATTTATAGAAAATCAACACTCAAAAAATAATTACTTGGTTAATTCTTGATAGTCTGGAGATGCTGTCTTATTACTCTGCAATGTCAATTGCTCAAGTACTGCTGAAGAAGCCACTTTTGAAGAGCCGAGTTCGCCCAATTACCCTTCCAAGAGCCACACTTGTCAGCAATGTCCGTAAGTGGTTTCAGAATAATTGTGCTAGCCTAATAATACAGTACGCCATATCCCACAGAAGTGCTGATTACTAACTCAGACTTTTAAAATGCAAAATTAAGGTCTGTTGGTTGATACTACAGTTTCAGAGGATAGCAAAGAAGTTCTTTTTTCCTATCCAAAAGGACAATAAATAACATGAATCTCCTGACGATATTTTCTACAATCACTGTTTTCTTTCTTCCTCATCCAGCTTGCTTTTATTTTCTACTGCTTTATGAACTGCAGATTTTTGTCTTGATAATTGGATATTTGAACATCACTATGCTAATGCAGATTCATTCTTAGTTAACTAACTTTTCTATCCAGTGCAGAACAGAATCTTCCAATATGAATTTAAATCCTCTTAATTCAGTTATAGGATTCTGAACAAACGGGCTAGTCACTTAAGTATTCAGGAGTCTGCTGTGGAGTTTGTTCTCTACACAATCTCTTTTGTTCATCATTATTTGATTTCTTTCCCATAGACTACTGAAATATTTGCAAAGTTTCCTCTGAGCTGGTCAAATTCCTTGTTTTCCTTTATTTACTCATCTAGATCTCAGGTGAGATCTGCATAGTAAAAAGTTCATCAAATTTGTGATCTGATTCTGATAATGAAATGCTAACCTCAGAGTTTTCAATGATTTAATTTAGCATGACACAAATAGAGTTTCTTATAGGTTATACAGGTTCAAGGAACTTAAGCCCAGAAGAGAACATCAAATAATGCAATCTAACCTTCTATGCATAATAAACATTTTTTTTCCCCAGTATAGTTCTGTATTGAACCCAAAGGAAACTGAACTGCATGAAGAATCAGATCAAGGACACTAAGGCACAAATGTACAGAGGATGAGGTTACAGCTGCATGCACAAAGCAGGTGCACCATGCTCCTGACAGCAGCAGAAAGTGAAAATTCCCCCTAGTTATTGCTAGTATAGCCTTTAAAAAGCTGCAATTCTTAGACCAGATTTTGGATTGACAATCTCAAGAACATGAGGGAACTACCAGGGAACTAGGATCTATCTATTTGGAAGTAACACATTTACAAAACTGTGAGAAATAATAATTTGAGCTTGTTCATATCTAAAGAAAAATAAATTAAGAGCCTAGGCTGTAATTTGCTATGCTCTGACAATTGCTAGGCTGTGATTATTTAGTATGTGAATCCAGCCAATTCCAGTATTGTTGCATAGAATTCCTCCACACTTTAGCTCCAATATTTGCATACATAGGAACAGCTCAGGTCTGTCTGCAATTTCCCTCAGGCTCAACATGTGCAACCAAATCCACTTTTGCTCTTGACTGTCATGCAGAAAGGGAAACATCAGTCCTTTTAGGAATGTTATTTTCATTTTTTCCTAATGGTCAAGTAGTAGATGTTGGACTGGGATAAGTGTTAGGAAATTGTGAACAGCTCAGACATTATCACATGTGTGATTTGGTCCTCAGTGCTTTCTAAAAGAAAGAAAAAGGAAAAAAAAAGTTGTTTTGGGATGTATTTTAGCACTTTGTTCACACTATGATTCTAAAGTGCCTGGAAAAAATCCACTGCTCGTGAGCAAGGAATTCTTATCTGCAGTCACAGCAGAACTGTAAAGTTGCATGCATGAATTTACCAGCCACATGTCCCACACAAACCATCCCAGATGGTTGCTCCCATCAAATATAGGTGTTCCAGGCAGGTGCTCTTGCAGAGAAAATAAAAGTCAACAGAAACAAAAAGGGATGGCAAGAAAATTTTAAATTCAAACAAAACCAACAAGAGTGAGAGGAATGTAGGAAGAATTTAAATTTTCTGGATTAATTCTAGGTTTTCTATAATCAGGATAAATAAAGCATATTTCATGAATAGCCTAAAACGTCTCCCTCTCCATGGAAAACTGGAGACTTTTAACTATGGCTCACAAAGAGAAGGGACTATATTCCTCTAGGCATCTTTTGATGTGGATGGGAGGAGTTAGAGCAGGGATGAATTTGGCCAGAGGGGTCTAACTAATTTAAATCACAGTTAAAAGAAATCAAATCACACTTCCCTTAAGTAGAAGCGAAGTCTTTCCTTTGTGATGTCCTTTATTCTCAGAGCAGATCTCACTCAGCTCCGGAAAGAGCACGCTGCTGAACAAGCAAATGCTTTTTTAAGTAGGAACTTAGTGCTTCAGTGTCAGAAATCTAATTACAATTATAGGCAATCGGCATCAAAGGAAATACATTTTTCTTTGTTTCTCAGAACAGCCTAATGAGAACAAGAATCTGTATTTTACAGATATCCCTAGAACTTTATTTGCCTCTTGGACCACATTAAATAATAAATCAAGAGACCTGAACCCCCTCTTTCATCCCAATCTCATCCCACCCCTGCGAAGGGCTAGATTCAAGACTGGAAAAGAAGGAAAGTGTCAATCTGATACATATACATCACGCTCCTCTACTCTGTTATAGGCATGAAGTGCCATCAGCCTGAAGGAGCAGTAAAGCCCTTGCTACCTACCCCTTGATGGCATGTAGCAAGGACTTTACTGCTCCTTCAGGTCGTTCCTTTGCTCTTCTGTTTCCAAGTTATTTTGTGTCAGTCTTGAGTGTGTGTGTGTGTGTGTGTATTTGGTTTTTTGTTTTTTTTTTTTTTTTTTTGAGAAAGGGTTCTAAATCTTGTCTTTTTTAAAGTGAAAATATAAAGTGTTGGATTATTCTCAGCCAACAAGCCGTCTTAGTGGGGTTATTCCCTTCACACTGTCATATTCTACTTTCTCCTTAATCATATCTATTCTTATTTCTTTTCCTCTGCTTTGAATTATTTTATTTCTGGACTGTTGCTATAGACTAAGCCTGGTTACATTTTACTGTCATTCATTTTTACTGCAGCATATAAATCTCTATGAAATCATTTTACGTGATACTTGGCTATACCAACATATACTTAGACTACATTTTCCATCTCATATTGTATCCTACCTTGAGCATGATGCAATCCAGAACGGTGTCCAGGATCAGGGCCAGCTCTCGCTGTTTGTCAGCAGGAAGGATTCCAGTGACTTAATTGCAAGTTGGATAGTGCCCTTTACTGCTGGGCATGTCTTCTGGTTTGATATTTTACGCAGCTTGGCAAATGTCATTAAAAATAAATAAATCTATTCTCCAAGTAAGGGGTAATTTTACATTTTTAAAAAGAGAACATTTACATGCACTACTGGTAATGGTATACTGATGACAAAGAATCATTTAAAAAGTCTCTTTTCTTCCCCCATTCTTAATTTTTATTATCAGGTTACAACTATTATATTTTGTTGCTCCCATTTTCCAACTACAGTAAATTCTGTGAATCACTTGGTTAAAGTCTCAGTAGCTCCTGTTCTCAATCCTGGAGGCCTCCAGTGTTTTTGATTGTTTTATGATACATGTCTGTAGAAAAATCTGTTTATTAGAATGTATGCAAGAATGTGTGTGTACCTTGGTATATTTATACATGCACCCCTTTATCCATCCTTATCCTAGTCTCACACAATTAAAATAATTTACACTGTGTTGCTACTTCTTTTCACTCTTCAACAAAGCAGTTAAAAATAATAGTGATAAAAAAAAAGGCTGGCAAAGTAGTTTTCAATACAATGGCAGACAATAACTTGCAGTAACTACAGTAACCACCTATGTTGGGACTAGCCTTTTAACAAATAAGAAGTAGACTTATCAGACTTCTCCACTGATAAAAGTATGACTTACAGCTAAAAACATTTTCTGGCTGTCAGACTTCAGCCTGTTATTTTCTACTGTTGAGAATTTTCCTGTCAGGCTCCTAATGTGTTTTCAGAGGGCTACTAAAAGAAGGTGGGATAGGAGTAACACAGCTCATTAGCTTTGAAAAATGAGGTTTTTTTCATAACTCTAAAATAAGAAACCACCCTTAGATATATACTTAATTGCCTCCATCTCAACCACAGATGAAAACTACATGCAATTTTACTTGCACTGCCATAAAACTGTGAAAAACAAAGCTCACAGACCTGACATGCAAATACTGACAAAAATACTGATATGCAGTGATTATAGTGTCAAAAATAAGTATAGCAGAGACTAGCAGTTAGCCTTTCTGTATTGAGAGTTGCCTATGAACTTTGAGCATTACCTGCAATATATGGCTTGAGGGTAAATACCTACTAAGGATCTATTTCTTTCTTCTGAAATGCAAAACCAATATTTAGTATTATAGAGTTATCTTTAACAGAATCATCAAAATCCCAAAACAACGCTGACATTTTTAATCCCTGTAACGTCTCCTGGTAGAGCATTTTTGTTTGTTGAATACAGTGAAACTGTGATATCTTAGCATATGCTTTAAAAAGACATTTCAGTGTTCTTTATGGTAAGTTCACTGGTGAGAAGCAACTGTTAGTTAGACAGATCAGTAAAAGGAAAACATTCAAAACTTGCCCTTGTCTTGCAAAAAAAGGAATAGGCTGGAAGATTCAGGTCCTCTCCTCTCCATTGCTTACCTATGTAACATATCTTAGGAAAAGACTCTTCTAACATTCTTTATGAAGAGGGACGTAGCATCCAAGAACCCTTAACTTGCCCACAGTTCCCACACCATGAGTGTTCGTTAGAAGGGAGGGAAAAAAAATAATTCTCAAATTGTTTTTTCTTCCCTTGAAAGCTGAACCAAGTATGGAGCAGGACATTGAGGTAGGTCCTGTGCCAGGTCCTGTGTATTCACTGTATTGTAGCTTATGGATTAAATACACCACAAAGGGGAAAAAACAAAGCATTAAACATTAAAAAATAATGCCTTAAACACATCTCACAGATTAAAGAAAAAAAATAAAAACAGGCAATTTTATCTCAGATGATAAATAACCCCATTCCTTCATTAACCTTTATTCTTTTTCATTAGCCGCCTTGGCACCATGACTCTGAGCTGAGCCCAGCAGGCTGCCCAGGCAATGACATTTCAGAGACTGGCAAAGCAGCACAGTCCATGTCATCTTAACACTATCTGGAGTTTCTGTCATTTTCCACAAGAGGAAAGCTGGGAAGCTCCTTTTGTCCTTTTGAGAGAGAAATGAACAAAAAAAGGGGCAAAGGGAAAGAAGAGGAAAGAGATAGAGAACTTTATTAGGGAAGAGCAGACTGCACAGACTGAGAAATAAAAAATCATTGACATTTTGATAATCTAGGAGACAGATACTGCACCTTATGCAAAACATTAGCTTTTTTTGTCAAAAAAATGTCTGGACTATAAATGAAAAAGGACTATAAATGAACTATAAATGGAATTTATGCCTGGAAACACATGTGTATGAAGACGAACTGTGGTGCACACTGTCTGCACCAGGTGATAACTATATTTATAGGTGATAACTATATTTAAAAAAATTAAGATAGTAAGTTAATTCTGGGCTCCATTATGTCCTAAAAAATTACTGTATCAAAAAGAATATTTTACTTAGTCTTAAGAATGTTACCTTTTCATTTTTTTCCTGAAGGGCTTTATTTAAATTTCACTAAGTCTCACTTACAGAGGAAAAAGAGCATGTAATGATGAATCCAAGGTGAAAGACATTGTCAAAAGAAAAATTATAATGAACAAGTAGTGAAAATATAATATTGGTGATCCACACAGCATTTAGATGGATTTTTTTTTTATTTTAAGCAAGCATAAATGTGCAACATTGAGTGAGAAAACTCATTCACATAATCTGTCATTGGAAGACTGATCAGTAGCCATGTCTTCTTCCAAAAATATTTGCACTAGCAACAGAGCTACTGAATTAAACTATTATTTTAACAATTAATCGTGTTGTACTGCATGTTTTCATTTAAATATATAGCCCACTAATATTTTAGTTAGCTTTCTCCCTTTTTTTCAAGCTAGAACTGTTTAAGGAGACACAAGTTAAGCTCAGTTCCTTTGATGAGCAAAAGCCATTGCTTCTGGCATTATCTAATTCCTTTCTTGTAGCGCTGAGAAGGAAGCATTTCTTTGTATGCAAGTATTCAAGTTTAATTAATGCTCTAAGTGAATTTGCAGGATTTTTTAAGAAAAATTGCTGAAAATAAGGTTTTATCTGTTGATAGAATTAATGCACATTTGAAAAATATTATGGATAGCTTGGACCTCAGAAGGCTTTTTCAGGCCACTACTGACTTAAAACGCACCAAATCCAAGAACTTTCCGCATGAAGTAAATCAAAACCATGTCTACAAGGAGTGAGACAAAATATACACCAAAACTTTTAAAAGTGATTCTCATGCAAGTGCCTGTCATTTGGTACTATTTTCTAGAGATTTTTAGCACCTACTTTCTTTGAGAAAGGAAATAAAGAATGACTACAATATCTCATTGTTTAAAAGGGTTGTATACAAGTACTAGATGCAATTTTTCTTTCAGCTATTTTAGTTTTGAAGAGTAAACCCTTGTTCATCCCAGACTCTTCACACTTTCTACTTTCTTTTACCTTTCAAAGGACATGTCTTGTAGAAGTTTATCTGCCATTCACCACGAACTTTCCACCAGAAATGAAGTACTCTACAAAAGGATAACTGATTTAATGTCTATCTTTGCCTTCAGCATTCAGAAAGAGAAATACAGAATTGTATGTAGTTTCTGAGGGAGTCCTAACTCTGTAGTGAGGATGCAGAGAAGAGCCATATCCCTTAGTTGACCTGAACCTAGCTACTATTAAGCTAGCTACTATTGCATTTTCCAATCCAATGCCCAAATTACAGTTTTGTAGGAGGCATGTTGTGATAGCACCTCCTCTCTTCCTGTGGGCTAAGCAAAAGCCACCAGCATGCTGCTGGATCAGTGCTTCAAAAAATAATCAAAAAGCCTACTAACATATACTTTGTCATATTAAGCTGCTACTATGCTAATAACACCTATTAAAGTGACCATAATAACTGCTTTTTTACATTACTTTAATTTGCCTTTTTTCTCCCTCCTTCTCACATTTGATCATAAGCTCTTTTAGGATGAGTGCCACTGATACCTGGCTCAACATGATGGAAGCTCAGTCCCTTGAGAAGTCTCTGGCCTTTGAAACTTCAGGAACCAGCATATTTTTAAGGACAAATGCTTTAGCAAAGGGAACTATTTCAATATATATGAATAACTGACAGCTGATGCAAGGACAAAAGTCTGTAAAAGAAAAGATGCTTCACAGGAGTTCAAAGGAAGAACTGGAAATAGCACAAAGACCCCGACCCAAAACTTCATGTCGCTGAGGGGTAACTCCTTCCACTGGCAAGCTGTGGACAAAGGAGCACAGAAGACACAGCTGGATTCACGAGGATTGTAGAGCCTTTTGGAAATACTTTATACGAACCTACTTTGCAACACAAAGAAAAATATTCAACATCACTCGGTAGTAGGGTTTATAACAGAAAGCTACATACATGCAGACATTGCTTACACCTGGTCTTTGACACTAGATATACTGCTTTTCATGTATTAATATATCTCCTTGACTACACATAAATTATTGAAATCATTACAAGAATCTTAAATAGACAGAAGCCTCTGCGGAGCTGCTGTAGCAGAAATAATAATGGAAGTTTTTGTTTCTGCTGAACAAAGCAAACTATCCATTTGTAGGAAAAGTGATCTTAACTTCATATAGAGGTGGACAACATAAAAGAAGCAAATGCAATATGCCTAAGATAAGGGCCCAGAGAATGCGTTTAGCCCATCTGAACCTCAAAAGTACAGGACCGGCAAACTGAACTGGAAAGGGACAGAGCAAATATACACTAAATATGATCTGCAATACAGAGCAAACATGGAAATATGAAATAAATTTACATATCACTAAATAAGAGAAGAAAATTCAGTTTTGAAAGATAAATTTTCTGTAATTATGGTTCTTTGAGTGATGTTTGACTTAGCTAACATGTCACCTAGAAAACCTTCTTCATCACACTTCCTATCTGTAAAAAAAAAAAAAAAAAAAAAAAAAAAAAAGCCTGATACTTAGAAACTAAGATACCACCTACTTTCATTTTTTCTTCATTGCTAAATAGGGTTATTTTTGTAAATATTTCACAGTCAGGTGGAAACAAGCCCCTCACCTATCTGCAGGCCATCTTTACCAGCAAGAGTTCTGTGAAGATTCCGTTTATGAGAGAAAAATGCTAACATAAAAAAAAAAATTGAATTTCTAAGAGAAATTATGAATTATGAATTTCTAAGAGAAAGATGAACGTATTCAGTTGCTGATACTGTTTCACCCCAGTGAAATGTAGAGACCAACTGAGTTTTCAAGTGGTTAAAAGTTGAGTGGTCAAGTGCTGGTTTCCATACCTGCTGATGAGGTAGGGATCTCCTTATGCAAATGCATGTTGCCCCACTTTCTCTTGCATACAGTGACTGTCTGTGCTCTGGGTTGGAGATACTAAGTAAAGAATTTCTTTTTTTTTTCCCTTTGCAAATCCTCCTGAAAGCATTCAAACTGCAGTAGGCTCAAACTTCATTTACCTGTCCTGATCTTGTGTGGGATAGTCTCCAAGCTGACAGACGGTGCCGTCTCATCCATCTGCTCTGCTGACAGCTCCTGGGAGGACGATGCGTGGATGGAGGACTTCAGCCCATTAAGTAGCCTGAAAAGAGCTGCACCAATTTATTTATTGCTTTAAGCATTTAAACGTACTGAGATAAGCCGAAGATCTCCTCTAAATGCTGCCCCATGAAAACAGCAGAGCAGCAGTGGCAACGGCAGCTCTTGGGAGCATATTTAGCAGACTGGTGGATGACCCAGCTCTTTATCCACTAACAGTCCTTGTGCTTCTACAGTGAACACAACATCAATCTCTTCTTGAGGTATAAAAGATAAGGCTCCTCTGGCACATCTGCAGACCTGGCTAGAGTTCACCTCTGTTCCTACAGAGATTCAGGAGGCACAAATGATGGGTTCAGCGCAAGGAGTATCAGTTGATAAAGAAGCCTCAGATTTCCTGCAGGAAAATATAAATTTCTATTTATAAAAAAAAACAACAAACAAACAAACAAACAAAAAACACTCCTATGTACAAGGACACAGAGAATTTCACCATATGAAAACAAAACTGCAGTTCAGGCATGTAGAGTCCTTGAGTTTGGAGCCACTGTTACACTGAGAAAAAGCAATGACCTGTAGTGAATCTGTGGCTTTTAACTCTTGCACACTCCTGCAGATATTCTTGAAAATGCAGTTCTCAAAATACGGCATAATATACATGATAGTGGTTTCAGAAAGAAATCTGAAAATCAAATGTCAACACTTGTGCTATTCAAACCACAGGTGATAGTTATGGAAATGCCACAGTAAGCACTCAATTAGGGAGGGCAAGAGAAAAGTACTGGTTTGGATTCTGAAAGAAAAATAGTTATGTATGTAAATTTACACAGGTAATTACTAATCTTAAATGTTATCATTATACACTTGTCCCATATTTACTGCTACTTGCTCTATTTAGGGATTTCAGTAACTGAGTTCCTGCTATAAAATAAACCTTTAATATTTTTTGCTAACTCAAAAATAAGTGAATGAATAACAGAGGAATATGCTTATGCTGGTAGAATGCAAGATTGCTCATTTCCCCAGAGCAACTATCTATAGAGCTAGTGGAGGCAAAATAATTGAGATGGAAGGATGGAGAGTTCTCACAACTGTTGTAGCTAATTTCCAAGTGAGTTTCATTTTATAAGCTGGAAAATGAGCATCCTACCACAAAAATAGGTAACTTTCCTGTTTCAATTTACAGGATATATTGTTATAAATACAAATTATGCAAGTTACAAAATAAATATAAATAAACTCTGTATATATTACTTCAGGAGGCAATGAAATTCAACAGCTCGGAGTTTATTCGACACAAGGACAGAAAATATATTGTTCAATAAATAGATCTGGCTCCGTAGAGCCTCCAGTATTCAAAACCATTCTAGTCTAAAAAAATCATCCATTGGTTACAGAGATCCTTGCAAAAGATAAGCTATATCTCAAACATTATTGTTAAGGAACCGCAATGGCAAATGCTTTTGCATAGAAAGCCACATTTTAAAACAAGCACTAACGATTCTGTACCTATAACTATAAATAAATATCTTACAGGTATGCATAGCTTCCTAGGGTCTTTTCCACACCCATTTTCTGTAACGGTCATAAAGGACTATATTGTATATAAGATATCTATGGATATCTTCCATGTGGAGTACAAAGAAATCTTCAAGTCATCATTTACTGAGACATTGCACTCCCTAAGAGAAGAGGAACATGAAAACAGGCATTTATAGGAGGAGAATGCAAGTGCTAAGGAAAGGAAAGTCACAGATTATATTTCTGGTAGGAAAATCCTTGGTAGGAGACTTATAGTATCAGGAAGTAGCATAACAAAAGATAGTTATTAGAATCAAAGCTACAAAAATCCAGATCTAAGTATTTGCAAATACTTAAATAAAAGCAAGATAATTAGTAAATGCAATCTGTGCACTCTGTGCGTAGAGAGGTAACCCAATTTTCAGTTCCTGGGAGGTGTTTGAAACACCTGCTGTTGAGAAGATTTAGTAGCCTGCGATCTCTCCATCACCTTTGCACAGAGGTGAAACCATCTGCAAGTGAAAAGGAGAACCCAAATAGGAAACAAAAACAACAATAAAACAACCTTCTTTCAAGACAGACCTCACTTATCTTCTCCAAAAGACGACCTAGTGCAGGCAGACACCGTAGCCTGAAAGCTGGCACAGCTGGGTGCAGTCCCCCAACCTCCAGCACCCAGGAAGCCTGGCAAACCTGTCCCATTGGGCTTTTTTGGCCTTAACATCTGTGCATGCATGAATTTACCAATTTAGCAGTAGCAATAACTCTCCTTTAAAAAGCCTCTGTGGAACATTTTAATTAGTTTGGTCTTACAGCTTGTCTAAAATGCTTTTGATAGGATAGAATACACTAAAGCAATGTTATGAATGCCTAAAAATATAAAATCTAATTACAGTAGCTGTGCAACTAAAGTAATGAGAACTTCAAGTGTGACTGATAAGAAGTGAGACGCTGGGCTAACAAGCTGAACCTCTGTAGTTCAAAGGACTAACAGAGTCTAAATGAAACACCTGTGGTATTGCTTGGAGGAGGCTATGAAATATGAACATATAGTATTTAAAAAGCTATAGTGGGAACAAAATACATGGTGCTGCTAATCAGTACAGCAGGTGCACAACATATGGATAAAATAAATAACCAATTGGAAGGTGCACTGCAGAAGGTCATAGTTAAGAGGAACAGACCCAGTGGAGCATGTCAGAAATTATCTCACTGCAGTTCCAGTTCTTTGCATTCATGCTGACCCCTTTCATGCTGCGAGGTCACCCCTCACACCTCTCTCCCCAAACAATTATTCTGCCTGAGAAATTGCCCTTGCAATGCCAAGAGTTGCCCTGAGACGGAGACGCCCACATGAAGACGGATGCAGGACAGAGAAGCCAAAGCAGAATATTCTCTGGTGTGAATGGAAAAGAAGAACAGTGACATGGCTGAAGATTTTGCCTTCCCTAAAAAAATACCTGATTATCCCAATGAGCATGCTCTATCAGGTAATGCACTCACAACTGCAATGCAGTGCTCTCCAGGCAAAGGCAGCATCTGACCTGGCCCTTTACTGATAGACCATATTGCCAAATCCTGCCACCAAGACCAGCTCTTAACAACCTAACATTACAATTTCTCTCTTGCACTGGTTTTTCTCAAGTTCGTGAAATAGTGACCAACTTATACCCCATGAAAATGGATGAAAACCCATCCTGGGTAGTAACGCTGTGGTTCTACTGCAAACCAAAATTGCCATAGAGGAAACTGGCACTAAATTTTACTAAAGATAGACATAGCACAGCAAAGCCTTCACAGTTTCATACTCACTCTCCCAGCAAATCACATCAAGGTCTATGTGATTGTGTGTCTGATTTTAAGTGAAAAAATACATAATTTTTTCCTCCTTTCTGCCCTTGCTTTATTTCACTGTGTTACAATGCATAAGCAGAAGGCAGCTCTTCTATTTACATGCAGCACAGGGAGGGAAGAAAGGAACTGTGCATGAGCTATCATTTAATGCTTGATGACCTTTTCTACACTCAATTTCTTTACTTCAGGTTGCATTGACAATAACTTTTGTTTCAATTTATACTGGCCTCCTTCTTGAACATTTCTCACGAGTTATATAATCAAGCAATAAACTGGGCATATTTATTTCTTTTAATTCTCAAGCTGCAAAGCTAAAGATATAAGCCTTACTGAGCATCAAAGATGAAGAGCAAGTGCTATTTAATTATATTCTGTAGCTCAGTTCCTTACTCTGCTGCCTTCACTAGTATTTTTAGCTTAGTGATGATTTTCCAATCTATCTAAGCTGTCATCCAAGACAGGGGGAAATACCAGAAATGTTACATTTGGGTTTGATGGTACCATGTACTTTTTTTCAAAAATAATCCAGGAGAAGCCTTTACAGCATTGTTTGGAAATATTAAATTTCCACAGGGGTCAATGGAGGTGCTTCTCGTATGCAATTTATTCACTAACAAGTTTCATGGGTTTTATGAGCCTATTCACCTTCCTAGTTAATAGAAAATCTGTACTTACCATGGCAACCTCTATATCAGATGGCTGTACAGTAACGCTCTTGAAATATACCTTAGATTTATTCAGTCTTCATAATCAATCTGGTCATAAATGTCACCGCAACTTGTCATTAAACTTTCCCCTCTAGCAACTCCAACAGTCGTCTGAAGCCTGCTGAGCTCTTCGTTGCTTGGGGCTGCTGCATTGTGGCTGCACACGCAGGGTTTCCTCGAGCTGGGCACCTGTGGGGACGCAAATCCTCAGCAATGCAGCGCGTGCAGAGCAGCAACACTCGTTTTAACATCATATTGATGACCAAACGAAAGCCAGCATGAGGAAGAAAAGAAAAATAAAATTGTATAGCTTAATAGCAGGCTAAATTATTCACCTGCATTCTCCAGATGCCTCTGTGGATTCCCCAATATACTTTTCCCGGCTGACAGGGAGAGGAGTCACCTCCATAAATAAGATTTAATCTCTCTCCTACCAGCAGCCTTTTAAAGGCTTCTAAGAAAAATGGGTTACCCATATGAGGCATAATCCAGGTTTGGGCCATTCCTGTGTGTCACAAGTATCTCACTATGCTGCAAGTCTAATTCTTACTGCCCTGCATCTTGTGCTGGTCACGAGCATCTCATTATGGGGGATGTCAAACACTATCAGATAAAAATGAGCAATTTGAGTAACATTTGCTGTGCAGAGGGAAACATACTGGTAAATGGGATACATACAGACCTCAAAAGCAGCAACTATTTTGAGCACTTTGTTGGGATTTTTTTTTTGCATACCATGAACAGCAATGCATTTAGCTGAAGGTAACATTTTATTAAAGGTGAAAATTAATTCAGTGCAAAGGAAAGTGGCAAAATATTTAGAAGGATCTGGGTGATAAAGGGCCCTAATGAATGATTTATGCAATTCACACAGAAACAAACAAGGTCTTGAGCTTGGAGTAAGACCCATGAAAATTGAATATATTTGTTATATCAGCATATAAACTGAGGAAAAGAGATCAGTAGTTTATAGTGGATAGAGTCCCCAAACTACCCCAAAGTATGTAGCAGCAGTAAAGCTCATCTCATTTGCATAATGAGTTCAGATTAAGCATCTGGACTACTGGAAGCATATGAAATATATATCTTCCACAATATTGTTTTTAACTAATATGATTTCCTATAGAAATGCTTACAGCTACCCTACTGTACAGCACCCTCATCCCTACACTGAGTAACAGAAGCATTATTAAACATTCACAATTTTAAATTTCCTTTATTATAGTTGCTGGAGTAGCAAATTCTTCCTACGTTCAGAGAATCTGAAAGTAAGACACTTTATAATGACAAAAAAGGAAAAAAATGTTCCCAGCTGCAGAACCTTGTCTTTGTTTGGATCTTATAATTTAAGGAATCATTTTCTAAAATTGCCTCTTGTACAGTAAAATGACAATGATTAGGCTTGCTGTCTTCCAGGCTCCCGCTGTGCAAAACATTCACTCAGTGGGCCAAAGACACAAAAGTAGTCGCTTTACAAATAATAACACAGCTTAACTATCATTTAATAGCTTTAAACACATCATAGTAGTTACGAATCCTTTGGAATGGGACAACTAATTTCAGTGTCTCAGTTGTCATCATGTTTAATAATTTTCTAATGCTGGTGGCTCTTTGGTTTGTTTCTTTGTTTTGAATTGTTGAAAATTTTTAATTCCTGGTTCAAACAATTTCACAATTTTTAGATTAATCAGTTATCACTTCAGGGTGGGAAAACATGACTGAAGTTCATCAGAGTTCAGTATGGAAAAAATCAATGTAATATTGTGGAAAATTGTTCTGGTTCTGCCTTTCCCAAAAATGTGGATTCTGAACTTCAAGCTTTAAGATCATATTGAGAGGAATATCTAGACACAGAAATACCTTGTTTAATCTCCAGACATAATCTTCACTGCCAGAGCTAAGAGCATGTCAGCTCCTTGGACACTTTGCTTGCAGCAATGGGAATCCCACTCCCTCACTGGAGGTGGGACGTCACATCTCCTGACATGAAGGCTTCATTTACAAACCCCAAAGATTTGCTTGCTCGGCTCTTGTAAATATGTTGCACAGTAGTGTTCTGCATCTGAAAGTGCAAAAAGGTGCATTTTGGTGAACATTTGTCTATCCTTGTGAAGAAATTCTGAAATAAAACAACAATAAACAAACAAAAATCTACTCTCTTATCAGGAATTCAAACTCAGCATGCAAACAGGAGCTACTTCAGGGGAAAAGTAAATAATGAGAAAAAAAAATCTGTGAAGAGGTTCTCTTCTGACCTACAGGAACTTTTGTAAATGAGAATTATAGGCTCCAATATATCAGGCAATCAAACCAATGGGGTTTCTTTTATGCTCATTTCAATGTAAATAAAGTGTTTTGATCCATTAAATATTTGTCATTTCCCATTTCCTGCACACTGAGTAATTCAGGCACTTCCTGCCCTTCTAGTGAGGTTGTGTCTGGGTATCTGGCCACTGTCAGCTATCCAGTAGCTAGCAAGTCTCCTTACCACAGCATTTTATCTTTCTATCTACACAAGATAAGACAAAAAAGAAATTTTCTTGTGATTTTAGCAATACACATACATATATATGTATATTTAAATACATTCTTACCTAGGTTTATTTGTAAGACTCAGAAATCACTTTGTGCTGATGACAATATTAAGCACATTAGGCAAGATGCACAAAGTCATGGATTCATTTCTCAGATTAAAACTTTTCCACACAGGTAAAGTCTCCTTGCTCCTATAATTAAAAACTTGTCTTTGCACATCATTAGCCTCCAACAGCATACCCAGATGCTGCAGACCCTTCTCAGTGTTCTGATGCTCCCTTAAAAAAGATTATCTATATAAACACAGCCTCTGCTCAAACCTCACCAGCTCCCTTGCAGGTTTTACTTGCCGATACACAAGGCAGTAATGCATATGAGAAACTGACTCACTTTAAATTATTTTCTGTTGGACAATTTACCACAGAATCATCAGTAAGCCTTTTTCCAAATACATTTCTGCATTAAAGCATATGTAAAGCATATAGTGGGATCATGTAACATACAGCAGCACAATTTGCATCTAACTAGTCCCTCACTCCACTGCAAATGTGTCTATTTTTAGACATTTTATAATCCTGTGATTCTAATTTAAATTTGTAATTTTTAGAGTTCTCCTTTGTCATCTATAGCCACATCTCTCTCAGAATGCCTTGACTGTGTTGCCTGTACTAGACTACTAGTGTCTTGATGCACTCTCACATCTTACACTGTATGTTTTATAATAAGAAGCAAATTGGAGCTATTTGACACAGAGAAAAGACTAAAAGTATCAAAACATGTGCAAAGAATAAACTCCATTATGCAAAATAAAAGCTGTTGTCTATTACTCCAGAATTACCTGCATCTCTGAACTAGAAAAATCAGCATATCTAGCACAGTCAGGAAAAAAAATGGCAAAACATTTAGGGTACACAAAATAGAATTCTACACCTCTAGTTAGTTCTCAATTCATTTCTCAGCTTATCTGTCTCAAGGGAGTATTTCAATCTTAAAATATAATTCACTGAAGACCAAGGAGATAAAAGAAGCTGAAAGAACATTTTGATGGAATACCTCTCAAAGGGAAAATTTGTTTTTGAAGGTCTCTTTTCAAACCTTCTTGAAACATTTATGTCCCATGCATTGTGCCTTCCCTTAATTTTTTTCCCCACTTAATTTCATTTCTGTTTTTACAGGACATGAACTCTCTTTAGCATTTCAGATCTGCCTCCTACATCCTTTTTAACCTAGGAAAATAAAAATATATCCAGATATAGACAAAGGAGAAAAGAGGTCAGAGAGCATCTTGAGAAAGGAGAGAAAAGACTACAGAAGAAAATGAAAGGAGATATTTCCAAATGAAGCGTGCACAGTTGCTCACCATGTTCATCATGCAAAAATAAAACACTTAGAGGCAGAATTCAGACCAATCATGACTCTGAAGCTGTTTGGATAATGAACACATTTTTAGAAGCTCCTGGAGTCTTTTTGTTATTCAAACGTCTGTGTCCCTGAGCTACAAGTATATATAATTTCTAAACAAAATCTATTCCTTTATTATCCTTCATGTTTTCAAACTGATGAGCTTTCTTTTTTACTTCCCATGCTCTTCCACTAAATACCTATTGAAACGATAACTTGGAATTTCACTAATCTAGAATTGGTTCTCAAAATCTACAAAAAGCATTTCTCATCTAGATTGATAATTAGGCAAAAAAAAACAAATACACCCTGTAGCTGTATCCCCACATCCATGTACTGGCATTTGTCTCACCATGGCTGATTGCAGGACCCATTCAAATCGGGTGGGGAAGCTCTGTTTATACCTGGATGTAGATCTTGGCTGTCAGCTTCATGATAAAAAGCCTTCAAACCTGTTGACCTTCTCTTTTCTTTGCCATTAGGAACACTCCAGCTTCCTTCCAGCCAGGAACTGCCTAGAAGGCTTGAAGCCCCTTGCTCCAGTCAATGCTGTTGGACTTCAGGTTTCCCTTTTCTTCAAGGATCAAGGGCTCCTATTTCACACTGGAGGAGGTAAAAGGCAGAAAAACAAACAAACAAAAAGCTGACTGTTTGGGTGATTGTGTGATTCAAATATTTCTGAGAAATTTAAAAGTTTCTTTGGATAAAATTTTTAAAATTTTATTCCAAAACTGGAAGAAAATCCCTTTAAAGTATCAATGCTTCCCACAGAACTCTAGTTTTGCCAACCTGTAGTTAAAATTATATAAAATACAAGAAATATAAGGTTCAAAATCATTTGTTACACATACGTCAATTCTTCCCACTCTTCAGCAATCAGTTTCACTGCAGGTTACTGATACACTAGCTTGATTAAGTTGTTGATGAAATGTAGATAGCTTCTTTTTTCTGCCTGTTCATTTAACTGTAGAAGGAACTTGTGATAACTGTAAATTATTTATCATTGATGGGGGGGGGGGAAGGTGGGCAATCAGCATTTTGTAGAGATTCTCCTTATCCGGTTTGTTAAGGTCTAATGTGCAGCGTATTTGATTAATTTGCTACTGACAGGTACTTTTCAAACCTGCTTGTGCAAAACCTTGCTCATGCAAGACACTAATCTTGTAGCAGTCTGTGAGACCTTAAAAATGAGCTTTCAGACCACACCATGGGTGAACAGTAGAAGTCTTTCTTTGTAAGAGTAAAGCAGACTTGCAAAAGGGAATAAACAAAAAAGTTTAGAATATTCACTAGTGACAGTCCCCAGTTTAAGTGATGCTCCTTCTTGCAAACCGCCATCAAACAAGGCATATATGATAGGAATATAATGATGGAAACCCACTCAAGTAGAGATTGTGATAATACCTGTTTCTTTCTCCTCTATGGACCTCTATCCTCATGTCTCCATGCCTGCACAGTGTGGCTGCTTGGGCAGCTCAGTGTCTAATAGGAGTTGAGACAGTCTCATTTCCTCATAAACCACAGCAATGCAACATAGAAAAGCATCCCTGGCTGAGGAAGTCAAGGTGAGAGGAAGCACTCAGTCAACATCAACAGTGCTCTGAGACCAAGTATCTTCAGTTTGGGATAAAATCTTAGGTTTAAGGATATGAATTTTTTTTCGAAAGATAAAACCAAATATTTTTGACCAACAGCATATGTTCCATGACCACTCTACACGTTTTCTCCACCTCATGTAAAGCACAGCTTGATCTTGCATAATGTGGGCAGACATCAAGTTTGACATGATCAAATCAAATTCTGTCTAGCATATATTAAAATAATATTAATAATTAACAAGGGAAGACAGCTAGGCTAAATAAGAGAACAGATTAACCAGTAAACACATTCATGTACACACTGCAGAGCTCTGACCAAATATATGATACCAATTTAGATTTAATTAACCCATAGTAATGGTTGCATATGTCTCTGATTTTTCACAGCAAGCTTTGTAGAATATCATTAATGTTCCAAAAATAGATGCAGGTTCAGAAGACCATTTTCTTGAAAAACTTAATTGGTATGACTATTCTAGGAAGTACAAGAAAATACTATTTTAAAAATAAGAATGAAAGATTCTTTCCTAATCTGATTACAGATATTCAAAGGTGGAGCAGAGGGACACGTAACACCTGTAATAGAACCATTGGCATACTCAGCACGAAGTAGTTACCAAATGAAAAGGAAAAAAAAAACTCAATTAATGGAAATAGAAGACACCTTTGCATTTTGTGAGGAAAGCAGACCATTTATATATGCTTGATCCTAGTAATTTGAACATCTTAGGTTTAAGTCTGATCATAAAGCTAGTGTGAGACATCTTCAAAACAGAGATCAGTACCACAGAATTGAGCACTACAAATACATATATGTTATCTCCCAAACCTCTGTCAGTGATTTCTTCTGATGAGGAAGATGAACAACCTTGAGACTCTACGTTATTTCAATTCCTCCCATGAAATTATTGGATTCCCAAGTTCATTTTATCAACTCTTATGCAACACTAGAGCGGGAACGTGTTAGAGACCTCACATATGTCTAGCCTACATCTAGGCAGAGGGGGAAAAAAAAAAGAATTTTCCATTTCAATTCCATTTAAAGCAATTTTGCTCTTCAAGAGTCCAGCTGTACATCTAAACACTTGACCTCCATAG
>JAUBOD010000633.1:7521182-7544457 GCA_032353885.1 Nothura maculosa | reverse complement strand
AGACCATCATAGTATGGGCAAGAATCCAAACTTGGCTAAGAAGAATTTTTGGAAGTTTTTTGAATCAATCTGAAATTTATTATTCAACATGTATGGCAATTAGAAATCAGAAAACAAAAGTAACCTGTGGAGCAGTCCAACAGTGGAGTCCTGTTGCCTCCGAGCCTAGTACCAATATTTTGCTTCCTTTGTGCATATAAAATACAGACAGTAAGAGATTTTTCTGTTCTCTTTTTTTTTGGCACGTCAAACAGATTTTGTAAAAAATTTTCCCCGTGGAAAAGGTGGGAAAAGAGGAGAAAGCATTAGTTTCTGAGCAAAAACAATATATTATATATATCAGACAAAAATAAAAAATTATTAAAATGATGAAATATTTAGAAGGATTAAAATACTATGTCTCATACAGTATACATACGGAGACCATCGACATTCCTGCTATAATTTATTTTTTAAAAAAGCCTTGTCTAATAGACCAGGTCTATCCCATAAGGCCTTTATTAAATGTAAGTATGCATTTGTGGCAGAAGAAATTTCCTTCCTTTTTTCCTCCCCTTAAATTGCTACTTAATCTTTCTACACCACATGCCAAACTCACAAAGAACATAAATTATCAAAGCTGTACCAGCAACAACTCCCATCCTGTGTACTTGAGCGTGTTTGCTACTATAATCACGCAGTCAAGCAAACAATGAGAAAAAAACACAGCCAGTAACTGGAGGGCAGAAGCAACAGGATCCAGAGTTGTTTAGGAATGGCCTTGATTCATGCTTAATAAGACCCATTAAAAGACGGGGCCAGTTTGATACTCTGCTCCCAAAGAGCAGCACAACTGGCATAAAGTCATATAACCTCTATGACCTGGACCCATAGGTACATGACTAAGAATCCAATCTATGAGGATTTCATTAATGGAAACTGGAATGAAAATCATATAAGGCAGTAAGTATAGAGAATTGAGAGTTGTAGAATTTACTCATACTTGTAAATGCAAATAAGCCCTCCTAGCATAATTTAAAACAAAGATATAGCTGTTTCGTACTGCAAGTACGAAACCTTTTATCAAAGAAACATGACTACAATTTCCTTGATTTAATGGTTAATTATACTGGAACTAATTATTAAAACTCATGATGAGTACTGCTGCAGAAGTAAGTGTATCTGCTCCCTGAAAATGCAAATGTGCTGTAAACATTTTCTGTAATGTACTACTTTTCCAATTTTCAGAAGATTGCCCATCTTACGTCCATTACCCTTCTATGTTTCTACTGAACTTTAATTAGAATTGAAGTGTGTCTTGGTTTGCTGATTAATCATTATAAACAATTTGAAAGAAAGGGTCATTTTAAACACAGGAAACTGCATCTAATTCACCTCAGAAAACAGAGTATTAAAAAAAGTCATATATTTTAAGAAGAGCCATGAGCACTTCAACATATAAGTTAATATAAGTTAATTTTTTATTTCATCTGGAAAAAATCTAGGTTGATCTTGGAAATAAACCAATGGTACAGAGCAGATGTATGCTCCAGAAAGACATATATGTAATCTACAAGCAAAGCTGCATATACTTCAGTACGTATTGATTTGATTTCCATCCAATAATGGATGGAAAGAAGGTATTTATGCAAAGATGGTTCTTATTTATTAAAGCAAAATAGCTTTTCTCTAAACTTTTATACATTTTCCTTTACACAGTAAGGAATTTTTTTGCAAACGGTTTTTCACTTTTTTTTTTTTTTATTTTTTATTTTTTTACCAATACCTGTCACTATATCACTTTACTAGCTAATCACTCACACACTCAAGCAGGCATTGCAATTGCTAGCAACTCTGGCCAAAACTCACAGGAAGACAGTCCTTTCAGACTTAGAGATAAGGCAGAAATATCGTGTACATAATTAAACTAAATTGATTCAAAATGACCACTCTTTTTTATTTCAGATTAGGCACTCAGTTCCCCTTTCTACTAAAAGCTACGTATATGTTTCAGTGAATAGCACTAATCAATGTAAAAATAGGCCACCTGAACTGCTGTAGAACTAGTGTTGGACATCACAGTTACACAATTACATAAATGCCTTGTATTTCAGCAGTGCTCCCATCTCTTATTTAAGTATCTGATGAGTGCCACAGACACATAAATTTAAAAGTGTGATAATGGATCACCTAAGGCCAGACAGTGAATCAATGTCTAAGTGAGAAGAGGAAACCAGGAATCCCAAGTACCTGTTGAAAGACAAGGTGACACTGTTCAGAGCAGAGGAAAAAAAATGACTCTGTTTGCAATCTATGCAAATATAAATCAAACCTGCTCCCCAAACCACGCTCTCTCCTTGAAGTTATCTTAAAGGCATTGTATATTCCTTTATTTTCAGACTTTCAATGATAAATGGAGAGGGACTCAAAACACAAAAAGCCCCAAACTAAAACTCAAAAGACACTTCACTAGGATTAAGTCTCTAATTGCTTACACTCGTCTTGTAGTAGACCTAATTATACTGTAAATAAACCTATATACAGTATCAGCTGAATTACTTGAACAGTTCAATTACCCTAAGAAATGCTTTTAAGTAAGATGTTTATGGGAAGCTAATGAAATCACCTTGTTAATTAGTGCGGAAAGTTAAAAAATATTTTTTTTGCCAAAAGTACACCCCACATGGAAGATTTAAAGGTGAGGGAATCCTATGAACTACATTTTGTGGAGAATAACTGCTGAAAGGCTGTTTTTAAGAGCTCAGTACATCTTTCCCCACCACTGCAGCAATTATTCACCCGGTAGGCTTCAATGGGACCAGGAAAATGGGGAACTTGGAGCTCGATGGTAGGGAAACCAGAAGCTTCGAAGATCCTAAAGCCTACCTGTACATCATGCTGAACACTTTGTCAAAAACTCAACCAATTTCCACAGGCTTCAGTTTCAACAAACCCGCATTTCTGAGAGCACCACAATCCTTTAGAGAATTTCCAGCCAGTTGTAACAGTAGCTGCTTCTTGCTTTTTAGTTAAAGTCACTTCTAATGAGTGAACAGTTAAAACTACTGTAGGTCTCCATCATTAGCTGCTGCAAGGCGAACTGTGAAGTGCTCAAACTTGGTCATGGTTTGAGCTGAACCCCAGTGAGAACTTGGTTCGTGGAGTATTTCCATTGGAGAAAGAGTGAAAAAGCAAGATTTTTTATTTTATTTCTGAATATGACAAATGTTCCCACTTTGGGAAAAAGTTATTCATTCTTGAGTCAGACCCCTAATCTCTCACACTGTGTCATGCAAGTGCTTTTGTTCTGCCCATTATCAGAAAGAATTTCTGGGTGGAGAAAGAAGGAGCCTTCATATAAGAAGCCAAAGGATTATTTTAGCATTCACAGGGCATCTCAAAATAAGTTGAACAGCAGTTATTTTAACAGAGTTCTGAGACACTCTGCATTTCGTTGGTACTGATAATAATGAAAGATTGGTAAGCCAACTAAACAGCACCTCTTTGAAGAATTCAATAAGCTTTCTATACATCCCCGGAGAGACATGGATAATAATTCTTCACCTTCCAGAAAACTTATGGCAGTCTGGACGTTAGGACATTTGGGATATAATCACTGCATTACAAAATAACACATTTGCACATCACCACTGATAGGGCAGGTATCCTCAAGGTTAAGCAATCTGCTGATGCTGAGAAGGAAAGGAATGGTTATGAATTATGGCCAGAGATAAGCTTCACTTCACCATAAGTGAACTGATGACCATCACAAACATACAGAACACTGAAATACTGCATGATATTATTTTGCAGAAAGCATTTCTGAATTGCAAAAGCACACCCTTGCCTTCACCAGATGAAAAAAATGGGTAATTTTTCACTCAATGAAATGAAGGAGAAAGAAAGAAAGAAAAAAAAGCAAACTTGTATGTTTTCTTGGAAATTACCCCTCCTCCTACCTTTGAATGGTCTGGGCAGACCAATTGAAAACCACTCCATGGCATTAACTGGTGCTGAAGTGCAACCAAGAATACTTTTGGAATACTTTTGGGTGGAGATAAACATCCAGCAAGTCTAAGGAGAAAGAAATGTAAATACACATCAGAAACATTAGTAAGATCTACATATGAAGGACTGAGCAAGAAGTGAGTCCTACATGAGATAAACGAAGTGTCTTCAGTAGAGCTTGAAGCCCACATTGGACTCTCTTTAGACTTTAAGCTTGCTAGAATTTACTCTTAATTTGTTCTAACCATAAGACTATCATTGCATGTTGTCTTTTCTTTTTCTCAGTGAAGCTGTACTGGCCTTGAAGGTGCCTGTATGAAGATGTCTTAAAGAAAAGACATAATAAAAGATATTTTTTCATATATTTAACAAACAGCATCATCAGTACAAATGATCTTTTAATGTCTTTACTTACAATAGAAACATCAATAACAAACACTGCGCACATCATATTCTAGAATCCATGCCAGCGACCCAAGATGTCAATGTGCTTACATCAGGCTATTTAGTTGTTTTAAATGCCCAAGCTCAACAGTTCTGTGATTCCTTGTGTGAAATGTGCTCATTTCCTCCTTAAAGCAGTGCCAAAGTGTGGATGGCTCATTTGGAAACACTCTTCTCTGAAAAGGTTTGTTAGGTTTGAATTACACTGTATCCTCAAGATGGGCTGGGATTCCCACTGATGCTTGATCCCACAAGCATATAGCAGCTTGTGATTTATAGCAACAGTTCATTTCGCATCATTTTGCATTTTGGCTCATTTTGTCACAACTGTGATGTCCATCTTAAGTGGGTATTTAATCACAATGTCATCCTGTTCTTACACTTCAGACTATCAGAAAAACTACTCACACAATTCTACCTTAGGGATAGGCAGCCTTAGATGTCTAACACTGAATTCACTGTATAACTGTAAATATCAGGACACTTATCAGTTATGAAAAATAAAGCTGCTTTGGGTGATGGCACTGGCTCGTGGAGCGACTCTTTGTTGCCTGGAAGAATGTAACAGCACAGGGCAGGTACTGGAGGGTCTCCTGCAACCCAAAGCATTTAATACCTCTAAGTTTGCTCTCCTCTTTTCCCTCACAAAGCAAAATAACAACACTGTCAATAACACAATGCAGTTCCCTGCTGCAGACTGCTAGATTCAGCTAAGCACATGGGAAGTCCTGCTCTATAGGAACGAACCCACAGGAGTAACAGTTGAATACACTGTGCAATAAAGAGGTAGTATGTATGATTTAAAACCCTGTTAATTACAATAAATATTTATGCATATCCAGGGTTAAAATTGATAGTAAAATAAAGATTACCTTCTATGCACTAGGCAAAAATCTAAGGCCTCAGCACTATGTTTGTTTGTTCGTAAGCAGCTTTGTGATGTCTCAAGAGGGTATAAAATTTAAATGTGGTATGTTTAGCTTTACAACCAGAAGTCAGAAAGGGTCATGTCCATAGAGCTCAGTTTTCAGAAAACAGGTATTCATCACTTTCAGTAAACCATGAACATTGCAAAGTATCAGCTCCCAAGTGTCCGTAATCACATGAGAAATTCTTGGCCAAAACATTCTTTAGGAATTGGTGCATTTGTTCCATTAGGATGCAGAATCTAAAATCTTTATCCATCTAGCACAATAAATGTTCAGAATTTGAACAAGTTTAATTAATTGCAATTTATTTGAAATGAATTGCAATTTTTTATGTGTAGTGAACATAATCTCCATGTTTCCCAGTCGAACCCAAAGTCACTAACATGACAGACTTCTATCAGTTAGGCTTTGACCTAAACATTTGTTTAAGTACCAAATATCTTAAACAACCTGATTTCATGAACAGCAAGAGTCCAGATAAATTTACACTAGCTTCAGATAAAAACCTTTTATAAACCAAACCCAGTACTTACAGGACTGGTTCATTACCATTGCCAGAGAGTCCTGTAACATGCACCCTGACTCTAGCTGTGCAAGCTCAATTTGCTGTGATTAGTAGGGCTGAAAGAAAAACGACTGCACTAATATTCAAGCTGCTTGAAGAGAGGTTTACTGCCCCCAAAAGAATCATTTAATTATAACACACCATTTTCTTTAGCTCTACACATAAAAGAGTTAATTTGCCTAAGCGTGCACCAATGGGGCTAATGGATAAAGGTTTTTATTAGGGATGTGCCAAATGGTTCAATAATTATTTGAATACTGTGGAGACCTCTCAAATATGTAGCTTTGGTGCACAATAATTCTGTTCAATTAATGGGTTTATTTCCTTCACAGATACTCTTTTAAAAGTGCTCCATCATCCATGCAGTGCTGTTCAGAGACATGCTGTAAATACATTCTCTTTACTAAGAGAATCCCTAAGTTCTAGGGATAAGACACTGTTCTTTCACACTGCTCTACTTGATAATAGGAAGAATGTAGCAAAATCTGCAGAGAAATTTGCAAAAAATGCTATGTCAAATTCTCCTTGGACAAGAGTTAATTGATGATAATCATTTTGCTGCAACCTCAGAGTCATACCAGCTTTAAAACAATCCCTAGCGCTATTTTCTTCATTTCTGCATGGAGCACTATGCGGCAGAAGATGGCATTCCCACCATTCCCACTTCTTAGATACCATAGCTGACTGTCCACATAGCTCCAAATTCTCCCAGGCAAAGGCAGCTCTGATATCTGTACACTGTTACTGGAACAGCTTATCTCTACACATTTATTAATTTGAAGTTCTAATATCTGACAGTAATGATAAAAATGCAGTTAGAAAATTTCAACATCTACCATGAAATATCTGAGGCACCGATGATGCCATGTATAGAGCTGTGCAGCCTCGCTACAGGATACAAGTATAATCATCAAATACACATTTTATTTCATTATATTTTCCATGGTTTTTGGGCAGGATTTTAATGTATTGCTAAAACATTCACCTTTGTTGGCACAGCTATAACCATGCCCTTTTTTTGTCTATAGTACCTTGCAAGACATGCAAAGAATTGGCTTGAGGAGGACCTTTTTCCTAAACACACCATGTCAACTTCTTATTTGAATATTAATTCAGAAATTGTTGAATTAACTAGGGGGATAATCAGATCCTGAGAGTTTTCTTTCTGATCTCCCAGACTGATTGGCTCCTTGGACAGCACTTTCTTGAGGCTCCTCTTAAAATAAAGGAATCCTTCCAAATATCAACCTAATTGCAAAGGACTATTCTCACAAATCCATTTAATCTAATGTAAAATGTAGAAGCTTGAACAAACACAAAATGGAAAACAAAGCAGCAGAGACTCAACCACAGATGGATAAAGAAAAGCTATTCAGCGATTTCCTTGATTAGTTTAGTGGTCTCCAGATACATGCACTTTAGAGAGCCAGAAGTAAGCAAAACTGCAAAAGCGAATACCCAAAAGCATCAATTTCAAGCATTCTGAAAGCAAATAAGCATATTTTGATCCCATGTGTAAATTAGCTCTGTTCAATAGTCCTTAAAAGGACTTGCAGAGAATATTATTCAATTATTTGCATACTTTCAAGACAGTGTGATTACATTGATTTAAGACCTCCCAGAGACTTTCCAGCAGCAATGAGCCAGAGGACACACTCTCTTCATTGCTCTGGAAAATCTTCACTTTCTATCAGTTTTGATCCCTTTTCCAAAGGGCAGTGGATCTGCCAGAAAAGCTGATTTTAACTGCAAACAAATAAAAAGCAGCATGGACTCCCACTGCAAAACACGTTTACTGTTTCTAAGTCTAGACAAATGGGATTTGGAATTTGCCCTAATCTCTGCATTTGTTACTAGTGTCAAAGGCCTGTGTTGTCTCTCTCTCCTGCATGTGATTTTCTAGCTTACTCCACTAGCATTTGCACAACTAAATGTGCAAACTGCTGCTAACCTTGTCATTTGTTGTACAGCTTGCACTGTTTCTAACTTCAACTCCCACTAACTTCATGTATTTATATGATCTTGAATTTCTCTCTATGATGTACCAGTCCCAGAACAATACAAAAAAAAAAAAAAACCACTTGGTGCGTGCTCATTTTCTCCTATGTTTCAGTTTTCACTCTGCAATAGCATGCAGGAAGGAATCTATTTGCACAGAAAAGAACAAAGCTCTTTTGCTTGAGACTCTCTTAAGAGCATTGCTGCTATTCAGAGTTGGAACCTTGCAACAAAAGAATACCTCCTAGCAGAACACATACCACATTAGATTCCAATTTTTTTTTCTTTTCATTTTTCTAAGCAAAAGTGACTTATTTGATAATATGGATATTTAAAAGAATCTATTTTTTTAATTATATATTCTTCCCAGTAAATTAACCTTAACCAAGCCCATAAACTCTATGAAAATTTTTGCTATGACACACATTGGTCTAGATTGTCCAGTAAAAATCTGACAAATGCTCCAGAGATGCAGCTCTTCCACAGGAGTATGGAATACTGGACAGCAGTATTATACATCACACTTATTTAACTATATAAGGCTATTTAACTATGTAATAAGGCTATTTAACACAGGTCTCTGTGTTGCTTGGTTGTTTCTGCCAGTTGTTTCTGCTTCTGCTTTCTTTAGTCCTTTAGTCTTTTCTTTCTATCTGATATTTTAACATAATTCTACTAAAAGGGCTAGAAAAAAATCATAATCCTAATATGATGATTGCTATCCAGCTGTTTGCTCTCCTTGAACTTTCTCTTTCTTGCCCATAACCTTTATACAGCTGATTTATTCAAACAGTAGAAAGTAGAAACTGTCTCTTATTGCAAGTCTGTACAATCCCTGGGCCTTCTTAGATGATCTTAAAGCCAATATCTTCAAAGGCACTTAAATGCCTATTTCCCACTGGAAGAGAAAAAGGCAAGTCTTGTACCTAAACATTTACAAAAAACTGTCTCTAGGCATTATTCTATTAAACTACTTTGCCTGTGTACATTACAGAGACATGCTAAGCCTTCATGTAAAAACATTTTTCCTGTTCAAAGGCAGCTCAGTTAATCTTATATTATTTCAGAATCATCTGCTCTAAGTTTAATACTGTTAAGTTACATTTATACTCATTTTTCATAGTCTTTAATACATGGTTTAAAAAAAATACATGAAATGCTGTATAAGTAGCAGTAGGGTTTGCCTGGGTATTTTTTCCTTTTCCCATTTCTTTTCATTCTCCATTTCTGAGTTGTTCTTTTCCTGCTACCAGCAGGATAATGAAATGCACCAGGACAGAAGGCATGACTAAGAGACAACATTTGCACAATAACATTTTGCAGTGGTTAAATGACTCCCCTAGAGCTTCCACAGATCAGATCAGTCTGGCCTGAGACTTTTTTCCTTTCCGTGGCTACGGAGGATAGACAAGGTCCATGAGGAGGGCAGTTTGCTCTTTCTCTGGCAATGAACATCGCAACGGGAGATGGAGGACAAAAATCTGAGACAGAAGGTAAAAAAAAAAAAACCCAGCAGTTGACACTTCAAATGATATTTTCCAAAATTACATGAAGACAGAGATAAGTCATTGTCCTGTTTACCCTTCCTCATATAGATCTCTTTTTTTCCTAAACAACAGGGGCATTGTATTTAAGCAGAGCAACTCTTCCTGTGGTTGGAATTGAATACCATTGAATATATTGACCTTTACAAAGATTTAAAAATAACCTTGAGTGTTATCTTGCATTAGCTTTCATTATTATTCAATTGCATCTGATGAGCTGACAGTAATTTCCACTTCTGGTTGCTATTGTTTCTTGTGGAACAAACACCTTCTTATATATACAGGGCAAGCTATATATGGAAAAGTGTACAAAAGCTCCCTGCTAAAATTCAGCAGATAAACATGTCAGTACAGGATGTCTAGGGCAGATCAGCATCTCATCCTCTGCCCCAATTAACATAAATTTTTACTCATTTTCCTGATTTTTCTCACACCTATCTCAATAAATCTAAGAGCACTTATTGATCAGGGATGAATTTTCTACATAAACAACAAGGACAAAATGAATAATAATTTCTTAAGAATTCAGAAATTCTTTAAAGATTTTTCATTCTCCAAGGGGCATACACAACAGATTTGCGCCCTGTCAGCATTTGTATGGATAACACCTGCCGCCTTCTCACCTATCAGCTCAACTTAAACTTGCAGCACCGCTTGTCAGAGTAGGTTTACTCTCCAAATGAATGCAATGTATGGCAAAAAATACAGCTACTTAAATACCTTCAAAGACTGAGAATGCTTCTTGTACTTTTAAAAACAAAACAGCATTTAAGCAAGCTCAGATAAAGTCTTATTTGGGATCTTTTCCCCTCGTGTAACACACTGTCACACACACACACACACACACACACACACTCTCTCTGAAGTAAAGTGTTTGTTATTTACAAGGCTGACAAAGTAACACAGAGAAAGACACTTCTAATTAGATTTGAAATAAAGTTTGTGAGTCAAAGTCATCTTTTTAAATCATTTGGACTGTTCATAAAAAAAATACATGAAATCAGAATATTGCTTTATGAATGCAAATCCATTGTCAGCCTGTTTGAAATTCTGGATGTGTGATAAATAAATGAATAAACACATCTAGCAAAACACTGAATTTTAGGTGTCTTGCTTTTTGTTTGTTGCCTTTCAGCAGGAAGGAAAAACAAAGAGCACTGTTCTGGCTTGATCTGGTAATACATACTGTGAGGATATGGGATGAGAAGCAACGATAGGTTCAAAGTCACATGCCTTTGTTTTAACTTAAAGTAAAATAAATGCAAGCAAATAGGTTCTCCCTCTACCAACAGACAGACTAATACTGCGCGCTGAGTTCACTAAGACTTGCAAGCACTCCTAATGGTTTGCACTAAGACTGTAACAGATCCCTTAGGCATTGATTAGTCTTAAATCACCAAAGGTATCTTCTGGTTTCTCAATGAAGAGATATTCAAATATAAGTACACATTCACTTTTATAATTTACTTGGTATTACCAATTTATTATACTGCCATCCAAATAATTCTTTGTTAGCTCCTAATGTGATGATGTGAAGCTACTAATAAGAACTTTATCCTTGCCTAAAGTATTCAGAAGAATGATGATTCCTATCGTGTATCTTTTTTCTTCATAGTATCCAGGTATTTTCTTCAACATATGGTGTGGGGTAAAAATCCTTATCTTCTTGATTACAGCTGACTGAAAGAGAACACAACAGCTAAGCTGAAGGCCCTTCTGAGCATCGCTCTTTCCTACACACACACAAGGCTGGAATGTGAACTCTGGAATATGAAGAAGAACAAGAAGTCCTCCCATTCTTTGCAGATGCAGAATATACCAGAGAAAAGTGCTTTATTCTCAAATAAATTCTCACCATTCTTACCTTCTCGCTGATACCAGCTTTACTGAAGAGGACTCCCTCCTGACCTCAGAAGTTTTGGCACTATGTCAATAATTCATATAGATATGTGTATTTATCCTCAAACAGTACAATAAAGACAGACAATAGAAACATTCTATAGCAACAAAGAAAATGGATGCCATACATTGCTTGAGTGCTTTGCCAGGGTTATATTGTCCAATGAACAACCTACTATATTTTGGCTGACAATCCCCTTCCTGTGCTCAGTGAACAATTTGAGTCCATCTAATTGCTTACAATACTATTACATAAATAACTGTTCATATCTTCTATGCTTATTTTGCAAGATTTTTGCAATATTTAGGCTGGGATGCACAGAATAATGTTTAATGGACATAAAAATGTAGTTAAGGTCACTTGCATTTCAAAAACTGTTTTTACCTAATAGTTTATAGGCTACGAGTGGTTAAATGCTGTTCCGTGTGGCAACAAAAGCAAGCTGAGGTTATAGGTCTGCCTTACTTGGAAGACATTATGCATGATGCTCAGCTGTGTACACATATATCAAGCCTGTTTTGATAAGGCACAGGAGAGGAAGAAACACAGGGACAGGTCATTGCCATTCCTTTTGTTTGCAGCTACATTTTTCTCAAATGCTTGCAGTACTTCAAAAATACACATGCAGAAGGTTTTATTCACAAAGCTGTATTTTGACAGCATTAACTTACAAGGCAGCATAACGCTAGAAAACTCATCGAGGCTGTGCTTCATGTGAGACTTCAACTCATCTATATGCTAATTCAAACTGGATGCAAGTTGGATTTTCCGAAGACTGTGCTCCTAATATCCTTTTAACACATAATTTAGTATTATGATTTGGGGACAGGCAGTAAAAGTTAGTGTGTTGTGTTGTTGTGTAAATCTGGTGATTGCTTCTTTCAGGGCTACTGCATCAAGGACTGGCTTTTCAGCTGAAAGGACAGAAAGGTCTGTCAGTCTGTTCTGGCTCATTGTGCCATTTAGCCATATATGCAATGCTGAAGAGCATTAAATAACACTTCACAGATGCTAATGTAGAATAATAAATGACATGGTACAGAAGTATCAGCATCTATTTTTATACTGGTAACCAAACCACTTATCACTGAAATGCCATTATTTGCATGTGAAACTTACTCTCTAACATTTGTTACTATTGACTCCTGTATCCCCATAGCATAGAAAAAAGATACATACACACACACACACACACACACACACACACACACACAGATAAACATATATTTTTCCTATACATGCATGTGTATAAACTTAATTATCACTATAAAAGAGTCTAAAATCTGGACATATTTTATTATGCATAAATATATATACATATGTAAGCTCTTTACAGCCTCATTTTTTAAATTACATTTCCCATACACAGACAACCTACATGGCTCCTTATTAAAGGTTTCTTGTGCAGCTAAATTTTGTCTTAATTTTTGCTCGTGTGTTTTAGAGGCACAATTATTACTGGAAAACATTCTTCATACCATTCAGGTGATTTTTTTCTTGAAATATGTTTATAGTTAATATACCCAAAATAATTCTGAAGCGTTATTATTTTTTGCACACTCACTTGTCCTGACACAAAATGGCAACTTGGGAAGTGCTGAGAGAGTGAATCTCTGTTTGTGTGTTTATAGGAACAGAAAAAGCTGTAAAACAGAAGACCAGTACAAACAGTACAAACAATTAGCTTACTTCATGGAAATTCTTAGGCACTGCTCAGGGTGTCTGGAGATGTTCAGAGCCTGGGCCTAACTTGCGGTAGTTGAACACAGCAAATGGATACCATAGGTTTCTAAAGTCATTAAAATCATTCCATTTTGTAGATTTGTCTCTTTTTTGTACCATGTTGTTCAAGGCTCAGTACGTATATATGTATGCATACGTAAATTTGCAACCAGTCTTCCATTTAGTAACCAGAGAGTATTTTAAGCACCTGAGCAATGACTAGTCTTTTCTTAACAACAGCAAGAAGGTTTTTAAATGACCAATATTCATACACTTCTTACCTTGAGTTTAGTATGAATGAAATCCAAGGAGGTTTAGCTTCCTCATGCAACTTGTTTAGGATCTGGTCCCACAAAAAGCTACTCAATACAGCCACCTCCCTTCTAGACAATTTTTTAAGTCATCTCCAATTCCGCTGCTCCATTGATAGATCAAGCTTCCCTGTAGGAAAAAAGTTTCATAAGTTCATTAAACATCTTGGACTAGAATCACCCCAGCTAGTAAGTCAGTGTAGTCTCTTAGCCACACTAAAATACTTGCTCTAGGACAAGGCTATTGTTTTGCCTTCCGTCCCACAACCTTGCCCAGGTAATTATCCCAGTAAGTAGATCATATACACATACTGTATTCATGAGTTACACAGAACAGACCCATATCTGTCATGTAGGTTTACAAATGCTTGATCTATATTGGTGTTGTGGCAGGTGATAAGAAGTCAGAATTAGTTCAGCTGTACAATATCTGTTTTAAGTAGCACACAGGTTGAAAAGCTGGTAGTTACAAAACAAAACCAGTCATAAAACAGTCTTGAGGCAATTTGTAGAAAAAGTACACATAAGCCAAGAGTAATGGAAAGGTGAAAAGTAAGGGTTGTAGCATTCAGGACTCAAAATAAGATACAAAAGAGTCTTCTCTTACGAATCTAGCTACTATGAAATAATTACTATTCTCAAATTCTTTTTATAGGATTTTCAATCAGCATTTAAATGGTTCAAAGTCTTACAAACTTATTTAGTTTTCATCATTTTCTGATAGCATAAATTTGTGTTCAACAAGTATATCATAATAGCTTGTCATAAATGAAATCAAGCTTGAAATTCCTACATAAAGTGCAATATATAACTCATTAAATGGTGATAGAGGAAGGAATTTATATATATTTTGACTCTTCTTTCAACATCAGTCAGTCCGCACCTACTGCATTTCTCAGAAACCTAAACTCAGTTCAGCTATAGCAAGCACTGAAATTACTTGAACACTTTTTTTTCTTGCAGGAATAATGGGGTAATGCATTGAGAAATACTCAGCACAGTGAAGGGTGTGACCCTTTTGTGCACATGTTCTCAAACAACCTTTAGCACAACCAAACTGCAGAAACTAATATCTCCTAGAAATCTAGGAAACAGTATTTGAAAACTGCTTATCCATTTTATCTTACATGTCCCACCAATATTATACTACTTGGCAAATGATACCGCCACACAAAATCTAGTTTAAAGTGGCTTATTAAAAACCAGAAATTCTTATAAAATTCCTCTAAATTTGTATTTAGCAACAAATGTTTTCTAAGCAAATATTATTTACACCCTTCAGTTACAGGAAGATGATGTGCAGAGGCATAGTCATGTGAAGGTGTGCTGTGTAACCATACTAATCCTACTTAACATGACAAATAATACTTAAAAAAAAACCTCTCTTCTTTCCTACCACTGAAGAGTTTGCAACTGTGTTGAGTCGAGAGAAAAGACAATAGATCCTAAAGAATGACCATAATTCCATACAATCACAGTACATGTTCAGTAATGAACTCAAAAGAAAAAAAAAATGTTGCTGAAAGGATTTGGGTGTTTTATTTGGTAAAAGGCAAAAATAAATAAAAAGATGTTATAAGTAAAATTGGCAGGAGATTCAGTACGAGGACCAAAAAGAGAGGTCTAAAGTAGATTGCACCAGAAAAATGAATTTATCCAGGTACGTCAAAATGCTGAGAATTGCCAATAGCAAAATGAATAACTGTGACCATGGTTCCAGAGGACTAAAGTGTTTTCAGGACAGTGGTGCTCCCGCAATTCTTTTAAAGAAACACTGTATTTCAACCAGTTTTATCAATAAAACAGTATTTATATTTTATTATTTTGTTGCCCAGGATTAGCTATATCTCATATACACCTAACCAGAGTAAGAATAATTATGAAGTTAAAATAAGCAGTACCAAGTGATTCCACTTAGTCACTCCAAGTTTGTATTAGTGTTACCAAAATTCTCTCTGCAGTCCTTATACATAAAAATGTCTGCTTTTTCTTTTCTTGCCCTGGTGATTACTAAATCTGTCTTCATTTTCTTCACCTTTCTTTAAGATATTCAGGCTTTGTTAGGATTTTTTATTCATTTTTCATTGGAAAAAATAACTATTTTATGTTCAATGCTTCACTTTCATTCTGTAAGAATACATATTAAAAATTGTATTTGTTACTCTGGAATATTCTTTGAACTGAACTTGCAATACTTCCTGCTTATAAGGGCCTAAAATTATGATCTGCAATGACGTAAACTAAACTTTCAATGATCCAAAGCTTGCATTTAGAAGTGATTCTAAATTTTTCTAGATTTTTCTCCAATACAGAGAAGAACTCACACACCTCATGAAATTACTTCATTTAGTCTGTCTGTTGACTCAGGAAGAAAGCACTGAAACTGCAAAATGTTTTTTAAAAATGTAGATATATTAAAATAAAACTAAACAAAATAATAACTTTAACAATTCTAGAATCTACCAAGCAGTTAAACTATACCGCTGAAATACTTGGTGCATCTGATATCCTATTGCTTTTCTTCCCAAGTGCCCTCAGATGAGTATTGGTTGTTATCTCATTTCTGATAGACGTCCACTGCTTGGACCAAATGCTAATGGGCACTATGAAGCTATCAATAACTGATACCTCAAACGGCAAGCCAACAGCAGCACGTTTGCATTTACACCCTGTGATACGCAACAGGGATTCACCTACAGAATTCAAACCAAACTTAATTAGAAAACAAGAGTTCAAACAGATTTGAGCAAATAAACAAGGGTTTCCAATGACTACAAATCCCAGAATAGATATCTATATTCAAATATGTGGTTTGAAGTTAGCAAGCTCTCTTGGTTGTTTAAATCTGAAAAGGTTAGTAGAAAAAAGTTTAACTCCTGAGTCTTTAGAAGGCCAGAAATTTTCTATACCAATCAGAAAGCCAGGACACTAATCCCTGCAGCAGCAAAAAGATGTAATCAATCATGTTCTTCATTATTACCTCAGTTCCTTCTACAAGAATATGGATTTGGGCACGTCATGGTAGCTTTGCAGAGCCAGTCTGATATAGTCAAAACTTTTAAAGAGGATAAATCAATAGCAGTGATCCCTAATGACTGTCTGTTGCCAATTTCTAATATTAACATGCAAATCTTCTCATCAAAGCAGATGAGAGTATCAAAAGAATATTCAGGCTCAGCTATGACATGGAGTTAAAAGGAGGATGGGGAAAAAAAAAAGTCAACCTATTCTTCCACTAAATGGAAAAGCCCCGCAGGCTAAACAAAGTACATGCTATTTTATTTGAGGTAAGGATCAAAAAAATTGTAGGCCTCGTATGAATAGCTGGTCACACTGATCACTGCTGCAGTAATTTCCCAAGTGATACTCGATACAATTTAATACCTCTACTGCCACAAAGAAGTTCAGCTCAAGTCAATACAGTGTCCTGAACTGTTTTCTAAAAGGCATCTTCAAAATATTGCCCTTCCCCAAGACACTGAACGGTATTTTCAGAAGGCACTGGGCCACACAAGTGTTTTTATTTCTAAACATATATTTTTTCTGGAATACAAACTTATCTGGATGAAAAAGAGGGACTGCCCTGAGACAGTAACAAGAGAATTATTCACTCCTACATTTACTGGAGCGAGACATCAATTGAGGCACTCAAAAATTGCCAGCATTAAAGAAATGCAAAGAGAAGCAATGAAAGTAAAATAGTTAAATGTGTTGAAAAATGAATGTTTTCAATGCATAAGATTATTAACTGATAAAGTGCACAAGAGATGCTAAGTTATCAAGTAATGATCCTGATATTCCACAAAGTGGAAAGAATAAGATTGTACTGCCTAAAGTACCAGATAACTTTATAAAGACACACTAGCATCTTAAGTACCAGCATTGTTCAGTTAGTCAAATAGAAGTATCTATGTCCAAAGGAAAATTTTGAAGTCAAAAAACATGTAATCATTTTAAACAATAAATGACATTAAACTTCTTGTGACACAGGGATTTCGTGCTGTGTCTTTTTTTTAATTTTTTTTTAAACTAAGACATTCTGATAGTAAAGGTAAAGTCAACTCTACACTGGAGAAGAGGACAGAGTTCACTAAAGCAGATGCACTCTACCTCCACAAAAATCGTGCAGAGCAGGCAATGCAAAGCTAGCAGAGACATTAAAATGAAAAATAGATCTCAGTTTTAAAGGAATGAGAATCACTCCACATTTACAATCATACTGTCATATGACATCCATATTTTAAATATACAACATAAAAGAAGTAAAAACACAGTTCTTGAAATATAATGGGCTTTATTCCTTTAGATTTGAACGTGCGGCAGAAAAAAAGGAAATATAAGGGGCAATGACTGAAGCTTACACTACCTTGGGGAAGGTATCCACCAATTTTTAAAAACTTTTCTCTGGCTGAGAATATTTAAGCTATGCATTTATCAAAGTAACTCAGAATATAGCGTAGAGTCCATGGAGTTTGCTTCAAACGGAATAGGCCCTTTCAAGCTGCCAGTGGAACACGTTGCTTGTCTATGCAAAGATTCACTACAAAGCCCAAGAGAAGGCTGCTGTTACCTCCTACCTGAGTGCAGCTGAATAAGCATGTCCTTGACAGAAATTGTCTGTGTAAGTGACTTTTTGCTTCCAGGAGCTTGGCCAAACAGAGAAGTGATCTTATGGGCTATGGGGTAGGACAAAGGATAAATAGATCTTTGAATTTCCTTCAAATCGGATTGTTTAGGAGAGATTTTGTAAAACCCAGGAACAAAACTCTGAAGTCAAGTCAAATCACTTGATTGTACATCCTACAGCTCTACATCTACACTGCCCTTCTCATCTCCCTTGATGCCCAGGTGATTTCGATGGTAGATGGCAGCCTCACTGAAAGACTCATATTGACTGCATGTGACTAAGGCTGAGAAGTCTTCCTGTTTGTACAACAAATTAACTGGAAACACACAAAAGATCACACAAAATTCAAAGTTATGGCCAAATCTGCAAGGACTATGCCTAACTGTCAAAGTGAATTCATTTTAATAAAAAAAAAAGGAGAGAGAGAAAGGACTCAAACAAACAACCCTTTAAAGAGTCACTATAACTGATTCAATCTGATCTTTTGATCCCGAGTTTTTGAATTGCCAGTTATTGCAATAGAGACATTCTGAAATATGCTTATATCTCTATTTGGGTTACAGAATGGCTTTCTTATCTCACTGAAGGATTTGATATGTCAAATTTACTTCAGGCCCACCTGTGTTGTAAGCCTGTGTCACAGCACAAGGCTATGTGGGAAAGTAACATTTTCCTGGCTCTTCTTTTAATCCTCTGTGTGCAAATTGCACTCAGAACATTTAAAGCATTTAAATGTGATTTCTCTTTGCTTTAGTACATTGGTACATCATTGGTACAATATTGCATGGTGGATACACTGCAATTATCCCAGGTGCATGTCCTTTTACAAAGTACATGGGATATAATTTAATGGAGCCATTTTGAAAAGCCTATTTAAATGTTTCAACCTGAAAAGCTTATTTATTCATACACACGAACCTCAGAATGGTGACCAAGGACAGATCTCATGTGGACCTTCTGAAGTTCATGAGCACTCTAAAAAGTCCAGCTTCAGGTTGTTCTTTAGGCTGCTCCACGTAGATCTTGTTAAATTCATTAAACTTAATCTTGATAAATTATTTCTGTGGAAGTAAGTTTTCTCTAACTATATTAGGACTCATACATTCACTGGTGCGTTATACTCAAATACTGCAGAACTAACACCAAACACAACCAAAACGGGTAAGACCACTAGTACAAATAAGCATTATACCAGTTCAGTAGCTACTTTTTTAAAAAATCTGGTCTCACAGAAATAAAAATGAAGTAAATTTTGAGACAAAAACAAGTGACACAAAGACTATTTTAATTATGAATAAACTTTGTAATGCTAAGAAACTGTGATGTGATAAAGATATGAGGTTTTTTTTCCCATTCAATTGGAAAAGAAAAAACAGTCTATACTTTTTTATCTTTGAGGTAATTTTTTCAAATCTGTTATAACAATGTTTTTTTTATAATGTCTTGGATTTGCTGTTCTGTGGCTGTATTATATTCAAATCTTTAAAGTCATACAGATTAGAGATAAAAATACAGAATTGAATAGTGTTAACTCTATCTCAAGAACAAATATGCATTTAATTTCATTTTCCTTTTGGTGCTACTATGTACTATTCTTCCGTAAGCCAGTAAAGTAACTGGAAATAGATGTCTGAACACTTACTTTGATTCCATATCCACAGTAGATTTTCTATAATTCAGAAACAAGAGCTACTTTCAGTACGAAACAGAATGACTAAAATTTACAAATCAAACTATGCGAGATATTACGTATGCGAGGTAAATACATTATTTGAGGTATTTGTTCCTTGTGTTCCTAGGAGTTTTCTCCTTCCAAAATGGACCTGCAAATGGACCCATGCCTGCAACCAAAGACGAACAATATTGAGCTACAGGCTTGCCTGCTATAACTTGCAAAATGCATTCTACCAGTGCTAAACCAGATTTAAAAGAGAACATCCTCTGACTTATTCCAAAAGAACTGAAGATGATTTCTCTTAAACTGCAAGATTTTAATGGCTACTACAAAAGGAAGCTTTGATCTGTACATGACAACAGCCTCAGACCCTGTTAAATGCAATTAAGGGAGTTCTGAGCAGCTTTCACACCAAAGTCTCCTTGCAGGAGAGAGGAGTTAAAACAACACAGTAGGCTGAGCAGGATCATCTATTGCTTTACAAAATAATGGCTAAATATAATCAGCTTTAGCACCTGCAAAGCATCTCCAGACAGCACACAAATAATGATTTGACAGCTACTTTTTGCCTCCATTTTACAGAAAATGGAAACAATGTACATGCAGTCTAAAGTCAAAGCAAGGGATTTGTAAATGTACTCTTATACTTAACCTCTATTTATTGACAAAAAGCCTTTGTCAGAAGATGGGAATCCAGTTTTGTTTCTCATTTCCATCGTATACTTGACACTAATGATGTTGATAAAGACTTGCTCCATTGAGTCACAGTACAAACATAATTCTTAGCTAAGTGAGCTAAGAATTTCACAACTAGGACTACTTGAACAGATAGATATAGAAGAGCAGGACCAACACTGGCTTGATGCTCAACATCATATTTAAACCTCAGTCTTCCAGTTATTATGTAAGGTATGTATTTGTCTTGCAGCAATTTATTGATAAAGGTATTTCTTTTTCCACATGCAAAATCTTTGCCAGTAAAGATCAGCATTTAGATTACAGATCAATTTTAATTACTTTCTAGACATATTGTTTTGGATAATTATAGTCACAGTTTAGAGCTAAGATTTAAAATCTAGGTAGCAGCTCATTTGGCTTACATACATCACAGTAAATTTTTCGCTCATGATTGGAAGAGCATATGACAGAATACATCATCTGAAAAGCTATATATACTAGTTTGAAATTCATCCTCTATTAATAGTCTCTAATTATTAAGTCTTGCATGTAAACTTCTCTGCCAGTAAAAATCAAAGAGCATAGGCAGAAAGCAGAAGCAAAGGTGAAACAGTTTTCAAAGCATAGCTCTTTGAAAGTCAAACCAATATTTGGAGAAATAAAAAGATCACAGTGTTCAACTATCATATAAATGGAAAGTAGGAAGAATGGAAGATGAAGCCATGCAGTATCATCTCAAGGACATGCAGCAGCTTCAGAGTTGACACATACTGAAGCTAGGAGTTTATTATTCCCAGTCTCTTGGCTAATATCATAAAACTACTGTTTCTTCCCACTGTCTGCACATAG
Organism: Nothura maculosa; assembly: GCA_032353885.1. NCBI lineage: Eukaryota > Metazoa > Chordata > Aves > Tinamiformes > Tinamidae > Nothura > Nothura maculosa. The sequence goes on along the minus strand of JAUBOD010000633.1, from coordinate 7,523,228 downwards.
GACACAGCGACTCTCTTATTCCTAAATTGGTTTTGGTTTTCCATGTGTAGTTAACACAATCTTATTTACATGGGGCAATCCATTCCCTTCAAATATGCCTCATTTTTCAGCAGCAGTCCTATTACATACCATTAATTTTAAATGCATTGCAAATATTCTATGACTGTAATAAAAGCCATCTCATTTGCAAAAGTATGTTGGAAGAAAAAAGAAAAAAAAAAGCCACATTACATATCTAGACATACTTAAACATTCTCTTGCTCTTGATTACCAAAACAACTCCATTATAAATGCTTAGGAATGCGTAGACAGACTCATCACCTGAAGTCCATTTGAGAATCAGCAGAGCCAAGAGCACAAATATCAAGCTATAGCCCAAACCATGCCACAGAAACAAATGACAAGTATATAGGCACTTCTGAAGTAGACTATTAAGCCATCCATTTTTTCCTCATAGAAGTGTGGCAAGTATCTGTCTCCTCTACTAAAAAAAAAGGACAAAAATAACATGCAGATTTTTTTTTCTAATTTGAATTACTACTTTTATTTGAAATTGTATCAGCAGATCTCAAGTCTTAACTGGGAAACCATGGGTAATGCTGAACTGACAGCATTCTCACACGGTACCACATTTGCTTTCACTACCTAGCACAGAGAAGAACTGAGTGTCTCTCCTCCTTTGGAAGAAATAATACAGCACTGGAGAAGAAAATGGAAAACAGGATAGGTTGCTGAAATCTTTGGTTTCAACTCCTGCATTTAATAGATACTATATTTCCTTTAGTCATTGCTCATTCTTTTAATGTATTCCTATTGATGTGCCTTCTAGAAATATTCCATTTTTCTACTCCAGAAATCTTAACCAATTGATAAATGCACTAATATAACAGCATAACTGAGCACTAGAAATCCAACGGCTAGAGAGTTTCCAAAAGCAGTATATGCTCAAACAGCCATTATTTAACTCACTCATCTGAAAAAGAAGAGGAAATGCACATTTCTCTGCCTGTATAAAATTGCTAGTTACCTGAAAACAGCATTTTAATTCTATTTATGCTTATAGATCTGGCCATCTCTGAGAAAATCATTGGCTTAGTATATGAATGTAAGTGATCTCAACCACTAGTTCTCTTGGTTTTACATTCTCTGCATAGAAGCATGTGACTGCTCATTTAGCCTGCTTAATACTAATTAGTCCTTGCAAATGCAGTGGCTTATTCATGATTAATACTGTCCAAGCATATAGCCCTACGCAGTCTGCAAATGCTAGGCGTAGTATGTTATCATTACAATGTTCTTACAGATGAACATGATTGTTCACAGAATTATCCTTTTTTCCCCAGTTCCTGGCCCACTATCATGCTTAAAAAATAAATAAATAAATAAAAGTATCAACCCCGACTTTCTGCATAAAAGGCCACACAGTTATTGTCTTTCTAATGAGAATACACCATAAATAAACAAAAATCCCATCAGTTAATTATTCTACCATTCATCAACTGTGTAGCACTTTTCCTTCCATTATAGTCAATAGTTCTGTCACTGAGATCTTCCTTAATTGAGTAGATATTGATGATCTCTATTTATATCATGGCAAATACAACTATTTCCCAAATACTGCTGATGGTATTTGGGTGCTAGACACTTACTTGAATTTACTCTACTCAGCTCTGGTGAGGCCGCACCTAGAGTGCTGTGTGCACTTCGGGGCTCCCCAGTATAAAGAGATGTGGAGCTTCTAGAGAGGGTCCAGTGGAGAGCTACAAAAATGATTAAGGGACTGGAGCATCTCATACGAGGAGAGACTGAATGAATTTGGACTGTTCAGCTTGGAGAAGAGAAGGCTGAGAGGGGATCTTATTAGCATGTATGAAGGGGGATTGTAAGGAAGAGGGGGCCAAGCTTTTTTCAGTCATAGCCAGTGATAGGACAAGGGGTAATGGGTGCAAGCTGAAGCACAGGAGGTTCTACCTGCAGGTGAGGGGGAACTTCTTTACTGTAAGGGTGACAGAGCAGTGGAACAGGCTGCCCAGGGAGGTTGTGGAG
>JAUBOD010000633.1:7483224-7513397 GCA_032353885.1 Nothura maculosa | reverse complement strand
AAAAGAAAAGAAAAGAAAAGAAAAGAAAAGAAAAGAAAAGAAAAGAAAAGAAAAGAAAAGAAAAGAAAAGGAGTTGTTACACTGCAATCTTCTCCTACATGTCCTCTCTAATGCTGGGATTGAAATGTCATACACCTGTCTCCAACCTTGGGAATAGTCAAAAAAACAATCAAAACAAACCAAAACATACAGAGCTACTGCTGAGGAAATGAATGTATGAGAATTTTGAAACTCCCAAATTTATTAAGCATCATTGTAAAAAGGAGAGTTGAAGTGTGCAGTTATCTAATAAATTCTTATCCCTCACATTGCCCATGAAATCAAAGAGCAGCCAGGGTGCTGACACTTCACCTTGTCCACTGTGTCACTCTCCATGCCTGTGAGTGTGTCTTTAGAGGGAGAAACCTTACCATCTCCAAAGAAAAAAGACATGTGCTTTGTTTCTTTATGCTCACACAGTCACTGTATCTCCCGCCAGATCATGAGTGCATAGGTTAAATTCTTTCTGTATAGTTGTTCCATTCCTTTTGCATAGGCACTCTGTTCACAGTTACCTGCAGAATTGCTCAACATGTGTAAATGCTTTTTTGATTAATTTATTCACCCCTAACTTTCCACTGCTTGCATCCGTGATTAATTTGGTCCAAAGTATCTTGTTGTTATTGCAGTTGATTTATTGTCAACGCAGGCTTTATTGGTATAGCAATTGATTTGTCTTAGCTCTACTCTGTCTCTCATGCCCAAATTTTCAATTAATCCTTATTCATTAGTGCTTTCTTTACATTAAAAATCTACAGTCTTTTTACTGGTTAGTAGCCTGTAATAAAGAAGGAAGGCTTTACTTCCTTCTTTACATGCATATCAGACAGGACCAATTTCATATTTCTACTAGCATGCAACACTGCCTTTGTACTTCAGACAGATGTCATATGACACATCTAGGAGGCAGGAATGAAAGAGAAAAGTTAAACTGAGGGTGCGCCAATATATTTAATACCTACACATAATAAAAGAGGAGTGGACCCCTGCACCTATCTACCACTCTTTTCCAAAGAAACCTTGCTCCAGATCCACAGCTGTCCTCCCACTTCTATTCCTGTTCAATAGCAATCCTACATTATGCGCATCACCCTTGTCTGCATGTAACATGAGCAATGAAAGCTAATGAAACCTACATGATAGAGCTCAAAAATAGTGGAAGATGATCTGGCACGGTGAGAAGAAAACACCTGATTAGAAAAATAAGAATTAGAAGAGAATCACACGAATGGCTCAGAATGGTAGGCAACTTTGGATATATTAGCTAAAACTGCAGTAATTACCTGTCACTACATACTGCAGCAAACACAAGGTAATATGAAACATTTCTATTTCCTCACATTGACCTTTAGGATAGTTAAATCACACAACTCTCTTCTGCAGGCTAAGAATTCTTCTAATGGACATTTTTTTAGCATGGTAGTGAAAAGTTAGTGCACAATAACTTTTATAACTTTTTGAACAATAATAACTTTATATTGAGTATTGCATGTTAAATCTGCTTAGCACGAAAAGCTAAAGCCTCATTCTGTGCAAAAAGTATTCATTGCTGGATGCCAAGAGAGGTCTAAGAGGTTACTGGTTGCAAAAGAGACCACCTGAGCCAGGAAGGTGTCGTGTTCCCAGCACAATAACCAGAAGGGACAGTTCAGTGACAGATGCCTCGCCTGAGCATCATGACAAGCTCTTGTTCTCTCAAAAGACCAACCGAAGACTGTTGGGCATCCGTTATGAGCAGCAGCTACATGATTCAAAAGAAATTTAAGGTGTTAAATCAGAAAATGGAACAATAAACTGAAGTGTAGCAGCTCCTTCCAATCTTGCTGCTATTTTAACCTATGAGAGTTTTGCCAGTGATCAGGTAATTATAATGCTCATGGTTTATAAAGCCTTCTCCTTTGACTAACAAAGCTCCTCAAGGTGAAGCACTTCACAGATTTCTCTACAGTCTTGGTCTACAAAAGAATTTCTTTTACTAGTTATGGGACGCCTTTGATTAAAAAAAACAAAACAAAACAACCAAATAAAAGCCAACACATTAAAATTAAAGAGTAGGAAACAAATATTTCAGGAGTTCTAAATCTTTTTGTACTGACACCTAAAGCTTCTTCACAGTAATAACAAGAAAGATAATGGAACATACCTATATTAAATTATAGTAATTATAACTAATTTACCCCAAAGCCTGAACTAGGCACACAGGAATGGAAAAGTCTTTTTAAATTTTTTGTTTTCATTATTATTTTGCAAAAGGCCCTCTTCAGAACAGCATTTAAGCATAAAAGATTCTTAAGGCTAAGAATAACTTTCTTTGATTTGAATCGAAGCTAAATAGATTCATAAAGTTCACTGTCATCTTAAGCACTTACTTACATTTTTGTGAAGCGCTCTCTCTGTTTAGTGATTTTCTTTTATCCAGGTATACATGTTACAGAATGGGGAATATAATAAAAGTTTAAAAATCAGGGTAACACTGGACTTTTCTGTGTGAGGAAAATAAAGAAAATTTTAATGAATTTAGGAGACAAACAGTGCTAACGGCAGCACAAAGAGGCTCCCATGTTTTGTTTTAGTCTGTGCCCAAAAGCACACTCGAAAACAAGAGAAAAAGGCAGTGTTTGGGACAATAAATACATGGAATTATATAAATGTTTTTCTTTTCATTTTAATTCCAGGTAGTCAAAATGTACCTTTTATCCATCCTCAGACCATGCAGCAGGAGCGGATTGTGCAGGCTTTCTTGAGCTTCATCTTTTTCCAAAGAAGATATAACAAAGATTGGATGGAACTAGAATTTCTAGTGAAACTCTGGAGGGAAAGGAAAAAAAAAGGCAGATAATTGCCTCAAAATATACCAGGAATTTTTCATTATGAGTTCTGTAAAACAGAAAAAGAGATATCTTGGACCCACAGTCACTACTGCTCTTCCTTATACAGATCTGGATATATACATAGATAGATAGATATAGATACATATATACAGATATAAATGCTCTGATAACATACACTTACAGGGGACATATGCTTGGAATAGAAAATAAAAGATAAAAGATCAAAAAACAACAACTCCCCATCCTTCTCCAAGATAAAACAAAGACTACACTGGGAGGCTGAATTTAGGACTGAATTACGAAGGTTTTCCAGAGAAGGCAGCAGTGCAATTTCCAGGCTCAATGCCACACAGTGTCTGGATACATCCAAATCATCCATTAGAAATAAAATAAATGTCAGAGTAACCTGTGTAAAATTATGGCTATAGCAGAAAGGTATGAAGTGTGGCTAAATGTTCATAAATCAGATGTAGAAGTGAAAATAAAAAATGTAAATTTTAAACTGGCACATTCTAGATTTACAAAAGCTCTCAGAGCTTGTCCATCTGTTTTCACTGGGCTAGTTTTACTTTGTTCCTTTAAGAAACAATGCAAGTACATTTCCCATTATGTTTTGCTTAAATTAATATAGCAACCTCTGTATCTACATGTTTATATTTGTAATTCATTTAAAAAAATCTTGAATTTCTCATTGCTGAATGCGAATGTTTATGAATGTGAAAGTAAATAATAATATTCCCCAGAGTGTTTCAGACCTGATGTAATGATTCCGGCAGAGCCATTAAGTTTCATCATTTCCATAAATCCAGGGTGCCTGCAGTAGGCTCTTTATGAAAGGGCATTTAATTTCGTGGTAGGCTATAATGCCTCCTTTGCATCAATAATAAAGTCAATAATCCGCATTTTTTAAATCTCTCTAAATATCCTTTGACACAATAGGTTGTTGCAGTCCTAAGTCTTTCAGGCCCACTGGGCCACTAAAATTAAAGGTTTGAAGCTATTAAATATATATTTAACATGATAGAATGTTATGAGTCTATTGGAGGTCAATGCTATAAAATTATGCCTCTAAAAATCCTCCTCAGAAAGTAATTTATGACTTAGAATATGTTTATTAAAAGCTCCTGACTACAGATTTATGTGATTTTATGTGAAGACTGCAATTGAATATGCGTGAGGACCAGTCCTGCAAACACTTCACGAAATTCAGAGCTTATTACCCTATGTAATCCCGCCTGGAGTCGACTGAAATACTCCCAAGAGTAAAGTTACTCAAACTCATAAGCATTTGTAGTTTCCTGCCCTTAAACTTGTTTCTGAAGCTCTGCCTCGGATTCAGTGTATGATCTACCAAGCCATTTGATTAGCTCTGCTTATCTGAGAGAATCATTTCACGGGCAAAGAGTAAGATGAACTGCCTAACTGGTTGGCGCTAAGATGCACAGCACTATTGATACTAATAATGATTATTTCTGCAGCTCTGCTTTTATTTCAGTGATGGTGACCACATTTAAAATAATAATAATAAGATATTGTAGTCCTTTTGGGATATACTTCAAAAGAATTAAACATTCCTCCCACCTTATGCCCTTCCCACCTTCAAACACCAAGCAGAAATCAGTCAGTCAAGATTGTTTATAGAACACTTAGAGTGAAATGCACACTTATAAAAAAAATACTGACTTTCTTCTAAAAATACTTGTAAAAATTATGTCCCCAGAACCTTGGTTTTCCTATTTTACTTATCCATAGACCCCAGGAAAATATTTGCAAAAAATCCCCTCTTCTGCAGTTGGCAAAGAACAAAGGAAAGAGCAAGAGCTAATAACGAAGTGCATAACACTGTTTTCATTTCTATGCTGCTCTAAACTGGGGGCAAAATAATATCTATGGTAATTTTACATGTAGCTTTCAGTGCATACCAAGAATCTATATATTTCCCCACCGTGGCAGGAGAAAGTGGCTCAGAGTCAGCTAATGAAGAGTTTATCAGCAGCTCCTTGATACCAAGTGCTGTTTGCCAGCCAGCCAGAAAACGGTTCCACTTAGTCATGCACAAAGCACACTACGGTACAAAAATTAGGAAGAGTGGGCAACCATCCCCACAGGAGAATGCTAATCCCTCCTGCATTTGTGGCTCGGTGAGACTTGTCAAGGGTAAAATAGGGGAGAGAAGCGTGAAGAAAAAAAAATCTGAGTATATGTCCCCATGGAAACAGCTGAGGACTTGCATATGATTCTAAATTTCATGTATTTTCTGGCCAAGATATTCAGTGGTACAAGTTTTTGCTAAAGTACTAAAGTCCATCTGCATGGCTATGCCCCCCAAGAGCAGGGCAATAAGAAGACAGAGGGGTTTTGGTGCTCCCTTTTGGTGCTCACCTTCAGTATAGATACAGCAACACATGGTTTTCTTCTATTTCTATAGACTACTGTCTAATTCTAATCCTGTGAGAGAAGCAGATATGCTAATCCACTGACAGATGTGCCATGGTCCCTCAAAGCAGAGCACATACTAATGTCTGTAGGGGATGCCGGGGACTCACTACAGCACTGATAGGTACAGCACAGGTCAGAGCTGCTGCCTTTTAGAAGCATTATTCAGAAAGTCAGCAAGTTCTACTGGTTAAAAGAAGTAGGCAAATTTCACTCTTCTTTGATTCCTTTTAATATCTTTTCATTTTCTATGCTTGCGCTCTGCCAGCCACGGCACCGCAGGAACACGGCTATCACACCCAGCCAGGCGTAGTTGAGCCAAGTCTTGATCAAAACACACACACACACAAAAAAAAGGTTTTGAAAGAATGGTCTCCTAACAAACATTTTGAACTCTTGTTGGGAACAGCATCTTGCTTTCTAAATGATAATGAAGCTTCCCAATTAGTAACTTGCTAATAACAAATCTCAGATTTTGCAAGGCACATGCTACAAATTATAAGGGTAGACAAATGTGTCTTTTATAGTTTCCTTTTAACTAGGCAAAAATCTGCAGGTGATGTACACTTACACAGCTAAATGTCTCAAGCACTCTCTAGACTGCACAGATCTCTACTGATGTCCTTATATATAGATATATATTACCCACGCGAGAAGTGTTGTCACACAGCCTGTCCAGCACAGAACCTCTCTACCTCCTGAGCTTCCACTGAGTCTCTTCTACAATGAATTTTATGGTAGACCTCTCTAATCCATGCCTCCCTGTCACAATCTCCACTTGTATATTGTATTCATAGCTTGCCTTTCACCTCAAAGCTGCTGGCAAAGCCCTGGATAGATTCATTGGAAAAAGTAACATGTAACCTTAAGCTAGGAAAGGATTTTCCAAGAATTGTGCTAACAGCTGATAAAGGATTTGGGAGACTGTGAATCTTGCATTATTTATGTAATGCACTGTAAACGAGAAGATGGTTTAACATACCGCTTGACATGGGCATATACCATAATCTACGCCTTTAGGTAAAGACAGGAGCTTAACAGAAGCACTCAGCTACTAAATTGCTCCCATTGCAAGACAATGGCTGTTAGGACTGGTACTGCAAACCTTCAAGAGCAACTAAACAAAAGCCATAATTTATTTTTAAGCTAGAGGGGAAAGGCAAATAAAACATATGCCTTGTTTATCTGAATCTTGTAATCCCTAGAGGCCTACAGTCCATGTGTAAATTAATGGCAGCTAGTTATCAGTGTAGGACCAAGTTAAAGACATAGTCATGGTAAGAGCTGATGTTACTGGGCTCCTGTCTGTTTCCCAAAGTCTGTTTGCTGGGAAAAATATCTTTTAAAAGTGACTAAATACTTAAAATAGTGTTTGTGGACACATGCATCAGTAGGACTTGAATCTTGGGAAGTGCCCCGCAGAATAGCCCAGTTAGGATTTTAGAGGGAACACTGAAGTGCAATCAGTCCAGCCAGGAACAAGGCTATGTGCTGACAGCTGCTGAATTTTATCTGTGTAAAAGGAAAGAGAAACAATGGGGAGAAGAAAGGAAAACTCATTTATAGATACAAGTGCTTTCAGAGGCATCTCCTAAAATCACTCAGAAGCACAGCATACAAAAGTAACAATTTCTGATCAGCTGATTATCCTTGACCTTAATTTGAGAAATGTTTTACTGGAAATTTTAGGCATACTTTGAAGTGCTAACTGAAGACGTGGAGTTCCCCACTCTAACCCCGCAAAGAGATTAAACCTTCAGGAAATTCAGAAACAGAATAGGCAACAGCTTCTTCAGTAAGATCCTGTTAAAATTCAAAGAAATTAACCTCACTAAATGGAAACCATCTTCAGAAAAAAGAGAGGGATTTATGCCTGCACTGGTGACAGGGAACCAAAAGGCAGCACTAAACAACAGAAGAGAAAAAACAACAGCAAAAACAAAAACAGAGCACTACAGGTGCTCTTGAAATTTCAGAGCTTTCATATAAAATTGCAGAGCTTTCATATATTTTTGGTGACAGAAATTCTTTACCTGTGAAAATGAGGCACATCAAATAGCATACTACAACACCAATTGCTCGGCATCATCTACATGCTCCCTGGGTATAGCTTTTTCCTTTAATATCTTTCTAGAGACCCATATTAATTTCATATAAGATATACATTAAGCCACAAAAAAAAAACCCTAACATATCCTACATTTTGCTGCTGTTTTTTTATGTCAGAATTTTGGATCATGGCTTTTCTTTTTACTTTTTTTTTTTAAGCATCTAGAACTTTATTGAAAGCCAAGACAGAAATAAAAAAATTATGAGTTTTGATTCTCCTTTCTACTTATTTTGATAAAACAGAAGGAAACTTTAGGTAAATTAATCCTCATTTAAGCAGCATAAAAAGCATATTATGTGACTGTAATAATCAGAAGCATCTCTATTGGTAGGTATTGTATAAAAGAACTGAAAAATCCAGGGCAATTAAACCTTATAAAACCAAAGACAGAAAATACTGTACTTGGGAAAATGTTAAATGCTGCCTTCTTTCAAAGCTAGGATCTTGGATCTCAGTGAGACTGTGGTAGCACAGTAGCCACGGAGCCAGACTTGCTCTGCCTATAACTACTCCCTTGGATGAAAAGAAATTGCGTTGTCACAATCTGCTCTGATTGAAATTACAATTTACATGAATTTATTATTCAGCAAGTTGGCACAAAAAGGATTAGTTTAATGAGAATCAGAACTAGATTGGAAAATATTTTCAGGAAATCAGAGTTTTATGAAGAAATACCTTTTAGTAAACTCAAAATGCTTTACTCAAAGTTTCTCTCTTGTTCTCTGAGACTCACACATGTCTTTGACTGAATTCTTTACAAGCTGTTGCAGAGCCAGGATTGCCACCCTGCATCGCTCTAGGGAATGAGCTAAACATGCGCTCACACGTTTGCTGCAATGGAGCTGACAGATTCAGGTTATCGCAGCTGCATGCCGAACTTCATGTCAGAGACCCATAAAGCAAACCCAGGACCTTTACCCTCTTGGCCTTAGAGCAGGGCAAGTTCATATCTAGGTAGACAAGCAGATCTATAAAAAATATTTAAAATACATTTTATAACCACTTAAAGTTTTTAAGTAATGTGTGAGAATGTTTTGCAGTAGGCAATCTATGGATAATTTGAGACGGGTCTTTGGCTGTTCTAAATATAATACTGAGTACAGTTCCCATAATCTTGGTCACTCCATTAAAAGTGGGCTGCATTGTGGCTATTGCCTTCATCTCCATTTAACACAGCTGGAATATCAGGCACCTTTGTTTGGTTAACTGCCCATCCCCGCAAAGCTTATGGTTTTACACATATATTTTCCTCTTTGTTTCTACTCTTTGATGTTTTCTTCTGGTCTAACTCCATCTGCTTTCCTGCTGGAAACCCTCTGGGATTACAAACCCAAAGTATTATTTCTTGTATGTGAGTACATTTTAGTTGCTGATTAGAAAAAAAAAGTAAAGACTAACTACACTTCCCCCCCACACACTTTCCCGCTCCTCCCCTCACCTTAGAGATAAATCCTAATATAGGCTTTAAAAATGCTTTTTCTACCACAGGGTATAAATTGAACCATCCTTCTTTTAAAATATAAAATGTCCTAGCATGAAAGAAAACAAGAGAGAATATCTTTACTTTTAGAAAGTATTTAGTTTTAGAGAATGTCTGCTCAGATGAAAAGTTACAGCACTGAAATCACACATACAATAGTCCAAGTGTGGTATTCAGATTACAATACTAACAGTGGTACATCAATTCTCATTTCATGCACAACTACCTTCCTGTGCTCTTACTGCATCAGCATGGTAGCATGGGACCCTCCAGGTTTTATAAGATATATCTGATCTGTTAAGAAAGTGTTGTTTTTGCTCAGTCTTCTACAATCATGACAGACTCACTCTCTTTATTCCTAAAAAAGGTAGTTGAAACAGATCTTTTCATTCTTCCTGACCAAATATTGCAGGCGTATTTCCAAAGAGTATCACATTCAGTGAAATCCTCCTTCTTCAACATCAGATTCTGGTATGTGTCACCGATTTGGCCTCGCACACAAAATCGCTGATTTTCCATGTGAGCTGACACACCAGATGGCCCCATATTTATCCTCTGCTTTAGATCTGCCCTTGCCTGAAGCCATCTCCAGTGCGCACCCCTTTTGTGCTCACTCTCTGTTAATAAATAAGCAACTGACTCTGAAGAAAGCAAATTTCTCGTCCAATTCCTACAAATGGATGGCAAGTCATACACACAGTGATGCAGGAGTTCTACATGGATATACCAATATATCAACAGTGCTGTGAATATTGAATAAATGAATACTGAAACCTGGAAACATGCACATCTGTAAATACACCATGTAGGGAAAAGTATTTCTGTGTTTTGCGAAGGTTTTTTGCCAGCACAGCTCTTAATGTGTGCTTGCATGTGCATGGCCAGAATGCGTTAAATTGTGCTGTTGCTAAGAACTAACCAGCAGAAGCAGCAAAAATAAATATCAAATTCTCAGAGAATCCATGTGAGAGCAAGAGGAAAAAAAACAACATTTATTAGGGCAGAATACATATCTACCTCTTCATAAGTATTCTGTAAAATATAAGATTTGGGAGTATTTTGCTTGGTTCTATTTTTAATGACAAGCTTAGATACAAAGGTGAGGAAGGTGGTGTTGAGATACTGAAATTGACTGAATCAAGGACAGCGTCGAGGATACCATGAGTCTAGTGCAGCAGAGCTCAGGAGACCTGGGTTCATCTGTTAATTGATCTGAAGATTATCCTGGATTATCCTTTATCAGTCTGTAAAAACATAATCACACTGCTACTCTCTGCAAAGACCTTCCACAGTTAAGGATAAAATCACTGCCCAGTCTATGTCTGTGCCACCTGCATCATAGTCACGCATTTCTTATTTATATACATGTGTGTCATATATAATATAAAGATAACAAATGATCCCATAACAGAAATTTATTCCTTAATTATTTTACAGGTCTTTCCAGGGATTTTTAGGAAAGTATGCTGGGCATGATTGCCTTTTTGTTTGCTTGCTTGCTTTATAAATCTATCATCAATCTATCTTTTAAAATCTACCAACCATCAGGTTCTAATCCAGTTTCCTACCTCTCTCCCATGCTTTACACAACAACCTGTTACCTCCACAGTCTGCTCTGGTTTAAGCTGTTCAGGTCATGTTCCTTTAGTTAAAAATGACCTTACAGATACCACCACAGGATCTGAAAAGCTTGCTGAAACATCCTATCAGCTGCTGTTATAATTTCTAGATTTGTAAGTATGAATTTTCCTGAGAAAGCTTTATGAATCATTTGAGAAGCTGATTCTGCATCACATAATTAATTCCCAGTCATGCAAAGTGCATTTTGAAATCAAGGGGACAGTTCTTATGAGATCAGAACAAAGTTCTTAGAGATCAATAAGAAATGGATATTCAAAAGTTACTGCAAAATACATTAATAATCCAACTTTCATTCCAGCACTGTATGAACTCCTGTAAAATCCTAAAGAACATTCTGTTCTTTCTTGAACCTTACGAAATTATTGAAGTCCTGCTGGTCTAATAGCTTTCTTAAAAATAAGCAAATATCTCTCTAGGTTTGAGAATATTTCTAAGTTCTCTCTGATTTCTAGGGCAACAAAAATATTATCAAGCCCATCTATACTTTTTCTGTATTTCAAGGCCTACTTAGATCTAAATCAAGAAAAGAAAATAATGATTTAAAAATCATAGCATACCTAAGAAGTACAGAGTATTATAAAGGAGCTAAAAAGACTGACACAACGGATAGACAAGCTAAAAAATTTTTGGAATTTACAATTGGCTCAAGTTTTCAGAGCAAAGAAATAAAATTCATAAAGTATCCATGAAGAAACTAGAGCATGGCAAGATATTTGAAAAAAAACTTAGTAAAGAAGGAGGATAATATAGCCCCAGAATTAAATGAAGTCCCTGTAGTGTTTGCAAGAGGAAACAGATTTGGAAAGCAAGCAGTAAATATACTTCAAATTTTAGAAACTATTGTGCCTAAAGGCCATCAGGTTAATATTCAGATTTAATATATTAAAAAAAAGTACCTGCACCTATTAAAGTATACATAAGAACCTCTTCACACTAACTTAATACTCTTCGACAAACAAGAAAGACTCCTAGGAAGCTTCAGAGGCCATCCTGGGCTTCTAGGCTGCAGAGATTGGCAGGTAATTTGGAAAGATAATTTCTTCCTCAGGCAGAAGTTAATTAAAGAAGACTACTGCAAAATATAAAGGTTGCATGGAATTCCAGGGATTTATCTGACAAAGTAAATGCCATGGGAACAGCTCTGTCTGCTTTCAACAGGCAGACTGATTTGTTCAGGTCTTACTATTACTGAACTTTCTAAGCAAATACCATGTTTTATGGAATAAATATCTGTATTCACAGTCCCTGAAATCAAGAGGCTTCCCTTGAGAGTTTTGGATTGCCACCCTTAGGAAGACATTACCTATTTCAAATGACTGCTTATTGTGCAGCTCAACATAACTGCACATAAGACATGTTGTGAGGTGATGAAAAGTCTCTGGAGTGGTACGAAGGTGGGATGTGAAGCTGTTTTCTCCAGGGTTACAACAGCCTACAAACTAAAAAAATTCATTGCAAAAGAAATTACTTTTAGCTCTTATAACAAAGATAACCATCAAAAGGTAAATATCTAAAGCAGGTTAGTCTATTGAATATACAGTGGTGGGGAATATCCAGTTCAGCAAGCTTTTTACATAAATAGGGAATTTCCTTGATGTTTTAAATCCCGAATAACAGATTTGTAGCATTGAATATAGTCACCATCCAACCAATCATGGAGTACATCATTTAAGATGAGTGTTTGCTGAAGATTTTGAAGTTAAAATTTTAAGTACTTTGTGTGATTTAACAGAAGAGCCTAAATTTAAGATCTGTGAAAGAACTTGCCACATTTTAAAGAGTTGTGATTGGAGAAGCATTAAAGAGTCAAGAAGCTTCAGAGGAAATTGGAGGTTTAAGCAAATAACTTCTTCACCCCCAAAAAGTATATGTTCATCTAGCAATAGGCTGCTATCTATCTAGGATTCTCCACATTTCTCCATACTTAAGAAAATGTTCCATATTGGGGGAGTTGCATATGCTGTTATCAAGCCACAAAGCCAAAGCTGCAAAGGTGTAATTCCAGCTCAGAAGCACTATCATAGAGTAGATATCAGAAGATTCAGTCTTTGTTCTTTTAATCAAAAACATGATCTGATGCCCATTGAAGCTGACATATTAGTCAGTGTTTTCACATGGCTAAAAGAAAAGCTTTGTACAAAAGATCTGAATTCCCAGTGCTCCAACTGAAATTAATACACTGAACGTAGTCTCTCTATTAATCTAAATTTTGCTGGGCTGTAGTTCAAAGCACCTGTTGATAAAAAGGTCTTTGATGCCTGCTTTGTGAGTAGCTATTATATGGGGAAACGGAACTGATATTAAAATGAAGGGGGTTGATTTTAGAAGAAAAAGGTATTGTAAAAGGAAAAGAAATACATATGGAAAAATGAGTCAATCATTGTCCAAAGCACTGAATAACACGCTTTGATTCCAGTAATCTCCATCAGACAAGCGTTTAGTCTAATATCACTGGACTGAGCAGTTGTCACAAGACAAGTTAAAGAATTCATGAGAAATCTAGGGAGAACTTTAAAGAAATAAAGAGAGTAAAGAGACAAACAGTCCTGAGAAAAAGAAAAGGGAACAAACCTGACAGAACAAGTGGCCTTTTCTTGCTCTGTAGATTTTCCAAGAATAAACCTATTTAAAGAATAAAATTATTGCAAATCTGCCCCTACAGTTACTGTAGTGATAATGAAAGCCATTAAAATGAATATTTGATAAATGAATAAATGAATAGAAATGAAGGGAATAAATGAATGGTAAATGAATACAAATACTAAATGGTGAAAATTAAATGAATAATTCCCTTAAATGAATAAATCTGCTGTGCTTCAGTTTGTTAGTGCTCTGCACAGATTAAATTCTTCTTAAATGGCATCTTAAAAAGGATTTATGTTGTACCACAAGTCTGTGTACATATATATATATCATATATATATATATTTATATATGTATTAGGAGTAACCAACATAATGGAAAGTAAACAGTTGTGTACGTGTGTGTGTGATTGCTGAGTTTCTTCAGAATGCATGGTAAACAACTAGAATTTGTCTACTCGTTAGGTTTGCATGAGCAGCAATGTCTCCAACTCCCCGAGCTGTTTAATTCTCTTCCAGTGACTGTGGGCTTCCAGCACTGTTATTTATTAAGCACTGCTATGGTTGGTATTGTAGGACATACAAATATCAGTGTGTTCAGACAGCATACAGTCTAGAAGCCAAGGAGAAAGGCGAGAAGGATATAAAAAGGTGGAGTCACACATCAGTGGCTCTTAGAAGAAAGAGGAAGGGCAATTGCTGACTGTGCAAGGGCAAAAACATACTGAATGAGGAGCGGTAAACCAGGACTAAGAAGGTGGTGAACCTTGTAGAATTTGCTGAGAGATTTTTTCTCCCCTCCTCCATCAAAGATAGCTCAAACCTCGTGGGAATTTTATAATTTTATCTAATATCTGCAGAAAATCACACTATCCTTATAGTCCACAGGACTGCCCCTTCCCTCCACTCTCACCCCTATTAAATTCAGAGCACTCCGCAGAAACATAGCTCCCCTTTTGGTGGGGGCGAAGTTCCTGATAGTAAATACAAACAACCTCCATAATATATTTTAGTTTAAGTACCACTAAACATTCCAAACAAGTGAAATAAGAAATTCAATCAATTCTTCAGGTTTGAAGACCAGATTCAGTGTATTTATAATCCAAAATTCTACCTGTCTTTAAGCCAAACGCAATTCAAAGTCTGCTCATCTGTAAAATAAATCTTAAAACAACATTGCATACCTGTATCTGTTCCCCCTGAAAAGTAGAACATTAGCCCTACTTAGAACTGTTGTTACTTATTTTCCATTTTGCTGAAGCCACTTCAGTTCTCCTTTTATCAACCGGAAGAGAGGCAATAAACCAGGATAATTAGAAACCCACCAAGACTGTCACGTGCTTCTGCTTTAATTGTTCTCTGCTTTGGGATTAGCTCTGTTTGATTATTAATGACTGCTTCTCAAAGTGGCCTCATTGGGGAACTAGTTCTTTTTTTCTTCCTAGATCTCAGGTTAAAGTTGCAGGCTGAAGTCAATAATGAGAGTTCTAACAAAGTGTCCAGCCTGTTGAACTAGAGCTTCTCATTTTGCTTGTTTCTTTATCTGAGCTTCAGGCTTGTAAGTCAGCAAAAGTCTTCTACTTGCCAGCTAGGAATTGCTCCCTGATCTTGTATAATCCCTGTACTCTAATCCTGAAAATAAATATTAAAGTACATATGTTATTTGTCATAATAAAGAAACTTTTGAAAAGTCTGCAGAGAAACAAATGAAGAGTCTTATAATGCACTAATATCCTCTTATAACTGGGAAAGGAGTTGAGACCTTCACCCTATTGCCCTTGATGTTTACAGTAAAATTACCAGCAGACATCAATTAATCCAGAACAATCAACAGTAATAGGATGCTCACAATCCATTAAACGTGACATGTTTCGCTCTGCTACCCCTATTTCCACTTTCTGACCCTTACAGTAGGACATGCCCTGGAAATGCTTGATATCTATCTCCTCTTTCTTTTCTTTCTCCTTTCCTTTCCTCTCTCTTTTTCTCCATCTTTGCATTCATCTTTTTTCCATCTTATGCTGGATTTCATATCTACCAAAATGTCTGTTTTTCTCATTACAGCCGTTTTATTTGACCTGGTTTTAAACCAACTGTTGGGAAGGCATTTTTATAGTTTTAATTATGTCTGAATATTATAAAAATATTTTAATTATCTTTGCTATCATCCTGTTGTCCTGCCAAGCCCCAAACCTGTGGCAATCCCTCATCCACTTCAACAGTTTAAGTGAAGACAAAATTGATGAGCAAAAAAACACTGAAATACAAAGCTCCCTGTGATACTATTTACTCATTAAATGCCGAAGAGCCACTTTGTGCTCCTCATTCCTTTTTATAGCTATTGACTGAAATGTTGAATCAGTATCAATTACAGGGATTTGAAATGTTGAGAACAGTAGAGAAGTGGAGAATGAGATTTCATGATCACTTCAAAGCCATAAATATTGTCATTCTTGCGTTGTAACATCCCTTAAGCTTTATTTAATCATTAATTGATTGCTAATAAATCTCCTTCAGATTCATTTTATTCTAAAGAATGTGGCCCTTCTAGTTTGTTGGAAAGGCTTTCTTAAACAGCAAAATTAGTTATATATACTGTGGCATGAATTATAAAGCAGTTGTCATGGAGATGTTGCTAATGCAGGAGACTATATGCTGTGTACTTTGAGAACTATGGAGTATATCTGTTTACAAGTGTCTTTCCTGAAAGTCTTATACCTGATGGTTTGGATATTGCTGGCGTAGTTCATTGGCCTATGAGTAAGAATTATATTCTAGCAGTGATCTACCCAGGTAGTTCTCACTTTACACCTGTCCAGATGTTATATTGGAAATTTTCAGTGGTATTCAAAGTAGTAAGGAGGCAGCAAATTGAAATATATGTACTGCTCTGAAAATTATGACTTTTCAAAGAAACATAGAAATTACATAGGTAGAACCCAAATTAGTAATGCTAAGTGCCTGACATCCAGGACTTCTTTTGTTCCTTAGAAATATCAAAATTAGTTAATAGACTAAAAATCAGTAGGTGTATAAAAGAGATCCTAACAAATTAGTACTTTCAAATTGGTGCCTCAAAATTTGCTTACTGCTATAAGATATTGGTAAGTTGGTTACAGAACTGTTCCCTTCTGTTTGCACAACTGTTAAATGTCAACATTTTACTAAGTTATCTTCATAAAAGCTTTGGAGTTCTAAAGATTGAAAACTCCATTTAGATAATAGAAATATCTTTATCTCAAAAGTTTTCTAAATCTAACAGTCCCTAGTGTTCCTAAGAGTTGTATTTTGTTGTATTTACAGCAACATAACTTTGGGTTCTGAGTGTTGTGTTCTGTCCTTTATAGTCAATTGGCAATATTTTGCTTGCATGTCACCAAGCAGAAATGGTATATAACTTGCTTTCTAAGATATGTGAATTTGAAAGAAGCCTTGCAGTGTTCTCATAACTGCAAAGTATTATTATTTTTGTGTCATTTGTGGTAGTGTCTATCCAAGATACTATGTTTCCTGACAGAAAAAAAGAAAAAAAACATACAATCTTACTGAAAAATTGCTAAGTATGTTTTGCATTAAGCATTGAGTTCACTATTTTATATTTTCAAAAATATGTAGAAAATCATGATGACTTGCAAAATGAAACTTAAAAGACCAGTTCATGAAAGAATTATATGCCCCATTTACTCTGGCCTCCTATGTAGTTTCTTTTTTATTAACTCACTTATCCTTTATATGCAAGAGACCATCTCTCTAGTATGCAATGCAGAAGAATGCCACAGAATGGGGAAGGAATAAGCCAAAACAGACACTAGCATTTCCAGTGCAGAAATTCACCCCGCATTAGAAAAGAAATGATGCATGCAGGATTCTGTTGTCATTTTATATTTTGGAGTGTCTTTCAGTCTAAACAAAAGAACAAATGACTTAAATAACTTCAATGGCTTTTTATAATGTCTAACACATTATAGTTTAGCATGCAAAGAAATCTATTTTATTGCAGGAAAGACTCTAGTGCTTCTTGGATATTTTTCTTTGCTTCACTGCAATTAATCCACACTTTAAAGGAAGTGAAACAATTTCCTTCTGAATTATACTAGAAGTTAACCATGATCTTATAGATGTAATTATAGTCATTGGTGGGTTTCATTGACCCCAAAAAATCAGTTGGAAGCTCACATGCTCCAAAACAGAAAAGATTGCATTTTCTCCCTAAGTGGAGTCATCTGTCTGTGTTATCTCACAGATGCTAAATGATGGAAGCTCCAGTTCTGCTCCAAAAAATAGAGATTTTTTTTGTATTTACCTCCTTTGGTGATTATTCAGACTGTTGAATAAATATGAAAACAGCAAATGCTTCACCCTTGCTATGATTTTGCCTTGGTTAGCCCATGCTAGTTATGCTGGGTAAGACCACATTTTTGCCTATTGACCATTATTTAGGTTTATTTTTAATTTTTTTTTTCCATTGCTATCATGTTGTCTTCTGTACTTTTGCCACTGACCTCTTCGGACTAGGATCTCAACACATTATTGTAACATTTTAGGCACACGTATGGACAAGAATGAGTTTTTATTCATCAGCTGTACTTCAGCTGTGTCATTCTGTATATCTCATTATTAGATATATTCTAGCTGTGACATCCAATGATACCTGCATAGTAACAAAAGCCTTAATAAAAGTTGTATGCAGCCATTTTTCGCTCTTTCTGCTGATTAGTTTGCTACTTTTAAACAGGAAAGCTAAGGAGGAAGCTTGAAGATAAAAACATAATTAAACATTAAACAAGATGAGACTAATCCCACATTCTTTTCTCTGGCAAAAAAAATGATTAACATGGAATAGGAGCTGGCAAGGGAGAGAGCACAATATAAATTAATAGAATGCTGCTAATTTACCACGAATAATGATGATGTAGGAAGAGACAATGAATGCTGTGAGAATCTAGATATTTTCATTTATTTCTAATATACAATACTACCAAATGGTTTCTGGATCTTACTGTTCCATGATTGTTCTGTTCTCGTGATTTTTCTGTACTAGATCCTAGAGCACCTCAAAATAATCCTCATATCAAATAAGTATCTGCATTTCAATGCAGTCCTGTGTGTAAGATTTTACCTATGAGTTGAAATCAGGCAAATCCTAAGATTAGATGGCAGGATGGGATGTAGTTTTTAAGCTAATTGTGGGAGAGAGCTTATTTGCATGACATATATATACATATATATATATATATATGGCAAGCCTAAATAAAGCTTAATTATGGACTTACAGTTTGTTGATTATGGAAGAAGCTGTTGACTCCACATGCTCCAAAACAAGAAGATGGTTTACCATGCCTCAATTTCTTTCTTGATTTCTACCTTCTCTTCTCTACCTGCTCCTAATAAAAGTCAATATACTATCACAGAAATCCATCATGAAACTTAATAGTGACTTCCTATGGTTTGCAACATTTAGAGAGTCTGGAATTGAAAGGTGGTCACAGAATGGTAAAGTTTATTCAGATCAGGGAGTACTGAAGGATATTAAAGTCATCCTTACCACACGACACTGCGGAGTTATTTCTGTTGTGGTAGGGAAAATGGGAATGTGTAAGTACATTAAACTTGTGGAGACTTTAAAGTAATAATTAATTCTTCCTGCATGTCAATCAAAAAAGCTATACTCTAGGGGTGAGACTTGGCTAAAAACAAGCTTTTAGCAAAACAGATTTGGCAGATGTGTTTGCAGATGCTCCTGAAATATGAATCATGACATTTCATGACAACAAACACAGAGAATTGCAGGATCACAGAATGGCTGAGGTTGCAAGGGATCTCTGGAGGTCAACCCTCCTGCTCATGCAGGGTCACCTAGAGCACATAGGCCAGGACCACGTCCAGATGAAGAGCCACATCATCTCTAGCAATCTGTTCCAGTGTTCAGTCACCTTCACAGTGAAAAACCTTTCCCTTATGGTCAGACAGAGCTTTCTGTGTTTGTGCCTGTTGCCTCTCAATCTCTCATCTCAGGTAACACTGAGAAGAGTTTGGCCCCATCTTCTTTACATTCTTCCTCCATATATTTATGTATATTGATAAGATCACCTCTCTTGACCTGCAATGCAATAGGAAGGCAATACTCATCTTATTGCTTCCCAGGAGAGCACTGGCTTGATCAAGGCAAGGTGATCACTTTCTTGTACCTCATGTGCTTGGAAATAATATCCAGATATACTGGTATCCACACCAAAATGCCTATTTTGATATTCTGTTTCCCTTTGGTTATTCCATTGGCTGTAGGTGCTGTATATATATGTGTTCACATGTAAATCAACTGAATATAACATAACCACAAGAAGATCCTGGTAGTAAAACAAAAACAAACAAATAAACAAACAAAACCAAAATTCAAGTAAAAACCTCTCAAATACTTGAATAGGTTCTTCATGAAGTCTATGAATTTTGGCCAATAAAATAGCATGAACAAATTCTTTAATTATCTGTGATCATTGTATTCTTATAAAAGACTTCAATTTTTATCACAAACTCTCAAAGATAAATTTGCTAAAGACCAGGTATCTAAGATCAGTAAATACCTCCATAGCAGAATGTAGGAGTCTCTTCATAATCTGGTACTTCTTACCATTCCAATTTTATGTCAACTAATTATTCAGAAATTTATAGGGAATACAAATCAAGTCAGCAGAAGGAGAAAGAAGCTGATAAAAAATAAGATTAAGAAAAGGAACATAAGAGAACTCGAATGAAGAGGTCAACTTAGTTTGAGCTCAAAACCAACCACATCAGATGCCATGTAAAATCTACCTAATTTTTGGTTACCTTTGGGTAACCTAGGATAAAATTTTGAAGAACTGTTAAAGATGCAGACACTCACTTGCTTGATGTTTTTAATCTGTGAAAAACAATACAGTCATGCCAATTACTCTACCAAATCCAAAGAAAAGTAAATGCTACTAATGGCCTAAACTCATGGACTGACTCTGCCTCATTCCTTCTTTGGCTTATTTATTTTACTTTATTTTATTTTTACTATTCTCATTTAAATGAATGTCTTTCTGTAAGGAAGGAGATTGTGACCTTTTTTTTTCCCCTCATGAAAATACATTCTCCTAATAACTTTTGCACATTAAAATTCCAGTTTGCTATTAATGATGATATGTTCTGCATCAGTTGTGGCTGGGGCCTCTCAGATGATATCTACCAGAGACATATCTACTCTGATCTAATGTAGATCACAAACCATCAAATCATTATCAGTGCACATCCTACACACCCTCAAACACAGAGGCTAGTAATTTATCAATCCTAAGAGTAGATTTTTCATCAAAGGCTTCACACAGCTGTGTTAAACTTTTCAATCTCTTTTGTTTGCTCTTAAGGAATTTGGAAATACCAGTTAGTCCTTTAACATACTAGATTTAGTAAGAAATAGCAGTAATTGAGGACAGTACATTTTTACTCAGGTCCATTTCACTGAGCACAATAGTTACGAACAGTATTTTTCAGACAACAGACAGATTTGATGGGAAAAATCCAGATATGCTATTTCTTTTGACTGCATGCTCCAATGAAGATTAATTTCATGAAGACTTTTTGTCTCATTTTTTACTTCAAAACTTTCCTTTTCAAAATTTACTTCATTTTCCAGAGGATGTTCAT
Source organism: Nothura maculosa (assembly GCA_032353885.1). Lineage (NCBI taxonomy): Eukaryota > Metazoa > Chordata > Aves > Tinamiformes > Tinamidae > Nothura > Nothura maculosa. The sequence continues at coordinate 7,492,613 of JAUBOD010000633.1, read as the reverse complement.
TTTCTTCTCAATTAGAGATAAAAATTAGGAACAATTACTTCAATCAAGAGGAAGTTGACACAGTCTTGGAGCAAAAAGAGTCTTGATCTGGGGAATGAAACATTTCACATATATGGCTTTAAACAGATTATGTTTCCAGGCCATCACCTACTTTTTTTGTATTCAAACAGTCAGGAAAAAGACTCTACTTTTTGCAGATGTAATCAAGCTGCAGTGCAGGATGCTGTTTCTGAGTAAGGATGTTTATTTGTTATTAAGTATAATATATTGAAAATCATAGCAATGCTGATAGCTTAGCACACCTGCCTTCCATCATGAGTTGCTCAGATGCATTTCTTCTAAAAAGCTCATAGATGAAATGTTTTCAGCTAGCTCAGGTTAATAAAGATAGCTTCCTCCTCATCTCGAGGAATAGAGCCAATAATGAGTAACAGAAATAATACCATAAATCCTTCTTTATAAAGTGGAATTGACTATTATTTGCTAAGAATGCCTTTCAAGGTGCATCTGCATACTCTCACTTGCAGGAAGGCAATAAGAAAGTGAAGAAGAAAGGTCATGGCTATGCAATAAGGTAAAATACTGCTATGTATTTGACAAGTGGGATTGATTTAAAGTTAAACCAGAAAACAATCTTGTCTACAAGTTCAAGCGAAACGACTAGTACAGGAGCCTAAGGGAAGAATCTGAATCACTAACTTTTTAACAGTGCTTAGGAACTTCTAGATACTACCAAAATGAAACCACACATACCTTTTGTACTACTGCCTCTCTTATGCAATAATTCTTATATTAAATGTAGGGTTAGCTTTTGCTCACTAGATGGCATTCTTGGTTATTGCACACTGTTAGCACACTCATGACAAGCCTTCTTATAGGGAAAGCTCTCTATGCTGCTACCTAAAAGAAAAAAAAAACAAAAAACAGAGGGTGGTCTTCATCTTCTGACCCACCACACAGCTATGCTGAACACTCAGAGTTAAATATAAAACATTTGACTGAGTCTCTGAACATCCTCATTCCTGAACAACCCTATTTTATTTTCATCCTTTTAGAAAACTGTTCCCTTGCACAGGGTGGGAATGGTCTCAAAAATGGTAGCACTCAAGTTTCCAATGCTCTGATATTTCCCTAAGCAGACAGAGGTTCCACATGATTAACACAAACAATTATCAACAACTATTTGCAATGCAGATGTGCTCAACTTGCTTTGGAGACTCTGTGCTAAGTATCACTGCAGAACATTTTCCTGGACCCATGAGTTTATACTCTACCCAGTATGCTCATAACAGGCAAGAACCGAGGCATTCTATGTTCACACCCAGAAGTGCTTCTTTACTTCCCAATGGTATTCATAAAAACCACACAGGCTCAGAGGACATTTATTCAGCTGTTCTTCAAAGGTCAAGATGCAAGAGGCTCATTATTGCCACTGAACGCTACGACATGTTTCAGAGAATTTCTCAAAATGAGAGCCTGAAAAAAGGACTGAGATTCACTAATATTTCTTCAGAATCAGAGTAAGAGACCAATAATCTTAATGAAGATGGACAAAGAAGGGAGATCTGGGACAATAAATGAGAGAATAAACCACTGGGAATGGGGTTATTACACTTTTTTTTTTAAATGGGGAGCATAAGTTATTTGCAGAGAAGTAGCAGAAAGAACAACCCTGGCAGAAGCAGGCAAAGACAGAAAACAGAACTACACATTGCTGGAACTTCTACCTACAGGCACCTTTTTGACCAGCTACAGTCAGCAGAGCCTGGAGAAGGATCTAGCAGAAATTAAAGAAAAAATGAAAGATGATCAGTATGCAAAAAATGAACCACGCTCCTTACAAAACAGAAGCACTGAATATTCTTTTATTTGCCTGCTGTAAAACTGAAAAATGCTTACTTAAAAATTCCCAATGATCTGCTTCCAGTAGCAGAAGAGATTTTAAAGTAAATTAAATAGGAAGTGTTTAACTCTTAAATATCACACACACGATGTATCATTTCTTTAAAGAAGCACACAATTTGTTCCAATGAATTCCATAAAGCATTCATTTATGGACCCAATGAGACAATATTTGCTTTTGGTCAGCAAAAACATTTAACATTATGATGATAATAAGGCTTAAACTCTAGTCCCAAGAGGAAGGAAATTTGAAGTCATAGCTGAAATTGCAACCGTAATGCAATCAGTTCTCTTCACACACTGCAGCACTGACTGCACCTACAGCTCCAGATTACTCTCAATGCAGATGCCCCAGTTGTGGTCTAACACAACTTATTAAAAATGAGTTATACTCCTAAACTTACTATTACTTGCCTTTCAAAAGTAGCTATATACTTCCTGTGACTTCAGTGAAAAGTTTCTCTTAATTTGTTAGCTGAATACTCTGAAGACAAGATACATTTCTGAATGATGGAAAAGTTATTTGAATGATATGTCTTCTAAATTACTGTGGTGCTCAAATGCCTGAAACCATCACCAATTTACATGTTCTCCTTCCCACTGAGCATGGCATACCATGCAGGTAACTTTATCTAAAAAATAGATCTGGCTGGTTCCTTACAAACACATTTTTCTGCTCCAAACCAATATCTCATCTGGCCAAATGAAAACATCAGCCAATAAATGCACTGGGATAAGGAGGACCATTTTATTCTGTGACTATACATTAAATGAATTGTGTCCTCAGATAACCAATAATGCTAAGGACTAGCGTGATGCTAATAAAAGTCATCATAATAAAGCATGAATTTTGTATTTTAATATGCTGGAATAGGCTGGTCTCTCCTTAAATAACGTGCTATTCTCTCATTTTTGCTACTCTAACTTTCCCACTCCCTGAGTTCTCCATTTCCTTCCCCTGCACAGGCCCAGCTCCTATGGACATCAGTGGAGATTCTGAATGTGGGCTCTGCAGTGTGCATTGATGGGCAGAAATTTGCCCTTGGCTTAAGCATGCATGACTCACTACAACTGATATTTCAGATGCCCCAGATTATGACCTACTTTACTGTATATTAGTCATACAGACTGTGTAAGGCATTTCTGAGGCGCATAGAATATTACAAAAACAGTATTTTCTGTGGCAGCAGGGAATAAATGCTTTCTTAAACAATAGATCAGTTTGGGGATTCTTTATCAATTATTTAAATTCTCTGAGGCCACTGTTCAAACCTTATTGAAGAAATGAATTGATTTTCATAGGCTGCAAACCAGATCTTTGGCCTTTAACTGAAGCACAAGATGCATGTTTCCATACATAGAGGATGACCAACTTACGAGAGATCAAATGGCCTCCATAAATAGGTAGCTCTTTGGCAAAAGTACAGGATTTGTGGGTAATTCATTCAGTACTAGCATAAGAAATACTGAGAACAATAAGAGGTACTGAAACTGAAATAGTTTCCAGACTATTTTGCAAATCTAGCATGGGCTTATATTGAGACAATCTTTCTAACATATCTACAAATGTATTGCTCATATGAGCTCATAGAAGTCACTGGAAACTTTTCTCTGATTTTCATGGGCTTTTCATGACATCTTCTATGATTCAGTTTCACAGGTATAAAATATGAGTAGGAATAACAGTTTGTTTCTGCTGTCATTTATGATGTCTACAGAAACTCTAAAAGCAGGATCTGCTTTTATAAGTATATGCAGCTCTTGTGCATAGAACAAAGGGCCTGCAGCTTTGTGGGGGAACTGTTACTCTTATTTAAGAATTTAAGTCTACAAGCAACTGGAATTAAGCTAATGCAATACAAGACAAGATCTGTTTTCCTTCTGCTACAGGAATTATCTGACTGAATATACATGTGAGGATTTATATGTCCATGCAGGTTAACCTTGCCATCTGATAAGCAAGTCTGCAAGAGCTCTGGCTCCGATTTTGCACAACTTTTGTAACACAAATCAATTACTTCAGTGTGTGGTTAAACTGAAATCAATTTGCAGACATCAGCTCTTGCAGGATTGCATTGCAACTTTCTCAGATAAACAAACTCATTTCATAGATGTCTTAGCCACTGCATGACTCTTAAAAGAGACTGAGATTTTGGAGATCTGAGGTAGATTGAAAAAATCATCTCTTACTCCTCTTTAATATTGAAGCATACCTATGTTGGCCTGCTTTTTAAGCATATACTGTAATATAATATGAACTTCAGTATGGAGAAATTTATAAAACATTAGCACTTTGATCTGTAATGCACTTAGATTAAAAAACAGTTTCTATAGGAATAAAAAAATCCTGTGCTCCATTGCCTGTTTATTCTGTAAATGAAAGGCGGAGATAAGACATTGCAGAAGGAAAACACAAAATAAGAATGTTTTCCATGCAAATGAGCTTCATTAAGAGAGAAGATCTTTATCTGGACCACTCAAAAGATTTAAGGTGGGTGAATATTTTTCCTGTGAGAAACATGAGGTTCATTTGCAATCAGCATTATAAAACAGCATTAGTAGCTCCTGGATTGTTTGTCAATTTAAGTGAAAGATGGACATTACATTAGAGGGTTAAAAGATTTAATCTATGTCGATCCTGTTAAGATATAAAACATGGACTACCTACGATTTATATCAGGGTTACCTCATCAGTCTAAAATGATAGTTAGACTTCTAAGTATGTATGTTTTCAATTTTTAGTGTTAATTAAATGGCCTTAACCAACTTGTATTTTATATCTATTATTTTAAATTCCAATAGATGATAGGAATACCATATTCTAATTGAGAAAAAAATCTAATAAGTTATAATAATAAATCATAGAGTCATGATCTTTCTGAATAGAAATTGGGAATTCGCAATTATAATTCAGTGCCAAATACTTCTATCTATAAACTATATGTAGCTTTATCCCAGATATCTTCAACAAACACGGAAAAGATGGCATCAGCAACTATATTAACATATCTTTGATATATTTAGGAGCTTATCTAATACAGCTGTAAAAACGTATGCTGGGCCAGTACAAGAAACATAAAAGACTTCATAATGATTTCAGGAGTAAATGATTTACTGGAGTAAATATTGGAACTGTAAATATTTTTTGCAAAATTTTAGGCAATGTCCTTTCAAGATATCCTTACTGAATGGGAAATGTTAACTTAGAAAATGCAAAAAGATAGTCTAAAAAAAAGATCTACAAGTCTACAGCCCATTAAAGACATTAAACTACTCGTGCTACCTCTATTACTATAACTACCACCACTACTGCTGTTGCTACAGCACAGAGAATGAAGCTAAAGTTTTAATGCTATTTCAGGACCTATCTATATATACGGGACTTACTCTACTGATAAATGTACACTTGAAAAAGAGAAAAATAGGCTTGATGTATAAACGCAGATTTTGAAAAGGCCATGTCATTTTTACCTTGAGCATGCACTGTAAATGGAGCACTTCTTACAAATCCAGTCTGAAGAACTGAACCTCAGTCGTTCAGTTGACAAACAAATAAAGCCAATGCACAGAATCACCTCATCAGCACTGATGTGCCTGAAGATGCCTGCCTCCAGTCTTTTCTTGCTCAGAATCACTTAGGAAATTTACTGTATAATGTATTAGAAAAACACATATGTATTTTAAAATATGTATCTATACATACATAGCAATAATAAATTCCTATACTATATTTTTGCTTGTTTACATTGGATAATATATCCTATGTGCAACAGAATATATATTTTAAAGACTAAAAAATAATTTTAAAAATCTTTTTTTTCTGGTGAATTTGGCTTTTAATTTAGTATATTTGCATTTAATTTAGCACAATAGATCTCTTACCATAATTGTCAGTATTTATTTACTGTATTAAATACCTTAATATTTACAAATGAGGCAACAAAGAAACTCAATTTGACATTTAATGTTCCACATAGAACTCACAGATACTCTGGCAAGGAATTAATTAAAATTACAATCACATAATAATGACAACACCAATAAATACTCATACACAGGTAACAAATTAACTCATTAACTCAACTAGTGAGCAGTAGTAATTAAGTGTATAGAAATAACAAATATTTTACATCAGTGCTTCAGTGCTTTAAATGTTAGCTCCATTTTCAATATTGACTTTTAATGGAGTGTTAAAATTCAAATTTAAAAATACTTCAAAAAGATTCACATCTTCTAAAGTCTTGTCTTACTCATGAAACTTTTAATCAGAAGAAGAGCATAGGTTGTGTGTGCATATTTTTACATATATGTTTATTTCTTTTTTGTTTTTTAAATATGTATGTATTTATATACACCCAAACACACACATATATAAAAAAGCAAGCTCACACACAGGAGCTCAGAGATTCATCCACCTTATGCACATTTGTGTTACTAAAAGCCATCATATAGACCAAAGCTACAAGTCAAGAACAGTTTTACATTTGTTTATTGCAAAGGACTCACCGGATGTTTAAAATAGTATCTAAACTGAGTAGAATATCCCTAGCCCCTATAAAAGGACTTAGATTGCCTCATACTTTTCAATGTAGGGAATATTTATTTAAATATATTGCCATATTCTAGGCTTAAGGATAAGAAATATGTTATAAAACAATGTTTTTGAGCAGCTTGCAAATTTAATATTTTGCCCACTCTCCTCACAAATGTACATTTTCCTAGTTGTCAGTAAATGCATGTGTCACTTCTGAGCAGGACTGACAGATTCCTCATTTAAATCACTTCTAGTATTTTTCAGGCTTATCAATCCATAAGTTATTCATACAATGCTTTCCCCAAAGTAAAATATATTTCAAACAGGTTTTCTGTCTTTCAGCTGAAAAAATATGAACTGATTCATTTTCATTTCTACTGCAAGTAGAGAAGTCAGTTTGGTAGTGCAGGTTCATTACAAGTATAGTTAAATATACAAAAAGAAATGATGTGCTATTTTTCCGCAGAGCCTTGTTCTGTCAAAATCTTCTAGCATGTAGTCACAAAATATATTAAAAGCTTTCACAGGCAAATAAAAAATTAGATTCTGCTAAAAAAACTGCAATTACTCTGACTGTCCTGCTTATCTTAATCTATATAGTAACAATATATCTTTATGTAATAACACTATCTTAATTTTTTAGTACTGATATCCCCATTTCATTGACATTAATGGAAAGATCATACCAGTGATACATTTATATATACATCTTCTGTCCAAGAATGGCCACATGCTTTAGAGAAAATTGTGAAGATTTCCAAGTTAATAATCACAAGATAATTGGGCTATAGCAATTTTTTTCCCGTGAACATCTCAATCAATAGGTTTATTAGCTAAGGCATTAAACGTCCTTATTGTAATGTAATAATTTTACCCTCACATTTTATTATACAAGCATTCAATAAATGTGTGTGCACCATGAGTGCACAATGGAGTCTATGATGGTTACAGGCTTTCTTTATTGCCTGGAAAAAAAAATGTCCTGAAAAAAAAATTTGGCCAGAAAAAAAATCTATTTACACATTTCCAGAAAAATATATATCATAGAAGATGATGAACACTTTGGAAGCTATACAGCCAAAGCTCTCTTGGTGAATAGGGCGAAAATAACTTGCATAAGATGAGGCATCTGTCTGCAACTTCTCTGTAAGTGTTATCCTTTTCAGGATGATGTAAGGGGAAAGCAAAGAACAAAGGTATATCTCTTACATATAAAAGGAAGGGAACCAATGAGCCAGGACAGGCTGACAAGCTTTAATGTAAGTTGTTATTGCAGGTGAAAGGAATCACTGAGCTTAACATATAGTTGGTAGTCTCATGGTAGAGAAGACAGGACCATTAAAGTCAAGGTGTCCTTAGTATAATTTTTGCTAACTTTGCACAAATATACTTGGCATTACTTGTTGTGAGACAAGAACTAACCAAATCACTGATTTCGCGTAACTATAAGGCCTCAGGATATCTATAAACCACAAAGGGATGAACTATGAAGTGGATGATTTAATATATAAATAAATAGAATTTACAGCAGCATGGTTTAGGCAAAGGCAGAATGTTTTTTGAGGGTCAGTTCTAGCAACCCTGTTCCCCAGGGAGACGTTGTGGATTATTGAAGGTTAAGACAACTCAGTGAGGCGGGAACCCTATGACACTAATCTGCTAATATTTTTACGATTGCATTCTGAGAAGTTTGTTATAGTTATCCACTGTTATCATTGTTACATGATGTTAACAAGATTGTTAACATCACTGCTATGCACTACCATTGTTGTAATTATCTCAGCACTGTAGCTGTTTACTGCTACCAATTTCTTATGGTTATCCACCTCATAGTTAAATTTTGCTAACGCATATTCATGTTTTATATTGCCATGCTTAAGTGCTAAAGTTTATATAAGCTATTAACCAATATCAGCTTTTAAAAACAGTCTCACAGAAACAGTTCACATAGTTACAGCCTCTTTCATCACTGCATAATACCATTGCACATCCATTGCACATTTTCTCCAATTACAGATGTAATTAGGCATAAGCATTTCCCACTGCACATAGAATTCACCCCAGTAGGATGCATTTTAGAGAGAAAACAAATTCCCAGTTAAATAGATTGTGACCAAAATTAAAAGTTAACATAGAAGATACAAGAATACAAAAGAAGAATCATACAAGACTAGTAAATTAGGTTGAACTTCTTTTGGAAGACTCACTTTTTCCTGATGTGATTTTAGTTCTGTCTCCAAGTTTCTTTCTTCAGAAAAGCATGGCTTCACTCATGCAAGACAAAAACAATGACAGATTTGTGTTCAATAACAAGCAGTGTGTCACAACGAAAATTGCACAGATGTAGTATAACACTGTCTTGGTACACTATCATTCTAAGCAAAGCACACCTGTAGCTTATAAGATGTAGGTATTATTTCAAGTCATGCATCTTATGCTATTAAAACAGCTAACTTGCACGTACTAGAATACAACACAATCATTAAATAATTTATCTAAGGGGAAATAATCAGTAAATTCAGTAAATTATGCCATTAAATTGGGACTAACTTTTCCAGAACAAATGTTTTCTGTTGTTATAGGACTAGTTTTCTCACATTTGTTCCTACACCAATTATTCAAGATAGGAATTATATTAATGATAAATCAACTTTTTTTTTCCTAGTCTAATAACATATCTCTATAATATTAAGTACAATAAGTATATTTGGCACAAAGATATCTTGTGAGTAACTGAAATGCCAGTTTACGTCAAAGCTTAGACTCTTCTGTTAAGCTTCACAGAATCACAGAATCTTCAAGGTTCTGACCTTGATGACCTCTAGAGATCATCTGGTCCAACCTTCCCGCTCCAGCAGGCACACCTAGAACAGGTAGCACAGGGTGGCATCCAGGCGGGTTTTGAAGACCTCCAGAGAAGGAGACTCCACAACCTCCCTGGGCAGCCTGTTCC
>JAUBOD010000633.1:7425350-7483124 GCA_032353885.1 Nothura maculosa | reverse complement strand
GGGAGCCCAGAACTGCACACAGTACTCCAGGTGCGGCCTCACCAGAGCTGAGTAGAGGGGCAGAATCACCTCCCTCGGCCTGCTGGCAACGCTCCTCCTGATGCAGGCCAGGATCCCATTGGGCTTCTTTATCATTCTTGCATTCTTTATCAGATTGATAAGGGGAAAAAGAGTGGAAGAAATATAGTGATTTTTTTAACTTTATAATTTCATTTTTTCACCATCCAGTCTTGAAATTGTTCACTTAGGATAAACTGTCTCAACAAGTACAGTGACTATCGGTTACTAGCATAGCTGTGAGGTCAGCCCACTGCTGCAGCCATGACGAGATAGGGCATCAGAAGTGATTCTCTCAGGAAACAAATAATTTAGTTAGCTCATATTTAACTAGATGTTTTCCTTCCCTGAATGTTATTGCTGACAGATGATAAGCAAATCATTAGGCAGAGTATTCTGTTCAACGGGGAAATATTATCTTTAAAGCCACTGGAATCAGTTCATTGATTTCCTCCTTACAGGGGGAGTGAGAACTTGAAGTTCATTAAAACTGTAGCTTTGACTAACATGGCTGGTTATTACAATACTGAGTTTATTATTCCTATGATGTATATTTTACATATCAAAGATTATGAATTAATAGAGGCACATTTTTAGATAAAGGGAGGAAAGGTAAATGTCAGCAGATTATAATATTCTCAGTATCAACCTAACTTCTCACACTGAATCTACAACCTTCCCTTGAGGCTAGATCTGGCAGGCTGTGATTTATAAACCTGTTTAAGGTGTATATTTGATAACCAGCTATCCTAATTAGTTGAGTCATTATCAGTCTTCTTGATCATTCTGGCTCCATTCCAACATCTATTGATGTCTATGAGAAGGCTCAGTTATTATCAAGGGAACATAGATCATATTTCAGCCTCTATAACTGGGTTTCAATAGCTGTCATTGGATTATTTGAAAGAGAAAGCAAGCTTTCAGCTCCAGAATAACCAAGGATGCTGATTTTGTCTTTTTTCTTTCTTAATTTCTTTTCTGCTGGATAGCTCCAGGTGAGAAGGACATTAAAAACTGGTACATTTAACAAGCTTTCATATTGCCCAGCAATTTAGCATGGCACTCATACTTGACTAATTCACCAACTTTTTTGCCAGTTTCCATAACTAAAAGTAACTAATTCCATATTCTAATTTTTTAATTTCCCTTGTTATTATTGCTAGGTTTCTTTCTTCCTCTGCTACTTTTTCTTTTTTTTTCTGTATCTTTTTATGTCTCTTTTTTTATTTTTATATGAAGAATTTATCATCCTACCAGATGCAAACCATTTGATGTTGCTCGCCTCGCACACAGTCATTGTTATTGTTATCAGTATTAGTAATGGAATCATTATCATTCTCATCACTAAAAGCTAGCTCATTATCTGATAAGGCAAAAATTTCCTCCCATAGATTGCGAAGTATTTGATTCTCCTCATTTGTATTCTCAGAAGTCACTTCTTCCTCACTTGCTGGAGATGAAAATATACCTTGCAGAAGTAAGCTGCCATTCTGCTTATTATGTGGCTTTGATTATTAATTTTCCTTTTCTTGTTCACAGCACAGAAAGCCAAGAATGACTCTGCTTTTAACTAGTTTGTGGCTCCCAAGGTATTTCCTTTTGAGAGAGAGAGCTACAAGGGGTTAAGCAGTGATTACGTGCAGTTGAGAGGACTACAGCTAAAATCCACAGCAACTGGTAAAGCTAGTAGATGCCCCATGGCATCAAGTTCTTGGGGATCAGGGAATTTGGAGAAGAATTACCAATGATGATATCAGTGACAAGATGGCCTCTTGACAAGTCAAAATAACAGAGGACATTTCCCCCAATTTTCTCTCCCTTACTGATTCAATGACAATTTTGCTTCAGACTTGTATGTGCCAAGTTTGTTGCGGCACCTTGCAGCAGACTAGCTTTAGTCTCAATTATATGGATTTGTACATAAGTTGAAATTCGTCCTTCTGCAGAGTGGCAAGTCAATGGATACCCCGAGTGATCACAGCTCAGGCACAGACTACTTACTGGCTTCATACCTCTTGTCAGGATGAGGCCATCATTGGTTCAGCTTCACGATGAGCTTTTCTTTATCAGAACCATTCCCTTGATATAGGAGACTTCTGATCCTTCATACATGCAATTCTCTTCTTATCAAATGTTACTTCATTATAAACATCAGACAGGGGGTAGATTTTTCCAATGAGAAATACCAAGCACACTGAACACGTAGGATATCTGGGAAGAAAATGTCACCAGATGTGTGTGGGGTTCTGTTTTTGTTATCTTGAATTTTTCTGACCGCTTTTCTTTTGTAAAGAAATGTTCCTGATGAGGTGATAGGGAAAACTACCTGATGTGTGATTTGTAAGCGGCCTTTTAAAATTCAATTAACTTTATTTAATGAGATTCATGCATGTGTAACATCAAGGAGTCACATTACTGAAAATTAGTTTCAGTGATGTTCTTTTGATATTACTGCACAGCTATTTGTTGCTGAATAGAAAGAAAGCTAATTACTGGATGTGATTTACCACACAGCTGACGCTGCTATACCTATATGCTCTGATATAGCATGAGATTATGCATGCATTTTGTTATATTGTATTTTGAATCTGAGATATCTGACCACTTTGGAAAACTAAATACTCACAAAAGTTTGGTCAAGAGCTTTCAAAGGCAAAGAACTTAAATGTTTGTTTTCCCTTCATTTCTCAGATGAACTTTAAATTCTTAAATGTATAAAATGTAAATTCTCTGCTTTAACAAGAAATTACTCTTGGCATGCACCATCCAGACATCAGCCTATCAGACACACCACAATATTTGGCACATCTCTCTTGTACAACTTCATACACGGCAATAAACACTTTTTCCAATATATTTCACACACACAAAAAACATATTTCATTTCACGCAGCTATATTTTTTCAGAGGAGAAATCTTTGTTGGAGCCATGTTCCAAAGTTTTGAACACTCATGCTTCCTGGAAATGGAGACAACTATTTTGATGAATATTTATAGAGTTAGTCCATTTCTAAATTAGGAGACAAGGCAGTTTAAAAATGTTACATAGATGTATTTTGACAGCACTAGAAATGTCAGTATTATAAACAAAACCTATTAATAATAGATTTAATCAGAATAAAATTAATCAGTTCCAATGCTACTGGAATCACAGCCTGAGCAGAAAGAAACTAAGAGCAATAATTTTTAGAGATGTGTGACATTTCTTAGCACCAGAAAGACAATACAGAACATGAAAATAGTATTTGATCTTGTTTCATGGGAATTCATATTTTCTTTACATACTGCTCTAAGTTGCAGGCTTGGTCAGTTACAAGTTTAAAATTAGGCATGGCCCAAACTGTGGCAATCTATTTTCAAACTTGTATCTCCTTTAAGAAGAAGTAAGACTGACTGAATATAGAATGTTATGCATTTTGGTTAGTACCAAACAGAAGTGTAGTTCTGACTACAAGAGATTATATATTTTTCATGAAACAAGTCAAATGTGATTGGCTTCCACACACAATCTCTACCTTTCAGAGCTGATCAACCCACAGAGTATGCTATGCACTGGTGGAATTGTATATGTTGCATTGAAAGCAGAAAGAAATAATGAGAAAAAAATGAATACAAAGCAGACAGGATGATATTTTCTTTTGTTCCTTCTCCCATCTTACTCTTCTGGCTACATAGCTTTCTTTGCACTAAAAGTAGAGGAACCAGTGGCTAATTAGAGAAACACAAGTCATAAACAAACAAATAACAGCTTGCATTCGCATAGTGCAATGCATCATCTGAAGAGATTTCTAGCATACAAAAACTCTTCATGAACTAGAAGCTATTGGAAGCAACTATCATCACCAAATAATCATTGACTTAAAAAGTACAGTGCTCCTGGAAGAATACTTACCAGTTTCAAGTTTACCTGTAAATATTAGAGGAAGCATATTGGATTGTGAAGGTTTCCATAGAGCCTTGCCAAAGGATGCTGGCTGCACACTTGATTGAAGGCCAGTAGTTCCCAACTCAGGTGCCAGTGGAGCCCCCGGTACCCTGGGGCACCTGTTGCCCCATGTTGCTTGGTTCATCCATAGAATTTAACCACCTAAAGGGAAAATTCAATCTATGGCAGGCCATAAGCAGATTTCCTGCGGCCTCTTGGCAGGCCCCAGCTGATCTGTGTACTTTATTTCCCACTGACATTCATCACACACTTCATTCCTTGGAAAGTCAGCAAGTATTCAATGCAACAAAGCAGTTTCAACATGAAATTAGGCATAGGAAAAGATAGTAATATAATTTTTAGTTGCTTACACAATATGATGGGTGAATTAACAAAACAATTTATCCTTTTGACTGAGGTCAAAACACTTTGTGATTGTGGAATGCAAAAAGATTCCTACCTGCAGGCTGTCACAGTATGGATTAAAGAATAGAGAAATGCATTATTTGTTATTGACTGGATCCCCTACAGCTGATAGATAAGTTGCTGAAAATAGTGGATATAAAGACCTTTAAGACTGGTATCTTTTCAGGAAAAAGAAAACAAGAAAGTCAAGCATACTTCTGTTTCTTCTCCTAACAGTGTTCAGCCAGATCTCACAGAACACATTTACGAAGATTTTTTTCTTTTATTATTTTTGTTAGTGCAAAAGAAAGGTTTTTGAGTGAGTTATTTGTATAAAGGAACAATTCTTAAAAAAACAATCAACAAACAACAGATTTTGTTAGCTTTGTTGAATATACCACAAGGAACACTAACTGTAAACATAAGATAAAAAATAAATTTAAATTAGACACAGAAGACTTAGCTCTGCTTTATTTGGTCTAGCCATATCATGGGAATGGCTTTATTACATTTTTGGAGAATTGTGGAAAAACATTACACCTTAATGAAGAAAAATAGTATATTACATACAAAAGGCTTTGCTGAGCAATTATTGTGAACAAGATGCTTTCTCACACAGATTTTTGGGATAACTGTATGCCAAAACATTATGTTCAAGGAAGGAAAGGAAACCTCTTGAATAACCTCAAACACTTCACTCTTGCTTTATTTCCCTGTACATTAAACAGTAAGATTAAGCAGTAAGACTTAATGTACATGGCAAAGCACTTACCCAAAGTGAAAGCCAGAGTCGTCCTCTGCAGCCTTGCTCTCATCAGCATATTGCACATCTTTGCTCTTATTATATAATCCTGAAAGTTTCAGACTTTCAAGAATCATTTACACATTCATCCACTTTTAGTTTCTAAATGGCTTTTCTGTCCTTCATTTAGAGGAGAAGAAAGAGGTTGCCAGCATGTAACATTGAACATGTGCTGCAATTGCCAGGAGACAGATAGTCTTTGATTTTTAAATGTGTATTAATGGGTCAATATTCTCCCTTCTTGCCATATACAGATCTCTCATTAATTATAACATCATTATAGCTGTGGAATGAATTTGACCTTATCTGTTGAGTACCATGTTTTAGCATTAATAGTTTTTGTTAACAGCAACTGGGAAATATAGCAGAGTGGTTGAATAATATATTCCTATCTTTATAACACAGCTCTACTCATTAAAGAAATGAAATATGAAAAAAAATCCAACCTAATAATAACAATTATTTTTAAATACTGAATGGATGTGCTTAGTACAGGACTTAGATAAATTCACTGTTGACCTATAAAACTTCTGTTTCTAATATTGCTATCACATTGCTAAAGTAATACCAGTTTACCAAGAAATTCCCAGGGTACAACAATAAGAATACCACAAGGGAATAGGAAAATTTTATGTTGGAGAAATTAATCATGGAAAAAGAAAGTTTAATTGGACAGTACTACAGAAATGTGTTTTTCAGCCAAAATCAATGGAGTTTTAGCAGGAAAGAATTTGATTCAAGCTGCTTAACAGCATCAGCGCAGCACTTCATTTGGAAGGGCGAGAAATAGAAAAGCAATATTGGAAGATGTCATTAGAACAGCGTCAAGCTACAACGTCCTTGAAACTAGGTAGGGATCTGCAGCAAGAATTTAAATGACACCAGAAAAGAAATTTATGCGTAAGGCACTTCTCAGAACAAGAAGCAGAGAAATAAACAGGCCAGCTGTAAGTAAATGATTATCTTTATGTCTCTCTTGCTCAAAAAAAGCAGACTTCAGCAGACATTGGGTTTCTCTACAAAGTGACAGCTACACAGGATGATATACGGTATTCACATCTAACACTATTCAAATCCAAGACTTCAGAGTAAGAGACCTTTCTCTTCAAGATTGAATCATTCTGGCTAATTCCAGCTATGGCAAAATCAATGTGTTGCCCTCCTTCCCAAAGTTTTTGAGAAACTGCTGAGCACTCATGTCAGCACCAGCAGCCACTGCCCGCCTCTTTCTTTAAGGTCACGATGTCTATGAGTACTGAGAGCATCAGATTTGCAGGGCAGAAGAATCTAAGTGGAACAAAAATCAGAATTACTAAAGCAGTAGAAAAGTCTTCCCTTCTCAATAATGTTCTAGGCCATTTTGCTCTTTCTGTTGTCAATAAGTTGCCCCTGGCCACTTCTTTCTCAAATCTGAGAAGCTCAGTGGGCTACTTACCAGCACTTTCCTCATCCCCTAAAACAGCAACACATGTTAATACACTGGAATCTTGCACAGTTCATCTACGTGTCATTTGGCCATTACTGCCTTAGAGAGAAGTATTTTCTGTAATGAATTATTATATTACAGAAAAAAATTATATATCTTTATGTATTCCTATAAATGTATTAAATATAAACTTTTAAATATAAATATATTTATTTTAATATATAAATGCATACTATAAATGTATTTACATCGTCACATGAGGGTTATTTTTTTTCTAGTTTTTCAATATCTTATGAGTATTTTTATTTTTCCATATGGTTATTTTTTCCAAACAGACCTGTTCTTGCAAATCCACAGAGTAAACATTTAATTCCAGCTTCTGTTGTAATGTTTTCCTGTGAATACCATTGTATATACATTAGCCATAACAATGTAACTTACCTTTAAACTTATCATGCAAGGAATAAGCAAGTGCATATTCATTTCTAAAAAATAAAAGACAGCTGGCGTTCCTTGTGAGAACTGGGATACAAGAAAATATCATTTTGTGCCCTGAGCTGATATATTTTTGTGTTTTATGCTACTGCCTAAAGGACAATCCCAGAGCAAAGCAATGAGAAATTTTAAAGGCTACTGAACACTGGAAATGTGAAATCAGCACTAGGTTATTTAGCACAGGTTTTCAGAATGATATATAGGTGAAATGCACTGCTCAAGGACTCTCTAGCTCACACTTATAATTGTAGCATTTGATGGGATACTCTATACTACAACAGACTGAAATATAAAAAGCCAAAAGAAAACAAAGGCTTCCAAGTCCCCCAACAGGCAATCCCCCTACCACTTCTCTCCTCCTAAAGTCTGATTCTTTTTTAATTTATTATAGTATTTTGCTTGCATCTATTTTCTAATTTATTGATAAAAGATGCCTATTCTAGCTGCTTCTCATTTCTACATTTCCATCTCTTAAGAACAAATTTAAGAATTCCAGAGACTCCAGCATGTTAAGCACTCTAAGGTCATATCTATTTTCTTGGTTGATGAAGACGCTCAGTCACTTGCAGAACTACAAACTAAGCCTAGATTTACACCAAATGGAATTAGGTTCCATGCTGGGTGCATGAGAAGTTTGCCTCTACATCTGATAAATGCATAGAGGCTCATTTGAATTTTACTTACCCTCTGGATACATGCACAGTTCCACGATCCACCAAGAGGACTAAGTCAGGTGGCTGAAAGCTACTCAGTTAATTGAAAGAACCTGCTTTGCCTTGCCCTGCAGCACAGTATTGTCTCCTCTGAGGACAATTATTCCACAACAAATCTTATTATTGCTGTGGATGTTGCAACAGGGGTAGTAGGGGGAAGGTCTGGCCTTCTTCTAACAGCAAGCACTTGGTAAACATCTCAGGAGAGAGTTCTGGGAGCAGCAGGGGTTCCCTGCAGGGAAATGATGTGCTCTTGTACTTGGTGTTATTAACATGGTCTCAGGAAGCTGCTGTCAAGGAGCCTATGGGAGAAAGTCCATTAAAAGGAAAATCCAGCAGTGCCATAGGCACAAAATTTTAAGTAGCTAAGCCCTCTCTGAGAATTAAATTTCTCTCCAATTGTACCAATTACAGAGGTATTCCCAGACTTGTATGGGTTTTTCCAGCGGAATGAATGTAGATTTAAACCAGTGTCATTTGATGTAAAAGTTAGCTCTCAAGTCTACTTCTAATTTTAAATCTCTTCTCTGTCAAATTTCATGAGGTCAGATGTGAAGATGAATTTGTTGTTTAAGTTTCTTCTTCCTGCGGGCAAAAAACTTAATCGTTTTTTTTTTTCTACTGACCTTGTCTTGTCTAAAGATGAATCAATGAATCAAGTTATGAATGATGTATCATGAATAAAGATTTATGCCTGGTCAGATCAAATGTGATATATAACTTTGGTCCTTAAGTATTATTGCATATAAAGATTTATCCAAAGTGTCATACAATTGGTCACGGAGAGAATTTTTAAGTCTCCGTATGTCCTCTTGGAGGAAAAAAAAATTATATAGCTGTCCTCTTTGAATACTGAAATCTATCCTGGCAAAACCTCTGCTCCTGACAAAGTCTTAGGAAGGATGGACCAGTAGCTGTGGTTCAGTGCTGGAACAAAGGTGGCCCCAAATATCCCTACCTCCTTTGCAAACCACTTGAACTCCCTCTGATTTAGTCTTCTCTATCTATTAAAAAGGGAAGTGTCTCTTTATAAGAGTCTTAAGAATGTTATGACACTGTCCAGCTTAGAGATTTTGAAATACTTTTACTAAATTACTTTTTTTATAAAAGATTTACATTTTGGGGTTTATTTGCTGATTCATTGCAGCTTTCTGTCTTAGCTTTCATCGTATGGATTAGTCAATATCCAGTCCTACTAGTATTAGAGTGCAATCATCTTCTATGACAGAATCTATTCAAAAAGAATCACACAGTAGAAACAACCAGTGCTCCCTCTTATAAGATTAGATTAAATTCCTAACATATTCAGAAATAATCCCTCAGGTAGACTACATTAAAATCCCTGAACTGTGTAGGGTAAAGCCTGATCATATCTCTGAATGATCTCTAGAAAGAGAACTGGTGCAGAAATGTTATTAAGATACATGCAACATACTTAACCATTCCAAAGAAAGGAGGGTAAGATTTGTTATAAGGCCTTTCAAATTCAAGTCATTCCCATTTTCCTCTGTAAAACCAGGCAGTTTGTGGTCTCCCTCTTGCTTGCTCCCCACTGTCCTAACTCTCCCTGTCATTTACATCTAATGATACTTACCTTGCCATAATGCCTGTGATCTGCACACCTTTTATGCAACCTTTTTTTTATGGTTATTTAATGAGCTACCCCACCATGTTCAATCCTTGACTTTCATTTAAGCTACTCTGCATTTACAAAATAATGGGCTTCTACACATACAATTTCAATTAAATTAATTCTGAAAGGATTTTTTTCACAGAAATATTCATAGATGACAGAAAAAGTGGGTAAATATTATTATTCTGACAAGAAAGAGTTCTTCTTATCCCAAAAAGGCACAATTATGAGCAGGAGCTGAATGGACAATTCTTTATTGCATATAGAAGGTGTAGCCCCCGTGGAAACAACAACAAAACCATGAGGAGACCAATTGCCTGTCAAATATTTTGCACTGTATTGTGATCAGAATAAGTACCTGCAGTCAGTTTATAAAGCTGCATTGAATTGCAAAACCTAAAATCAATGCCTTGGATGGAAAGTACTGCAAAACAACTGGAGCTGAATTCTGCCAATCTGCAAATGCACGGTAGGAGATGCAGACCTGGTTGGAAAAAAAATCATCATGCTACAACCAGCCATTATTAATTTTCTTTTCAAAATCTAATGATAAAGCATCAGTGCAGTATGCCATGGAACATCAAGTTAAATTCTTCATATATTAATATTTTACACACTGCAAATTTATGTATTGGGTTTTCATACTGTAAAAAGAATTATTTAAAAGGGTGTCTCTTTTTTTCAACTGCTGCTTTCTTTTCTATTTTGTAAGAGTGAGCGATAATGAAGTTGTCATTTTACATACAGGATAACAAATTGCCTTGGTTTGAATATAAGGCTATTACTCACTCATAGGGCCCTGATTATGTTTGGCTAGGGGAGCATGACAAGCACTTTATGAGCAGCAGAGTCCTGAAAGTGAACTCCGTCAGTGTTCATTATAGGGTCATCCTCCTAGAATTTGTAATGTGAACTTTATGCATAGGGGTATGATCTAATTTTTCATACCCACTGTACAAATAACATCTGTGCATCAAGGCCCCTCTCACAGTTCTGCATCTTCATTTTAGAGAACACAGTGATCTTTCATTTTAGGAAATGCAGTGGCACATGGCATATGTGGAAACTTACTCGGCTAATTTGACTATCTTTCATGCATAGTCCCACGCTGACAAACACCTGCTCATCACCCAGGCTAGACACAAATCCATCTTCATGAATTCTGACACTGAGCTCTATTATTATGCAGAGGAAAAAAACAAAAAAGAACATTTGAAAATGTCAAGCTTCTTGTGATAGATGTGGATGGTAATCTTTAATCCTCTTTGTTTCTCCATATGCTGCATCAGTTCTTTTTCACAGTATTAGATATTTTAGTTTCTTACTACTTACATGGTAATGCAAATTCTCTCATGTTACAAAATGCATTTATCCATGTAACTCAGACCAGTTTTTAAACGTATGGGTTTCCATTCTGTCATCTTTGACTGCCTCCCTTGCTTTACCCTATTAAGGGAAAGGCCGTTCTCACTCATTTTCTCTCTTCAACTCAGACACAAATACTCCTCATTTTGCTTCACTTTAAATACTATTTCTTTGACTTCCATTCTGACTTGTATGACCAATAACCATGTCAATCCTCCTTTTTTATGTTTTAATTTCAACACTTAATATTTATTATGGTACATCTCTGCATGTTATTTTTCCTTCTTCCTGCATAAGAGAAAGTGACGGAATTCTCACAGGGGCCATCATCCTCCTCTTTAACCACAGCTAAGGGACACAGAAGGACACCATATGAAACAAGTGTGTATTACATAGTATAAAACTACCTTACCCTTAAACAAAACATGACCTGTCACTCTAACAGGGAGAGGTCCGATTTTCAGCACAATAACTGCTATTAAACAGATGGCATGGATGTGAAAAGGAAGCAAACACTGGCGTGGCATTCGTTCTGGCTCTCTTGTGCTGGAAAAGCAACCCTCAACACGATGAGCTAATTCATCTCTGGCACAGCACTGACCTCAGCTGAAATGCACCCAAGATGAATGGAAGGTATTGGCTATAAACCTTACTAGATTTCTCTCAAAATCAGATAGTCAAGTAATCTCAAAAAGTGCTTCCATTTATTTAGGGCTGAGCTACGCACACAGATCATATTTCCCCTTGTACACCGACAATCTCAAAGGAGCGATTTTGGTTTACAACACTTGAGATACAGTCCTGAGTCCCTGCAGCGGAATGGAGAAGCCTGTATGCAGAAAGCAATTGAAACTTCTTAGAGGAGAGGTCGATGGACTGTTCAAGGTCATTGTACAGAAAGAAATCTTTGCTTTGAGTTCTTTGTATATTTGCTTCAATATAGGCTTTGAGGCTTTTTAAGCTTAGACACTTAGACTTAGCTTAGCATACTTTACATGGTCGCAGGATCGCTCATTCTTTCTCTTGCCTGTTGAGGAAGGTGGTGACCCAATCCTTGCTACTAAGTATTGCAAAATTGATCCAGCTCCCAGCACTACTCTCACACTTACTTTCATATTCCCTTCTGAGACCATATTGTAACTAACTCACAAGGCAGTGCATTTCTGCTTTTCAAAGGTAGGATTTGTTAAGTGTTTTTGCTGTTAAAAGTCTTATCTACCTCATGCCTTACCCTTCCCCAAATAAACAGATCATCGTGAAGCTGTATTGCTCTTTGTAGGGTACTGAGCAGCAGCACTAACTCTAATCCGAGCACTACTCACCCCACATCGGTCCAGTATGTGTTCTGGGCAAGAGCCAGATCTTCATTATGTCTTTTCTAATACACAATATTATGAAATTGTCTTATCTAGAATTGCCATTCCAATGTCCACTTTTGGCACTTTTAGGACCTTCAACCCACCATTGACCCCATTATGTAGACACACTGTAGACACACTGGCCGGTATATATTACTACTGCCGTCCTACTCATCTGGTATAAAAACATCATATAAGGCTGATATATAAACATTTCCCTGTCACAGTCAAACTACTCATTCAAATGCATAGTTGCCATATTTAGTCTTTATATTAAAGGCTCATGCCTTCATAAATTACATAATCCCATAAACTCTACCTGGACATAGATCACTATGCACCTACATGCTTGGTTTACTTGCACCTACAAGTAAAAGAGGAGGAAAAAACATGTTAGCAATCTCTAAGTTAATAAAAAAAAAAAAGGAAAAAGGAAAGAAAAAAAAGAGGTGTGCATTTATCTCCATTTTTCCACAAATCCGTCCAATACCTGACCTAGTTAGGTGGAAGAGTTAAAATTATTGATGTATCAATATGTAGTATTTTAGTGAGCGCTGCCCCTTGTACTGAGCTAATGTACCAAACAAAAGCAATGTTCTAGTCCTTTTTAAAAATATTTAAAAAGTATCAATTTTATTTTTACTTTTAATCTGGTGAAATGGAAGGCAGTTCAGAAGTAAAACAATACAGAGTAGAAGTAAAATTTGGATATATTGACTCATTTACAATGAAACCATTTTATTATTACACCTCTCAAGTGCTTTTTAAGTATAGGAAATCTTCTCATTTTTCATATATTATAAGCAAAACATGCTATTCACATTTTCCTGAGATAATGACTACCTTTCAACTTAAGTATTTGTGAAACACAGATCAGGAAAATCCTGATCATAAGAATTTCATATGATCTACGTATTACATATGGTCAAGATTCTCAGAGTCAATTTGTCTCTTCAGGTAACATTCAGGTTGTTCCAATATCTTTTGAAAAAAAACATTTTTTTTTCTTTTGAGAGAGTCTCATATTAAATGAGTCTCTTTCTTTACATCAGCACTAAAAAATGTGAAGAATTCAAATTTTACCTGCAGGTAAAATACCAGATGCTAAGTTCTGAGGTTCTCCCTATATTTTTCTTGCTTGCTTTTTTTCCCTTCTGCCCAGTTTCTATTACGTTTTAACATTCCAGGATCAATGTTACTGAATCAGCAGCTTGAGAGGCATATATTACAGCCTGCTGGCAGAACCAATTAAAATAGAAAGCAAAAACAACAAAAAAGCAAATGAACATAATTCCAAATCATTCAGTGCAATGTATATTATCCACATATCTTCATATTCCAGTTCAATTTCTAGCAAAAATGTATCTACTGAAAAATGAGGTCTTATTTATAATTACAAACACTTTCACATAATGTCTTTTACTGTATTCCAGCCCACATTGCCTTCTGCATAAATATACTGATACATACTGCAAAATTGTGTTTATACAGCAAACAAGTAAAATGTATTTCTTAATCATAGTGTGTAATTCTACTTACATTTACAGTCAGTGTTACCTTTTTATTATTATACTGCATTATGAAAGTACAAATTCATACAAAGTAAAATAATTTTGCAAACAAGCTGTTTTATTCTGACTTGCTATTCTATAATGCATTATAAAAATCAACCTTTGATTGCACATTTCCATATAAAATGATATTTATTGGTTTTCAGGAACCACTACCTCAAGTTTATATTACTGGTCAAAAAGCCTAGTTACTTAATCTGCTGAATTGACTAGCTATCAATTGTGATAACTCAATTTTACTACAAGTAGGTGGAATGAAGGCGTCATCATTCTAGTTCTCAGGCTTGGTGTCAGAGCTTCACAAACGTAACATGATTTGACAGCTGTCCTTTTGCGTGCAAAAGGCAGAAATACATGCACATTCAACGTGATTAGGTAAACCCTGTAAGCTGTTATGTGACGTTAAAAAATGGTTCATACTGAGACTACCATAATCACTGATAATACCATTTAGCGTAATCCTCAGAGGTATAATAATCAAGGTATGTCATATGTTACTATGCAGCTAGGTAAAAAAGGCAATTTAAAACCTGGTTTTAGACAGAATATTGTTTTCCATACCTGTACAAAAATTCCCCAAAATAATCCGTTCCAAATACCTTCACTCCTGCTTTTTCTTGAGTATACACAACTGCTTAAGATGCTTCAATGTCAGGTGTTCATCATCTGAACTCATCATGCTGCTTTTAGATAAGGAATTACATTCGTTTTCCACTTGTTTCAGAATACTAAAACATAATACAAATAGTAACTGCATTTTGGTTACTAACTTGCATAAACTGCACGTGGAAAACAAAATGATTTTGCCTTCATTTTATCTGCTTTAAATATGAAATATTAAGCGCCTCCTCATTTCTCCTCTAGTGAACTCGCAGAAATAAGATTTTTCAGATGTTGGGAACAGGACAGACAACTATATGAGAAAAACAGTTTTCTGGTGTACCTTTCCAGAATCTTTTCAGGATACAAACTCCACCAAACTCCACCAAAATCCACCAACTCCACCAAAAATCTTGGAAGTTTTTAAAAAATATTATATTTAGTTTTTTTGAGAAGTTGGGGGTCACAGCAGTTTTTGTAGAAAACTAACACATAAATTAGTCATATTTAACTGTCTTTGGTGTCAAGTAAAGCACCATTAGGACTGTGCTACATGCAAATTAAATGGCACTACAAGTGACATCATAAAAAACACTTGAAATACACTGGATGGCTCAGGCAAGCCCCTAACATGCCACCTGTAATAACAGTTTTAGTAGGTGCTTAAGGGAATTTGGTATTACAATTGCTATATCATCAGTGTGCTCAGACTAGCATAGTTTTAAATGAGCAAAATCTAGTACCTCTCTGGAATATTATTACAAAAACTTTTTTTTTTCTCCTACTTTAGTGTGCCAGAGTAGCATATTGCATACCTGTACCACTGCCTGGTAAAGACAGTACTCAAGCTTATTATTTCATATGCATTAATGCATCAGTAAATTATGTTCTTCCAAAGAGAATGCTTTGAGATCACGCTTTGAATTCTACCACACAATGCAGGAATGATCAGACTAAAGGACCTTATGCTGCCTAAGCATGTGATAAGCTTTCTAAAAACATCAAAGAGAGCAAGTATTTAAAAGAAAAATAAAGAACAAGACTTCATTTTCAAAGGCTTGGTGGAAAATAAATCAAAGAAAAGTAGCTTAAATAAAACCTTAATCTTTTTAACCAAATGGATTAGGTAGATGAGTAAGTACATGGTGCATTTACAGAGAGAAAAAAAGAAAAGAAAACCCTTCCACACCTACACTATGATTAAATTTCTTAAATTAAGCCCTAGTATTTTCCAATTTGTGCAGTTCATAAATGAATATGGGCATTAATCCATGCCAACATTTATAATAACTATTAAATTAATACTAGATTACAATGCATCACTTGCACATACACATTTAGATTCTGCCCTGTGGGTTTAAATAACATTGAACAAGAGACTCCTGCATGCTTTTTGAAAGATACTTTCTTGCTTGTACTAATCTACACTGAGAAATTTAAGGGAATAAACAAAACATAAATAATAAATATTTGGAAAAATTCCATAAATATGGACAGATTCTGCTAACATTTTTGACATAGAATTGTACCTTTAAAAATAGTCATGGTAAAGCTAATATTGCTGAAAGAAACAGTCCAAGTCAGTATGATGGGGGGGAAATAAAAGCCTTCAGTAAATGTAAATCTTCAGGTTTAAACACTCTCCAGTTATGACCAGTTATATGTACATGCAGTAGAAATAACTAGGGGCAATGAGATTAAATTCAAGAAAAAAAATAATTTAAGGCTTAATAGCATCATCGTTTTACAGTCTGATTCAAATAGGTGTTTTTTTTTTTTTTTGCTACTTGTCTGCTCCTTAAATGAGTCTTGATTACTACTCTTAAGCACTTCCTAGGATCAAATTACATGTACAAGTACATGTTTGTGCTTATGGCTTGAATCCTTATCATTATTAATCACTTAAAACACAAATACAGTAACCAAGTTTTGCTTCTGCTCTGATTATTTCCTTATTGTCATCTATTTATACATCGAACTAGCATCTATTGCTCTCATACAGTGAAAGATACTGGACTGGTCACAGAACTGCAGAAAATACAGGTGCTTAGAGACTATTTTATTCTTTAGACAGAGCTGGTATTACCCCTTCTGATTAAGTTTTTCTATCCATTATTATTCTTCAGATTTCAAAAGCTTTATTTCAAAACTTTCAAGATCATTATCTACCTACCTAGAAATTTTCTGAGAAATTTTCATGCAGAAATGGTTCACTGAGGAAGAGAAAGACACTAAGGAAAATTACTTTGCCTTTCCCAAGAAAATCTACTTCCCTTCAGTCAAGTTACTCCTGAAAAAAATTGCATTTTACAATATACTCAGTTTGCAATATACTCAGAATTTGCACATACCGAGTACGCTGCAGATGGTATCTTCTCCTGTGCTATCCACCTGGATCTGAGCAGAACTTTTCCACCATTTTCAACTAGGACAAGCTGTACCGAGACTGGGAATCTAAATCTAAGAAAGTTAAGGTGGTCTCCTATACTCTTGGTAATTTTCTGTTAAGATGTGGAAAGATGAAACATGCTGGGCACAGAACTCACAGATACATGAAAGAAAGCACAAAACAAGGGAATTGAGGAAACAACAAAACTGAAATGATTGGCTAAGGAAACTGGAATCAGACGGGGAACCAAAGGTGTTACTGGAATCAGAGGGAGAAAAAAAGGGGATTCATTTGATAGCTGGTAAGTTAATAGGGAGACTAAAATTTGATAGGGAATGAGAATGTAGACAGAAAGGAGGATCACTGGAAAGAAGGTGATGAGAAATGGGTTAAGTCAACATGTGGCATGAGAATGTAAGAGAAGTCAAATGCAAGAACATTGCAGAAGAATGTGGCAGTGGAGAAAAGTCAGTCTCATGGTTGAAGTCACCAAAAGCTATCCAGAAAAATGAAAACTTATCCCTCACATTTGAGGGCAAGCAATTTTTACTATATATTTAACTTCAAAGAGAGTGAGTAACTATGTATTCTATATTTCTGAGATCCGTACCTGCAATACTACAGTCTATGTTCCAGAAGTTTTGTAACAAGACGCATTGCTCCAATAGAAGACATCTGACTATGCTCCAAATATGCGGACTGATCTTAAAATTCAGATCCTAGGCATCTTAAAAGGAGACATGTTTTCTTTTACTCAGTTCTCTGGGACTGATAGAATAAATACTGGTAAAATACTACAGAAAAGTAAAGGGAAGGAACATCTTCCTCTCAATGGTTAGCCCCTGGGATACTAACCATACTCTACTTAAAAGGTACTCATTTCTAACACAGATAACAGCTTTTGAGGAATGTCTTAACTGCTCCCATATCTATGTTTACAGCATGTAATAGCTTTTAAACTTAGAATGGACTCATGCAATTACCCTCCCTGACTATCTGCACAACATAGGCCATAGAATTGCAAGGAGCTCCTGATGTCTAGTTCAAATACTGATGTCTAGTTCAAATTCATGGCATATAACCACCCAAATGTGATGAGTATTGCTTTTTGCTCCCTACATTTTCTAATGCATCTTATGTTCTCTATCATTCCTTTAGTTTATATAGGGCTATTCTGATTTGGAAGCAGGGACTGTACAAAAAAAATCCCTCTAAAAATTAATACATTTGCCTTTAGAACCTAAAAAATAAGTATCAGAAATAAATTGTCTAGAAAATAATCATCTTACCAAAACTTTCCATTATATTAAGTGTGGAATCCCAGAGGCCTTTAGAATGAAATGATAGATATTCTTTGGAATTATACAATTATACCAATTAAAAGAATTTAACAATTAAGAAATTAAGAGATTTGAAGCAGCTATATCTAAGGAAGAAAGGAGCTACCTGAGAGATTTAACCTTTCCCTACCTGCTGCTGCAGCAGTTGAGGTCAGTTGAAGGGTCTTTTTTTTTTTACACCTCTAGAATGAAATACTTTCTAAAAGACAAGTGAAGCAGTGAAAAGTGCTTGCTAAATTCCTCATGGGCTTCTGTTTTACATTTATGTTTATGTATATGTATCATATCACTGCAAATAAATAAGTGACTATACAATGCTTTGAAGATATAAGGCATTTGCGTATTTCTGCATTTGTGTATTCAAACAGATACTATACATCAAAATGGGGTATTTCTTCTCAGATGATAAAAGCAATTCACGACCTATTTTAAGGTTGGTACTCAAAATCCAGCTCCCATGTCCTTATTATTCATCTCAGTTGATTATGCTTTAGCTTCTTTATGGACTCACTAAAATATGCACTAATAAAATCTTCTTAGCCTTTTATTATCAACTGACTCCACACGCACAAATATTGCAGGCTGCAGGGATTTTCTGGTCACTGCGAGCATGACTCCAGACTGCTCTGCTATCAACACGTTTGCTATTCTGTCTCTGGTAGCTGATGTTTCTGAAAAGGTAACAGATTTTTAGTACCATTCAGGCAATTTGCAAACATACTGCTGCCTTTAAGGTGCTGCATTTATTTCAACACAATATGAGAATGAATTTAATCTGAGTAAGTTATTATGATATACTAACACTTTTATTTCACTGTGCCCTTAGATGTTCCACAGCTGCCTGCATAAAAATCTGTTAGAAATATGCCAGCTTTTTAGGGGCTTAACATGCTATCAATTTTTTAAAAGTCAATAGATAGGATTTAAAAATCAATGGCAGGATACAGATCAAAAGTGCCTCTTCCAAAGCTATAACAGTGCAAATATTATCACTGAGAGCTCACTTATACACACAAGGTCTGAACATTTGAAATAAAGGCTTAGAGACCTCAAAGTAAGAGATGCCATTGAATCCAATCCATTTAAGTCTCTAAATAGCTCATCTGATTCATCTCCCCAATGAGAATATATGATTGTCTCTAGAACAGACAGACACTTACCACGGCAGTGCTTTTTTGCAGGAAAGTACTTTGAAGACTGCTATTTTTAAAATGGTTAGAGAAGGACATTAGTGAGAAAACAAGAAATGTTTTAGTGGGGAATTACATGGTTGAGAAATGATACAAGAGGGATACTCCTCCCCAAATATTTCACTGATTTTTCATGAATGCAGTTTGGGCTACATTACAGGAAGGTTTGGAAGATTGTACATACTAAGACTCAGGAAGCAGTTATTAAATTTATCTGGCAGATTAAAGACTTTAGAAAGTGTTAGCCTCTATTTTTGGTCACTCAAGGGCACCTGACCCTATGCAATTTAACACTGCAGGTCTTGACTCTAGGAGGAATCAGTGATCTAAAAAAAGATTGTTGCTAAACTCATTGTTAGAAGAGTGGTCCCTATAAGAAGCTGTAATTCAAACATAGCACAGATAGCACAGATCCATAAATAATACCACCAAATAAAGAGCACACAGCTCAAATGTGACTATTCCAACCACCTATGTATTAAAATAATCAAAATCACAAAAAAGGGCATTAAAAAATCAGATACAATATTACTCTTTAGAAGTTCAATTCCTCCTGCAGAAAGCAGAATTAGGAAAAGAATAATCATTTAATCTTGCCTATCAGATGATGAAAAAAGATATGAGTTAACCATGTTTACGTTCCTCCCTATATCATGGAGATACTGCCACTTCAACTCTGGTGGTACAACTGTCTAATCCACTCAGCTCGGGGATGCTTTTGCCTTTGCTATGATGACTTGCACAGAAATGTAGCAACAGCACAGCTGTACCTATTCTGCACCAGGTAGGTGCTAATAAGAGGTATGTTTGCCAAGAACTTTGGAGAAGTAGAGATCTGGAACTGTAAACAAGTCTTATTTTTCACTCTCTGAACATGTACTTTAAAAAGTATTGCAGTACTTCATGACCTTGCATCCTTTCACCAAATTTTGCACTTCGAAATCTTCCTGAAGGCCAAATTTTCTTCACTAATACAGTGACTTTCTCCATTTGTATTGCAACTTTAAATGTCTCTGTAATGTTTTCACAGCAAAATGGCTAACAATACATTTCAGATTTCTATTAATAAATTATACTTCAATTCTTGGAATCCATGTGGATTGTTTTTTAAGCACTAGCCCTCTCCTTCCCCCCTAAATAGAAAGTATGAAGACTTGCAATTCTCATGTGTGCATATCCTGAACCTCGGGGTTCAGGACAGTGCATCCTCTGATACTTTCACTCACAGATTGCTTCAGGCTGACATGGAAATGGTGTAACCACGGTCTTTGTATAGGGATTCCACAATGAACAACAGGTTTCAGTCTTAGCCATGCAATATGGTTCACCAGCTTGTACCCTCAGAGATCACTGATGGTTCTCTAGTAGAATGTAAACTATGGTTGGCTTCTTTTTGATAGCAATCCAGATCCTATATCCAGGGCTCTAGTGCTGGACAGATCGATCCAGCTTGGAACAGTGGGCACTGTGGCCAAGTGGTGAAACCTTAAATATTTTCCTCAAAGTTTGAATGCTTCATTTATTCCCCTCCAGAAATGTAAGGAGACCTTGAAGTGAGCTGCTTTGTAACCTGCAAAGTTATCAGGCCTGTAGCCTTAAAAGATTAGGCAGTTCTTTCATTTAACATAAACCTTCAAAATATATATATTTTTTTCAGGTCTAAGAATTGATTCAAACTTTCCAAATAATGTAAAATCTTCACATTCACTTATCTCCAAGATTTAGTAGCGGAAAAGACCTCTCTATTTTGTACAAAAATTAAATAATCAAAGGTCATCTGTATTCCCAGAATGGAGTTATTTCTTTCTATTCCACACGTTTGAAGATTGTTTTCAGAAAGTTGGATTAGGCTGACCAGAATATTTTGAGCCTTTCCTGATTAACAGCAGCATTGGCTACCCAAGGAAATGCTGGGTAGCATTGGAGAAAAAAAAATGTTCTCAAAAGATAAGTTTTCAAAGATTTAAAATTATCTGAGTAGTTTGAATCAACAGGAGTTACTTAAAACTCATCTGGGTTGTCTCAGGAGCAGGTCTTCAGCATATTGCAGGACATGCTCAGTACTTTGGAAGACTAAGCTCTTAGAAATAAAAATATTTTTTTTTCATATAAAATACAGTAGATGTCCTTACAAAAATCATACCTTAAGTGTTATTCCCTCTCATTATGTTTTATACATTCAGAAACAAGACATTTGAGATACACTGCAAACAGTGCAAAAGATAATTTTATCCTTATAAAAACACGCCTTGCAGTACCTTTAAGCGGCAGTCGAAAGAAAAGTTGAGAAAGGTTTCATCCTCAGAGAACCTCTGCTCCAAGTCGAACTTTTGTTTTGCAAGTTGTAAACAAACGCCTTGGAATGCACAGAATCCTCTCATTTCTTTCCAGCCAAGGCAGTCTCAAACACATCAAGTCCTGCTTTGAAGTAAACCTGAGCTGAATTGATGCTGTTCAGCACCTCTGACAGGGCTGCTTGAATGGTCTCATTTGACTGATGTAGCTTGCAGTGCTCCAGTGCCTCTAGCAGTACTGAGAACTGGCTTCTTTTTTCATCTAATCTGTAAAGAATATTCCTAAAAGAGAATAAAGGAGAATTGTAAACCTTTTACTCAAAACAATTAATCAGAATCATCAAGGATCCCTTCAAGCAAATGAAATATGTATAGTAGAGCTGACCCATGACAAACACAGACCAACCACATATATACTATGGCTTTCTAAATTGTATCTGTCTATATGTCTATTGATGTCAGTGGATTTACATGGAAGCATTCACAAAGTTTGTCCAAGAAATCTCACATTCCTCCTTGGGCATTTAAGATTTTCTCAAAATCATGAACCTAGGTCTATCAAACCCCCAAGAAATAGTTTATGTCTCAGCTATCTCCGCTAGATTGAAAAGATCTTCTTTTTCTACTGTTCCTTAGTTCACCTTTCAAAGGTAAAATCCTAGCTGCACTGAAGTCAATGGTAAAATACTCATTGTCTTCAGCAGGGTCTTCATCAATAATCCATTGTGCTATCCAGTCAAGAGAAACTCATCTTTAAGGTCACACACCTGATGAAGGAAATAGGTCAAAAGTACAGCTACGTCCTTATGAGACAAAGCTCAGTGTTTTTGTATGATAACATCTGCCAGACATTTTCAATGACTTACTTTCATAAAAATACGTGTAAATGTAGGTTCCTTTTGAAATGTCTGCAAGAGATGTTGAAGACTCAGAATTCAAAGTTAGCCTGTGATCTCAACGAGACTTTGAAGCAGGATAGAAATGTTATCTACAAGCAGGTGTAGTCATTAGCCTAATTAGAAGAGAGTGTAAATATCATAAATCTCCACCCAGGGGCTCCTTTGATTGTAAACAAGTGAGAGGAAATCAAAACAGGAAAGCTGCAAGTGATCTGGTGTAGGACTTTATCCTTAAGTACAGGGAAGGTGTTGGGGGGCGAGTACTTTCACAGAATAAAAATGGCACGAAACCAGGGCAACTCGCACACTCCACAGTAACCTAACTGCATGACAGGACCGTGGCAACTCCAAACTAGTAATAAAACTGCCAACTACAAGATAGATGACCACAGAAGTGTACCTTCTGCAGATTAAGAGTCATATAAACTATAAGGCTACCAGGGAGAATTGTAATGAAGTAGCAGAATAAATGATATCACAGAACATCTACAATTCTTAGTCTTGTTCTTCGATTTGTACAGATGCTTCAAATGAGGGTGATAGTTTTTCAAAGATCTGAAATTATTTCTATCCTCAAAACACAATTTTGCTGTCCCTGAATTTTTTACCTTATACATCCAGGAATATCAACAAAATATTAACTTTTCTTTACTTTGCAGTTACCTATGAACTTTGCAAGTCATGACACCTTTTTTCTGTGGCATTCTTCAATTTTTCAGTTTTAGAATTTTCTATCTCTGTCAAAGCTTCATCAAATGAGGAAAAAAAATAACCATTGCCAGTTTTTTTTTTCCATGCCTTTACAAGTTAGGAAAGAGTTTTCATTCAAAATTACACACTGATTGGAAAATATAAGACCCAGTCCTGACACCAGCACAAGACATCACTGTGGAACCACAACATGTACAGGAATATCTTTTGTTTATCCTGTGAAACTCAATTAATTGAACATTCCTTAATGCAAATTGTTTTTGTAGCCTACATCTTTAAAAGAACATTAATTCCAGCCTCTCTCCTAATTAATTAAATACCTACCTTAACCTTTAACTCTTTTGATATTACACATGTACATAAAGTCGGTCTGACTCATGCAAAGGAGAAAGACACTTCTGAAAGGGAAGTGTAATGTGTTACTGGTGACACTAACAAAATTACAACACACATCACTCATCTTAATGGGCTTGTTTCAATGACACATAACAGTGACCTGAAAAGTGTAACACTGCACTAGAAAACCTAATTAATAACTTCAGGCAGCACCAATAAAAGAGATAAAATATCTACAACATAGGAGTCAGCCTTAGTAAACTAAGGAAAATAAACTTATAAAATGAATTCCAAAAGAATCTCATCTATAACTTTTATGAGCCTTTTGTAGGTCTATGGGCATATGCATTATTGATGAATATAATGCCTTTATGGTTAAATGCTGTTTTTCATTATCACAAATACAGGTGTAATACTACTCTCACTAAACCGAAATGAACATGACAAATTCCAGAACAATAAATCAAACTAGATAACATAATGGCTTTACACAATGATTTTGGAGATTATGTTAGAGCAACTGGAGAGTACAGAAAAAAGTAGATTACTGCATTATTCTTGTCATGAAAAAGGATTATTTTGTGTACAAGAAAAGTATGTATGCGAGTAACTCACAACAAAAGCTGAATTATTCAGTTGCTTATAAATAACCTCCTATCTAAGAGCCAATGTGTACATTTTTGAAAAGAAAAGTAATTACTAAACCATTAATTTATGGCAGCAAGTTTACAGTCCAACAAGAAATGAGATCAGCTTGCCTCAGTGGAATATTTATAGATAAATGCTATAGGCACCCTCTGTCTTTTCTAGTTATAATCCAATGTGCTGCTTATAGTCCAATACAGCTGCTTCAGCACCCTCACAAATCCAATTTTATAAATCTCTAAATTATTTTTCTTGTCCTCTCTGAGGACCAAAAAAATCCAGCATTGAACATTATCCACCCTGATAATGTTCAGTTTTGAATGTGCTTTTGTTAGCTCTACGTAGGAATCTTGTTTTCACCCACATTTGTAAAACACAAAGTAAGACTGTTACTGGGTAAATAAATAAATAAATGCATTTTAACAGAACTATTAACATGTTGGGGCTTTCGTTCCACATGATGTTGGCTTATTTCAGGAAATAAATAGTACAAATTCTTCACCCCTGGAGAAGGCATCAGCTGATTTCCACTCTTTTGTTTATACTTGCTTGTATCAGAAAATTTTACAGTGAAATTACAGCAGGTTTTCCTTTTTCTTCTTCCAGGTCCCTAATCCCTTTGTTCTCCATCAATACTTTTTCCTTCCTATTTTTTAAGCCTTATTGACAGCCACATATTTTTTATTAACTTAACTTCTTATCTATAGAATGATGCAATACCTCATCTTAATCTCACTTACTCTTTGAGTTAAAGGACATGCTGACCCTTAACTGAGAATATGTAATAACTACACATGAATAAAGGGAGTCTGGAAGTAATCCAGATTCTAATTGTAAAAGGACTGAGATTCTCTAACAGGCTCAAGTAAGAATAACTGCTAAAGAGCTTTAGAATCCTCTAATACTTTGTTCCAATAATTTCTAGAACGAAGACTATCTATATTTGAGTGATTTATAAATTTTCCAAAATAAAAATAGTTGTATTTTAAAAGGTTACTTGTTGGTAATAAATAGTCTGAATGACATTTGTTTAAATTTAACATAATGTAGTGATAGCTATGAGTAACAAATGTGAGCATGCTGCTCATAGATTGATTTATGCAAGAGCTAATGTTTTTCAAATGGAGAAGCATATGCTTATGCTGAATAATTTGGAGGAAACTGTTTTTGTTTTAAGGATATCTCCATCTGGAAAGCAAATTCAAAGCAGATGTGCTACTATTTGGAAGGACTTGAGAGAAGTGAATTAATAAAATTATTTTCAATTGGATCACAGCTGATATTCTGAAGCCTTCATAGTGATTTTTATTTAGGAATTACATATGTAAAACATCTGACTCCTAGAAAGGAATATTATTTCTAAGCAAAGCAAGCAGTAAAAGCCAGTGTCCACAGTGCCTGTTGTAATAAACTGGTTTGGTCTCCACTGCGAGCATGGACTACTTTTAAGTAACTCCATACCACAAGATGTGCAAGACCAGCATCAACAGAGCTGGAATCAGAAGAGGCATAAATATAAGCAGTTATTATTTATTAAAAAAAAAAATACGTGTGGCAATATGTCCATTGAGTAAATAACTGAAGTTTTTTTTTTAATTAAAATCCACAACATGCAGGCATAGAATACTTACCAATTTTTATCACAGTGAAGATATATTTCCTTGTTAGCAATTATAGCAACAGAACTTCCAAGCACTGAAGCCTGGGCAATATCTTGTAAGAAGGAATATGACATACTGGATTCTTGCTCCTTTTAGTAGTAATTAATTATATTTTTTATTTTGTTTGAGAAAAATTACCAGCTAGTAATTCAAACATATATCAATGATTCCTGACTTCTATCTGTCATAATCAAAATGTGAAATCATATATTTCTTGCATCTAAAAAATGCTATAGGCTCCACCACTCAAAATAGAAATAATGTAAGAAACAATTAACTTTCAAATTTGAAATCTAGTACATTATAAATCATATATGCACAAAAATCATGAACTTTTTCTCTGCAATAAAATATTCTTGACCTGGATAAATGAGGAAGTATTGTCTTCAGGCCCATCAATGCTGTATTAAATTACAATATACAGAGAAATATCCACCATATCAAAAATACAATACGTGTGATGCACCCTACAGACAAGATTGTAAATAAATAAGTTGAGTCAAAAGAATGTAAGAAAATTCACTAGTACATATAAGAAAAATAAATGAAGGCAATCTATGTTTACTATTCCATACCAAGTAAGTGAAAAAACAGATTTCCAGACATGACATAATAACTAATTATAGTTGTTTTTCACTTCTGCAGGTGTAATGAAAAGATTTTCACATTTTCTGTTTAAATAAACTTTAAACTCAATCATATTTAGATCTCTGCAGATGCCTAATTCACTATTACTTATGCCTCAATTTTTCTTTAAAAAGTAACAGAGTTACAAGACAACTTCATGGTCACTTACATATTGGTGATTCCAAAGGAGAAGCCATTTGAGTTGCTGCTCAGACAGATTAAGTGTTTTGAGCATGGTTTACACTCCTGTTACTGCCTATTCTAAGTATTAAGGAATAGCATAATTCAGCAAGACAAGCAGTCATGAAAAAAATCATAAGGCACAGCTGGAATTTATAAGTGCATTATCAAGCTAGCAATTACTACTAAATGTATGCAATGGCAAACATGTTGCTCCACATGCAGGTGAGTATTAAAGTAAGAGCCCATATCTCAATAGGTGAAACTATTTGTATTTGTTCTAGTTGATGCATAATCAAAATGACTTCTTTCTGTACAGTTTTGTGGTTTGTGGAGGCCAAGGCCAGAAGTAGCTGCGCTTTCTATATAACATTGTAAGTGCGACATAGGATCTTAAATCTCATAAAGCAAGAATCTGAGGAGCAGGGAAAGTGAGTCAAGAGGGTAATAATATTTCAGATGCTTCAGAAGGAAGATGTGGACATTGACAGGAAAGATGGATAGGGAAGGACAAATAAATCTACAGATCTGCCTGTGCAAATCAAGGCACAAGAAGACCAAGTTTATAAATATGGTGAAAAGGAGACCACACTTTCCTGAAGAAGTGAATCTGAGAAAAAAAGAGAATCATCACATTACTGACTGAGCCCAACACTAGCAAAGGCTAGAAAGCAAATTATTCCCACTTCACACAATTGCACTTACAACAGATGGAACAATTAAAGAAGAAAAAGAGATGTAGATTTCACAAGGTACAAAATATTAGGTTAAAAAGTCAGATGAACAATCTTGTTCTGCAATGGAAGGGAAATTCTTATTTTCTGACAGGATGGGAAAATCTCAGGTAAAGTATTCTAAACTATTCTAAAACTATATACAGTTCATTCCTTTCCCCAGCGGCATCCAGCAGCATACTAGTATTGTATTCACAAATTTCATATGGCTGATAGTATTATAAAACTAAACATTATGATTTATTCCTGCCAATGCTACACTGCGATAGTCCTATTCCAGCATTTCCCACACTAACAATCATCAGCACATCACACCGCATCACTCTCTGCTCCACCCTGTAGGATGCAGAAAACAGAAACTTTTTTTGCATGTCATTGTTCAGGTCAATAGTGAAGTTTTCATAGATGAAAACTCTAAAACATTACAGCAAAGAAAATAGATAGAAAAACTTCCTATTTGAAACCACAAATTAAAAGTTCATAATGAAAAACAAGAAATCTGCAAAAAGCCTATATAATGAGATAGAATTAAGTCCACATAATGAGATAGAATTACTATGTTGTGGAAGTTCTCGGTTATTTTTTAAATGACTTTATTTTTACATGTTTATCCATGTCACTATGTAAGATTAGAAGGTCTCTAGAAATATTTGCATCTTTAATGCTTATCCTCTATAAAGTCAATGAGCTGCTTGTTTACACATGGAGATTTAAATGAGGACTTTAATCTTCCTATTAAACTTATCTCTAGAAGGTAAAGTCTTAGGGTATGTGATTTTGGACACCTGAGAATCTGTTGCAGTTTATCAGCAAAATAGAAGTAAATCCAATAGACTCTGCACATGTATCAAGAATAAATATAACAAAATCCAATCTGAAAAGAAAATATTTGTTCTAGTGAACAATAAACTCTTGAGTGCCATGAGATTAGCAACAAAGCAAATTACATTTTGGTGCGGTACTAAAAGCATATTTCATCTCGTTATGGGAAATTTAGGATCTGCAATCTTTTGTTGCTTACACTGAGTATTTCTTTCAGCACACTGTAATGCACTGATTCATTTTTTCCTACTTTTTATCCCACTGAAATGCCAATGCCATACCCAGGTATCCATACAAAACGAGAAAAAGAAATTTTGAATATATACAAATGAGCAATGACAAAATGAAAATAGATTATTTATCCTTATCTTTCCAGTAACTAGGTATGTCAGTTATTACCTCTACTTGCCAACGACACTTCCAACACTCCATAAAAAAATTCCATAAAAAAAGTGATAGATGCATTTAATCTTAATGGATAGGATAACCTTGGCAAGCTATGGAGGATGAACCTGCAGTAAGAGTCTTTACACAAGTTGACTTTTAATCTTCTATAAAATTGTTAAAAGAACCATCAGTCACAAGTATTCCTTAAACTATCTTAATATATAAGAATATAAGAATTATATAATTCTTATATTAAGAATAAAAACTACATTTTAACTGAAGCAGAAGCTACTGCCTAAGCCCTTATATGCCTTTTTTTGCTCTCTACCTTCAAAGATTGAAGACATAAACTCTGTTTTCAGTGACTCATTTACATTTAGAAATCTTGTAGAAATCTTACATCTAGAATCTTGGGAGCATCATGGAGTATTGCAGGAAAGTCGGCATCCATTTAATATCAAAATAATGCTGAGTTGTAGCCACAGACCTGAAGAAATCAAATACCTCCTGAAAGAGCAGACACTCTTCGTGCTTCTCTATAAAGTTAACTCTATCACCCCATTTGTTTCTAATACTAATACTCATTTTTATAATGCCACAGGAATGTTAGGCCTTGTAAGAAAAAGATATAATCTCTATATCTGAATACCAAAAAGTATACATATGGACCTGGCAGAGAAATGAGGCTGACAGGTAGATAGAGGCTATGGTGATGAGCAAAATATAAGAAATCATGTAAAGTACAGCAGGAAGAAGAGAAATAGTCTTACAGTAGGCATATGTAAGATTTGAACTCTGCATTTAGAAAGATCATGAAGTTACTTGCTTGTTATGTTATTTGTGATATCGCCAATAAGAGTGCTTTGGTAAGTATTTTTGTAAAGAGATGAGAAAGAATAACATTAGTCTTTCAGAAAAAGCTCTAAGATTAGCAGATGTAGAGAAGACAAACATGTTCATAAAAAAGACCAAACGGAGATGCATCACTCAGCATGGATGCACTTGCCCGACTGCCCAACATATCAACATTCACTCACAGAAATTAATTTTGTTGTCCTCTCACAGAAGCCATGCAGAGATTTGGTTAATCAGTATCCTAACATGGGCCAGCTCATACCTCCTTGACCTTAATAGACAAGCTGCTTTCACTGCAGGGAAATTGCTCCAGGTCTTTGATTTGATCCATGTTTATTTTCTCTGAAGCACCCTTTGTTTAGACATGCCAGATATAAAAACTTCTATCTTTCTTGGCAGGAAAATATAGTTTCTTTTGGTGAATAGTGATGAAAATAAGACTTTTAAAAATATATATTTATCAGCATTTAGAGAATTATTTTCTTTAACTGCTGCATCTGACCATCTCATTGTAAGGACAATATTCTTGAGATTTTTTTTTCTTCTTTCTCCTCTAGTGTTCTCACAGTGCCTAATATACCTCAGTTCTTACTTTCTTCATACCACTGCAGTGAGGAGTGGTCATAGTTATTAATAATGATCTCAAAATATGAGTATCACAAAAAATAGAGGACAGAAATATTTAACATAAATATGGATTAAAAAATAAAAAAGAGAAAATGGATAGCTAAAAGACACAAATATGCACAACACCTTTACCTATTATGCCATCAAAATGACAATATATGAATCACAAAATTATCAAAATCATGCAAAATGTAATGAGAAGCAAAAGAAGATTAAGGAATAGTAACCGGATAACTATTCAATTTTATTGCTTAATGTGTATATTGAAAACAGAAAGTCTACTCAGGGTTATCCTTGGGAATCAGATAAATGCTAAGACAGGATAAGATTCTGAATCACAACCTCAAATCAGCTTGCAGTTAACCTTTTCAAGGCAGGATAATAATCCTCCATCTATTGTTTTTCATTCTGTCCAATTTTTGGGTAAGGCCGAAATATGCTGATGAAAGTTGTACTTGACTATTTCCAGCACAGCTGGAAATAGAAAATCATGGGCAAATTATGTTATTGTGAAATATTCCTTTCAATGTCACTAAGGTCAGATAAGAAGGATAATTAGCTGAACTACAGTGTTTACTTACACCACACTGAATAACCTGTCAATGTCAATCACCATTACTTAAATTTAGTAAGGATATCCTAACGTAATTATCAGAAGTCAAAGACATTTGAATTCTATTTGGTAGCCCTGAATTATTTTATGGCTCATTCTAGATGGATAATGTATCAATGATGACAGAATAATGCCTTACAGCATTGGTTGCGATGAAGGATTTACTGCGTTAAGTACATATATATAGTAAAAGACTACAGCTATACCAATGAGCCTACAGACCATACAAACAAGATATAGAAAATATGCTTTATTTTCCCGTTAGCAAACAGGCACAAGTAGGTTCCAATCTACCTCTCCCAATATAGAATAATAATAAAAAAAATCTTTCTTTTTAGTTCAAGGGAAAACAGAATACATTGAAAGAGTTGGGAATTAGGACAAGCACAAGACTAAAAATGATGTCTAAACTTCAGCAAATTTTGTCAAATACTTTGATTGAGGTTGAGAATATGAGCCAAAATGGGTATACAGGAAGCAATCATTTTTTCATGAAGAATACGTGCTTTACTGCACACACAAATTCTTCCTTCAGAAGGCTGTAAATAACAGTATTTATGGAATCTTAATGATCTAAACACAGTTGGAGCCTGAAGGTCAAGGCTGCAAACTGCATCCTAAATTTCTGTTTACAGATGAAGTATAGTATTTATTGCCGCACTGCCTGTGCTGCTATAGTTAAAGGGCTGCCAGCATTTCCATTATAAACCACTATTTCAGAGGTTTATAACTTGCCCATCAATTTTCCCACTGGGCTGGAACATGGCGTACAAGGTCCCAGCTGTGAGAATGATTTTATTTTCTTTACCAAATTACAAAAAGAAATGTTTTTTTTCTAAGTTTAAAGTTACCCAAGCAAACAAAAGTATGTGCGAGTTTTTCAAATACTTCTAGTTTTCCTGTGACACTAAACCATTACAGCTTCGGAACATAAAATATAGTTAAATAAATGCATCAGTTAATACTTTAGAGGACTTCCACTTCCAAAAAGGTGAAAATAATCCAAATAAAGACATATTGTTAGGTCAATTACACGGTGTCTATAATAAACTGCCTGAGATACCTTCAATGTTATGACAGATATATGTGTACACAAGCATGAGCTACATCAAACACACAAGAAAAAAATCCATTCACACAGCACCTTAAGTAGACAAAAGCTAAGAAGAGAAGAATACACTCACTCTAAATAGGTATCTAAAAGATAATACCGAAAACGTACTTTAATTTTGATATATACTACAGCTGATGTCACATAGAATATGTGAAATTAAACATGTTGCCACCA
Source organism: Nothura maculosa (assembly GCA_032353885.1). Classification (NCBI taxonomy): domain Eukaryota; kingdom Metazoa; phylum Chordata; class Aves; order Tinamiformes; family Tinamidae; genus Nothura; species Nothura maculosa. Next base: position 7,451,176 of record JAUBOD010000633.1, on the reverse strand, counting down.
ACTGTGAAGAATTTTATGGTCTACTTTGAAACACTGCAGCAAATTAATGAAATCAAGAGATGAAAAATAACAAAAATTTAACCTCCACCCAATCTACTTTGTGTGAATAATGAACTCTGTTCTTAAGTGCTGCTGAATGGTGAAAAACTTTACTTAACATTATACCTGCATATCCAGCAATTTCATCTTGATGAGTAACAATCATGATACTTAGTTCAAGAATTTAAATATTTGAGGACCTTTGTATCTTCACATTGGAATCCTAAATTTTTGTAAAATTTATTTTTACAAATAAAGAACAAGTACATATACTGGGCTACATTCAGCAATGGGCTGTTGTGATACTGTCATACTCAGCAGTTTCACAATCCCTTTGCAATTCCATATAAAGTCAAAGAAGCAAGACAGGCATTGCAAAATCTGCAATATTAGCAGACCTTAGACTTTTTATTTATCCTGATTTATTGATTTATTTATTTTTATTTCTATCATGAATGAAGTATCTATCATCTCTCTGATTCCCTAAAGTAAAATCAGAGTATGGCTTTAGAGATGGCTCAGCCTGTGGACATCCTGTACTCAAATATATACGCATTGTTATTTATGTTGCATAGTTGCAGGACCAGGCACTGTGCTGTGCAGAACTGCTTGATTCTTTCCAAATTTTTGATAAGCTACTGATGACCATAAGTTTTCTGTAGAGGAATTTATTGTGAGAGGTATAGACCTGCAAAATTCTTTCTTAGAAAGAGATGAAATCATCATGGCATTTCATCAATTTAGGCTGAGCTGCTGAATACACATGACAGAATAATTTAAAGTTGAGAAAGGATGATATAATGGTGACTATAGCCCTACTATTCTACTATTCTCTCCTTCCTACTAACTTTAATTGACTAAACAGCTCCTAAAAACACTGCTATATAATTAAATACGTTAAATAATGCCAATAGGACCTTCTGTAACCTCAAGTGTTCAGCAATATGTAATTTTTTTGATAGAATACAGGTGGAGCTTGTCAAGTACTATTCAAAATACGTCCTTCTTTTGAAAGCCTACTGCACTAACACAAATAACTGCCATGCTTCATGAGTTGCCATCACACAATACCTCTTGTTAGCAGTGATGTCATGACAGAAATGCTACACTGCAGCATTTTAATGATCTCTTGCGTTGTAACGAATTTTTATTTTCTGTTGAGAGGATGAAAGAGGGAAAAAATTAGCTTTAATCTTGGATTCTCACAGACCTATTTTCAAAAGAGCATGACAGTTTCAAAAACCAAGTAGTGCAAGATTACTGTTTTAGCTTAAGCAGGTGAATGAAGAACAAGTTGGAACACCGTACCTGTAAAGTCCTGGGGGAGCTTGCCGCACAACGAAGCTTTTCTCCAAGCTTTGTAGCACATCATTGAGCATCCTGACTCTGATAGGAGCTCTCTCCTTAGGGTCGTTTGCTGGGCGCATCTCATCTGACTGGAACAGTTCTGCAGTGTCCCTCAGGCGTGATGCCACTGCAAGCAACTCCTGAGTATGTACATGATCATCTAAAACAAGAAAAGAAAGGCAGTTATCAACAAGCAAATCAGAGAATAACAATTATTACTCCTACAAAAAAAAAAAATATGGCAATTAAATTCAATTTGGCTATTAGGCTGAATTCAAATACCCTTAAATCTTTAAAATGATAACTTAATTAAAAGAAATCACACAGCTTTAGAAATTGTTTGTTATCTAACTGAAGGAGATGCTTAATCTCAACAAGGAGTTCAAGACATTTTAAATGGCTTTTAAAATTCCATGACCTATGGATAAGTGGAGAGATTAGAACTAGTAAACTGGGGGTATCGAATTATTTCTCAAACTTTGCACAGATGGAGCCAATCAGGGTCTGCAGCAAGAATTGAAAAAGTAAGTTGTACAAGGAGGCCCCTAAGCTTGACATATTCTCCTTCTTGTAAGGAAGTGGAGATTTGCTTTTGGATACACTTCAGCAAAGGGAAAAGCATTCGCTGATCAGTTCTGCACTCCTGTCACTCAGCTGACTAAACTTTCCAATGCAGCACAAAAAGAAATGATCTGAAATACATTATCAGGAAAAGACAGATGCTGGAGTGAGAAAAAATGTCAGATTTGCTGAACCATGAAGACGTACTTTAACAAAGATCAGAAATTCCCATTGGGAAAAGGGGTGACATAAGATGTTTTCTGCATGAATCCTGGTTTGGGACAAGGTTGCTTATAGCTTACTTTTCATCAGTTCACCTTCTCCCAGTTAAAATGGGTAATAAGCAACTTGGTGTTGCTTGGTATCTTTCCAATTTGGTATGAAGCAGTTCCAAAGTCTGATTGGCTGATGCCTCAGAAAAACATTCAAATACTTTTGGAAAGATACTTTGCAAAACAGCAATATGGTCAACCTTCAAATATAAGCACAGTTAAATTTCACATCTCAAATTCTGCTTATTTGTTTCAATCAACCTAAAGGATCAGGTAGCAGCTTAACGGTTCCATGGAACTATGAATCTTATTGTAAGTGCAATAATTTAACTGGCAAACTTACAGAAGTCTGATGTTTATAATGTAATTTTCTTTCCTTAGATCCCTTTTCTTACTTAGAACCCCTCTTTCGGAAAATAAGCTCTAGACTCCAACTACAACTTACTGATGTAGATGAAAAGAAAAAAAAAGATCTTGCTTTGGTCCAGCTTTACTCAACATTATTGAGTTATTCAATTTATAAACCCAATTAAGATACTCAATTTATTTATATATAGAAATTATATTTGTATATATATTATATCTTATATATTTATTATATATACACATACATGCTTTCTTTAAATATTTACGAGATTTTATTCTAATGTCACAGCGTTGTTTATTGTAATGTCACAGCAGTATGTTGCTGCTTTTAAAACACATAGATCTGAGATATCTACAGAAAAACTTCATTTTTAAACATAAGCTTGAAACTACACAACATGACTAAGATTCAGCTAAGATAGGATAGTATTTTTTTCCAACAAGCTCACCCTGCAGATCTGAAAGCAAGAAATGAAAGACAGAACAAATTCTAGATTGTTACTTTTTCCTTAGAGAGTTGTAAAAAATCTCTTCTGGATAAAAACTACTCTTAAGACTAGATAAGTAGTACTTAGCGCCATCTAGTAGTTAGACACATGCCAGAAAAAATATCTGGCATAAAATTTTCATGGTCGTTTCTCAGTAAAAACTCTCTATAAGGAGATATCAAAAAGGAATTAAGAATTTCTTGTTAAATATAAGTCTTCCTTAGCATTTTACATTCTGCTACTACTTTTTTTTCCCCCAATCTTTTTCTTTTACTTAACTGAAGAATTCTCAAGGTAGTTTTGGCCATGAGAGTATGGAATCAAGGTCTCTTTTTAGAGAGAGATGTGATCCTAGAACAGGTTTTGTTTTGTCTATAAAAATTAATAAAGAAATCACTTTTCTGCATCAAGCATATGCTAATAACAAATCATGGTCAAAATACTGAGATGATCCAGAGCAAATAACCCATGCAACTGATGACTTTTTTAAAATTTCCATGCATAACCCAGCTACTGTGCATAGCTTATCCTGGGACTTGGGCTAGTATGGAAAGGTTAAAATTTACCCTATTGCACTGCTTTAGTTTCAACAGAGCACTAAATATTCCAAGTATCACACAATATTTATAATTTTTATTCTGACTATGATATAAGCAATTGTAAATGCCAGCTGTGTCTTTTCAATAGAGAAGGTAAGAGAAAAGGAAAATACATCATTCTGAACTTGGAAATGAAGCCATTCAGACCACTCTTTCAAACAAACAGAAAGAAGATATTAAACGCTTCCCCTACATCACCATAGGATTTTGCCCCTAAGCCCCCAGATTTTATATTATAGTCATGAGGAAAAACCTCTGCTTACATCACAGTTTATTACCATGAAACACCAACACACAGACTCTTGTTTTAATATTTCACTACAAAACTTGGAAATAAACATTTAAGACTACCGTTATCACAGAGAACTAAGGTCATAGCTTTAGGGGTGTCAGTACTTTTTATCACAACACATCAAATTTTACTGCCAAGTGTGATTAATGCTTTGTACAAATTAAGAAGCTGGGAGTAGAAGGGCAAATGGTTTTCAAAAAAAAAAAAGGATGCATTAACTAATAATGCCTTAAACATCTTGTGACATCTCTGGAGAGAAAACAAAAAAAATGCAAGTGTTAGTTCACTCGAGAGAAAACAACTCCACTTTATTATATTTTCTATTCTTTGTCCTTTTCCAGTATGAATCATGATGAATCATCTGAGCTAGTTGTTTAGTTGTTAAATAAATAAAATTGCAAGTACAAGGAGGTGACTCGAGTCTGCTGTTGATCATTGAACTATACTGTTGAATTTCATTATACTTGCTAAGTGTAAATGTTTTTTATTCAAAAATAGGTTACATCAAACGGGTACTTATTTTAACAGATGGATTGAATGCAATAGCCTTTCTCTGTGTAAGCAATTGCTCTTATGAAAGGTAATATTAGAGATTTAACATTTTTAAATCATGCTTGTGCCTTCTGGTATCAATGTTCTTGCCCAGGTGAATTATAGACAAATGCTTGGGCACTGCCAGATGAGCAGTTTAAAGCATGGCACTCACATTCTGTAAATGTGGGCGAACACGTGGCTGCGTGGGAGCAAGAGCAGAAATTGCTCCAGATCTGGATTACCCTGGGCAGTCAGGATTGACTGGAGTGTGTTGTCACACGCACTAGGAGGATTTTTTATATTGTGCAAAACTGGGACGAGAGGAAAATCTGAATGTGAAAGCCTTGTAGAAATCACCCTTAAGGGGGCAGAAACACAAATCCACAGATCTCAGCGCAAAAATGATGTTGCCATCAGCTTGAATTTTGCTGCCTTGATTACTACTGGCCAAAGCAGACCAATTCGTTGTTGCTGCAGTAAGCTCTCTTTTCAGAGAAGCTATCATGCTACTAAAAAGACATGTTGTGCATATTATATAATGCATGTCAATACAAAGTTAGTAAAGCCATTGCACACAGCTGCTGAATTATCTAGAGACTACTGAAACAGAAGTGGTGCCTGTTTTTCCCTTCAGCACCAAATGCTTTATCCATGGAAAATGCAGTTTTCTATGATGCTCCAAGGCCAGGTGGAAGGTTTGCCAGTACTACTCCATAATGCGTGTGAAAGGACAGTGAATAGATGTTAGGCTCCTGACATCATTATGGTCTCAAATGATAAGTAACTACTGAATTTTTCACCTCTGGAGAAGCCAAGAATTATGGCTGGAGACAATGAGGGGGAAACTCTCTGAGCATTACAGACAGCTGGAGAAGTAATTCTGAAAAGCACCATAAACCCTCCAGGAAATATGGTCAAGCAGTTAAAACGATCCCACGCTGAAGACTAGCAGATAGCTGCAGGCAATGAGATTGAGGCCATCAAGCAAATGACAAAGAATATGTCATATTTCTGCACTGATTTAAGAACTGAAAGTTCAGACTGATGATTTGAAACGAACAGGTTGAGCCGCAGGCTGTAGAAAATCATGCAAACTTTCCCAGAAACAGCTTATCATGAAGCAGACTATTTCTAAACTTGCACGTTGCATGCTATTAGCATCACTTTAGCTACTGTAACATCTGTGCAACTTGTATTTTCTCTGAGGAGAAGAAACGGCCTAACTCATGGGGAAATAAATCCTACTGGTCTTGTCTCCTAGGCCACTGTGAGCCGGTACATATTAGAGGCAGGCAGTAGCTTATTTAATTTGCTCAGCTGCTTCACTGACAAGTGATGAAATCAATGTCTTGGGAATCTTAACATTTGTGCCTGGTGCACCAGGCAGGTACAAGAGAGCAATTTTTGAAAGGTCTGCCGGAGCCAAGGTGGGGCCAGTGAGTTTTAATGACAAAATAGTGTCAGCTTTTGTGGTTAAGAGCACCTAAAGTGAAAGACAGTGCTAGCAACACAGCTGGCTGCCTCCCTCTTTGCAAACCACAAGTTGAACTTGCTATTGCTGAGTCAGTTAGGTGCACAGCTAGAGAGAGGCTTTTGATCCTTAGCAAGATGCTTTAACATCTCTGTCATCAATCCCCTGAGTTTGCTGTAAAATACTAAATTTTAATGAAGCTTGATTCCATGCAAGATAGGCTCCAAGAAAGAAGTCCGATCTGCACAGTGCTAAAAGCATTTAGCTGACAGTATGAATATGTTTTGAATAAAAATGCTTACAGGTAATCCAAGCATTTGTATCATTCACATACTGGATTTGATGTCTTGTCTGCTCCAGACCTCAAAAGATAAATTGGGTTTTCACAGTATGCAAGACTTAGCAAGACATTCTTGTATTCAATTCAAGCTGCAGTGTGTCTTGACTTTAAATGTTCTAAAGGCACAAACACTACACTACTGCAGCATGCAGGTAATGAGAATAATCTTTATAACCTATTTACAAATCTATTAAACAAAAAATCAAATATGTGATTGGACAAATCCTCTGCAAAAAGATACTGTAAGACACTCTTTTGTGCTATTAGTACACTTCCCCTTCTAAATTCTCAAAATATTTAAAACATTAAGCCATACAAATTCCCTCTGTGTAAGGAACCACAAATAACTGTGTCATACCAGCATGGAGAAATTATGATTTGCAGGAAACACATAACAGAGACACTTGGAAAAACTCTAAATCCTCTCATTCTGGATGTATGTTATCACTAGACAATCTGCCTGCTCTGTTCTTAACAGCCTCAACAGCCCAGGGAGCTGGATTTCAATCTCAGAACCAACTCATGACATTTATGACCTCCCAAGCTGAACATCAGCACCAGTAGATACAGAGAAGGAAAGGTGTCACCAGTCACAACCATTATTGTCAGATGACTCCCAAAGCAGTAATTTGTCTTTAAGAGTTTTAGGGAGTGCAAGTGAAGAAGAGAGCATATCTTACTTAATAACTGTTGACCTCGTCGTTCAGAGGAATATGTCTCAAGCCATAAGTAAACATGTAGCGGATGATAGTTCCTTAAGACGTGCTATTCACCCCCATCTTAATAAAGCTCATTCACATCACACCATTCATCCTATACCTAGCACACAGGGCCAAATGGAGAACATATTCATCTTAACAAAAAATACCTTTGAGGTTGTTCTGAACTTCTAATGCGATGTCGAGGGCATTAAACGGCAAAACTGGTTCAGTGGCAATTTGCAAAGTCACTTGTCCTGTCAGCTGAAAAAGATATATATAAAAAAATACAAGAGTCAAATAATGTCTAACAGATTTAATAGCACTTCTTTTGGAAGAGCATCTACTTTTATTACATAGGATTTTCACAGAAAGCTGAATAAAACCTTCCAAACATCTATTTTCAATGGAGTAGGGCCTTGTCTTTCTATTACAACATAAACAAGCGTAAAGAGATGATGATTTATGGCTACACACAAGAATCCTGTGCAATATCTCTTCTTTGGTCTAATGGGCTTCAGGTTTCCATTGTCAAATAAAACATCTTGTCTTTCTAAAAATATATATTTTTTTCCTTAGGTTTCTTTTTTGGTAGCACATTTTGAGATTGCGATTGAAAATACGTGAAAAAATAGACATAGATTTACATCCCCTATATATATAAATATTTGTACATTTGCATTGTATATGTATTTATTTGTATATTGTATATATATTTATACACACATGCACACACAAATATCCTATTTATACTCTTTTATGAATATACTCTTTACAGCCTTCTGTGATTGAACCCTTGGCCAGAAACCACATAGTTAAGAGCAAATTGACTGGAAAATCCACCATCTTTTGAAGAGAGAGGTGACCACTTGACACAAAAGAGATCCAACTTCTAAACTGGGCAAAACAAATTCTCTCTAATTTTCAGCAAGAACTTCCCAAATGAGTGGGACGGAACTCAGCCCATGCCAGGCTACACATTAGGACTCCATGAAACTCAATGGCATTAACACTCCTTTTCAGCAGTCACTGAGATGTACCCAAGGGCTGACTAGCCTGGGCATTTTTTCACCTTACAGAAGAGCTCTACTGCTCAAAACTCAGAAATGTTACAGGGGCCATGTATAAAAATGTGCCTTTCTGATGTACTATACCTCACCTGTGATTAAACAGAGGATTTCAGCCTCCAGGCTACCAAGCCCATCACTGTTCATGGAAGCTATAAAACCACACTGACAAAAATATGCAAGAAACTTTCATTCATCTCCTTCATATCTTGATATTGCAAAAAGAAAAAAATAGCTGTAGGGCTGCGCTTGAAAATGGAGCAACGGCTGCAGGTAATGTTGATCGTGCTGATAAAAATGTGGAGCAAACAGAATCACATTGTACAATACTTCCCACGGTGTTAGAGGGGTTAGAATAATATCTCTCCTTCAAAGCCACGGGAGACTTGCTCTGCTGAAAGTAGTATTTTAATTCTACAATACAAAGCAATAGGAGAGGACAACAGTGCTAAGTGATATTAAAAACAATAGTACTGAAATTGAGAAGGAAAATTCCCTCTTGGGAAGGAGGATGAAGCCAGGGTAAAACCAAAAATACAGGTCTCCTGGAGAAGGATTAACAGAATCCCAAAAGCTCTTTCAGTAACACATTAAAGAAATATATTTTTTAACCTGGCCACTGCCTAATTTGAGTACAGTGACTAAAGGAGGAAGATATGTATTTGACTGCAACTTATCTGTAAACAGAGACCTATTGTTTAACTATTTATATATATATATATACTTAGAGAATAAAATACAGCCAAAGGCAGAGAGGAAAAGAAAGACAAGGTCCACTAGGAGAGGAAAAAAGGAAAAAAAGTAGAAGGGAATGAGGATATGACAAAGATGTGCTCCAGAAAACTAAGGAACTGAAGATGCACTTGGAGGAAGATGAAAAATACTCCGGACATCCATGTTAAAATATTACACACTAACCTCTTATGACTGTCCTCCCAACATCCTAACAGTATAGGACATGAATGCTTGAAGGCCATTGCATTTGCTGTCAGTGCTTATACACAGAAAAGTCTGTGAGCTGAGAAACTGCAGTAAACACTATTCTTTCGAGCATCACAGAGGTGTCATGGAAGCGGAGAGATGAACAACTTTAGAGTTAGTAGACATGTACAACAACTCGTTTTCAAAATGGGTTCCATATTTAATTCAGCCATAAGGAATGGGCTAAATGATCACAAAAACTGAAAAATCTTTCCTTGTCCTTGCATTCAACTCCATCAGGATGCAATTGCCCAAAATATTAATAATCTATAAGCTGCTGCGGAAGAGCAACTGCAGCTATAAAATAATAGCCCATTAAACAGAAGGCAGCCAAAACACGATGAGTACAACTATGTCACACTAAATTAACAACTTCCTTGACTCTCAATTTTTGTAAAATACTTTAGTATATCTTAATAAAAGATACTTATTTATCTTCTGTGTATTTTGAGACATGAACATTTATACGCTGTTACTGATTCTTTATAATCTGTTACTGCAAAGAATAGAAAAATAAGGATCTTTTTTTTCTGAAACACCAAAGAGGTATTAAAGAAAAAGAAACTAATCAGTATCTTTTGTTTCATCATCTACAGGATCAAACTTCTGTTGTTAGCTCTTCCTCTGATTCCTGTTTTCCTGCAATTTCTGTTTTGCAATTTATTTTCCTACAAAAGCCTTTTTTTTTCCCTCTTATTTATTCAAATAGAATTAAACCCTCAAAAAGCTTGTGCCTGAAGCATTTTGGAATGCTTATAATGTAAGCATACCTATTATACAGACATTTGTATGCCAGTTAACAAGTAACAGGGGTGTTTATTAAATCACATACTTTGCAGTTTAACTTGGAAGAAATCAATCACGTAAAGGAAACCTCCAAGCATTGATTTGAACAGAGTAAGTAACAAGGCGGCAGAAACATCTATCAGACCCACATACGGTAGGAAGACAGAAAAGGCCACTGATTTCTTATTTATATTCCTTTTTTTCGCCTTCTGTATACACAAAGTCCTGAGCAAAACACTGAATATATGTGAAAATAAAGACAGGTTTCTACCTCACCTTTCTTTCTTTCAAAAATGGTCCAGACTGACTATTGAATCATTAAAGACAAGAATAATTTAAGGAAATAATAAAGACTATTTTCTCATAAACTGAAATGTTAAAGTAACATAGAATTGGTTACTTCTCAAATAAGATTTATTTATAATAGTAGAAACACAATACAAACAATAATTGAACCAATCTAGGCAGGGATATCCAGTCTAAGGAAAAATATTATAGTTCAAATGCTAATGTTTCAGTAATGCTTTCTTTTATGATGTTAGATGAAAAAATAATGGAAAATATTTCCACTTGACTTTGGGAAAGGTATTGATCACTAAACTGGGCTTAATGAACTTCTAATTATTTCAGAGATAATATTAATATAAATAACTGTAACTCCTAAAAAAAGAATGATTATAAAATAACTGGATTAAGTACGCATTATACCCCTACATAAACTAGAATAATCTCTTACCTTGTTAACTCTTTCACATTATAAATGAGAAAATCTAACTAAAATGGAGGGGGGGGCAGTTCTCACAAAAGAAAAAGCTTTTTTTTGTGCATCTGCTTTATCAGTGGGAAATATTCTAAGAAGAATTTGCTTCTTCTAATATCCAAATTGTCTTCCCTAACAGCTCCAAATACTTTATTTGGGGTGTAGAATCAGAAGAACAAGCAAAAAGCTTAATACTAAAAATCCAGGATATGGAAAACTTAAGAGGGTCCACTTAGCCAGGAGATTTTGCACAAATTGAGTGGTGCTTCGGGGACATGCTGCTATTGATTATGTCTTGCCAAGCCACCACTCAAATGCTACATGGTTTTGACAGACAACACAGGGATGACAACCTGTCTTCCAGTCTGTCATATGAAAAGAAACTTGCAAGATGAATCAAATGAAAACATATTTATTGGATATGATGGTATGGAAATATTACAGAAATATGACAGAATAAACAGCCATATACAGCATGTCGTCAGATTCACTAACAAAGAAGTTCATATTTTGCTTTTCATGCTTTTTTGTCTTTTTAAAAAGTTTTTTCTCTAGTGAACTTGCACTTACTCCCCTTTCAGAATCTAAACTGTAAAAAAAAAAAAAAATCCCCAATCTCTCCATCCTTCAAAATGAAAGATTTTAATTATTTTGATTTCTTCTACTTTTCTAAATTTCTGAATTTCTGTCTACATCCTTCATATTATCTTTTAGGTTTTTTTTTTTTTTAAAGTAGGCATGAGAAATGGAAGACTTTTAGTGAAAGATGATTTCCAGGCAGTAGCATCTCTAAAACTTGCATCTCAATGGACTTTAGAAAAATCTCCTGCATAACCAGGCTACACAGTTATTATTATTATTATTATTATACCAACCATAATAAAAAGCTAACAGACTATCCTGAGGATTGACATGAACAGCATGAAGCAGGAGCATGAGAAAACTATCAATTCTTTGACCTTCTCTTTCTTTGAATCCCAAGAAACTTTCTCCTGATTAGATAAAGAAACAGAATAGAAATCTGGCCATAAACCCACAAGCATGTTTGTTTTGAACTAAAGCTGCCAACTTCACAAAATTCAGAACTTTGAATTCAGAAAATGCAGAAAGTAGAATAATTCAAACATTGGTTTTCTATCCCTATTCAAATATCAGGGTTAGCTCAAAACATTGCATTTTAGGTCAGTAGAGGGCTCTCTCAGAGAAGAGTACATGATGCTGTGGTTACAACAGGTGAACTAGAGCATAATAATTCCTAACAGAGTGCTGTTTCTGAACAAAGACAGTATGAAAGTTATGAGGTCTTATAAATATTACATCCATTATTTCCACACCTCCTCCTATGATTGCCTACTTAATATTCTCAGAACAGGAAATATGGTTTGGGAAGCAAAAGCATTAGTGAACAAAACATGGATTCTCCTTCTTGGTAGGGACCCTATACATAGGAAACAACATCTGAGTATTTCCAGGAAAGTGGCACGCATTTATACTACATATATCAGTACATAACAATCTTTTCTACATGGCTTATGATGAGATGCTGAGGCACAGAAAGATTAAGCTCAAAAGTATTCTCTAATGTTTAGTGCGCAAGATCAGTTACAACATTAAGTGCTTCTTTTTTCTGTTTAAAATTGTAATGTATACCTTGAGTAAATGTCATTAGAAGTGTCATATTACAAAAAACAAGGTTTATCAGTGAAGACAAGGTTTATCAGTGAGTATTTCATATTTAATAGGTCTGGTCACAATCTTCACAATCACAATCTTCAACACGATCAGAGGCCAAGGCTGCCACCTTCTACAGCCAGTTCTTTCCCTGATCTATGCTTCTGTTAGAGACTGAAGTCAGCATGTTAGCTCAAACAACCCTTCTCATTCATGAGAAGGATAAACAAGGCACAATACGATGTGATTTAGTAAGATAATTGATAATTTTGCTAATAGCTGCCAGACAGTGATCTGGGTCCTGCCTGTCTCAGGAATCAGGCAATAATGACAAGCAACAAATATTACAAAAAAAAAAAAATCAGCAGTAGAAGTCTGCATTTGGTCATTCAGATTTACAAGTGCTCTACAGTAATGTAAATTTTAGCATAGCAAGTGATTTGCTGCTTTATAGTCCTAATTAATCAAATTATCTCCTCATATGCTTCAAGACACATGCATGACAAAAGCTTACTGAATCAGGACCACTTCTTGGATTATACTTTCAAAAACATGAAAGGACTTTGCCAAATTTCCATTTGATGTGTAAAGTCAGTTATCCTATTGAATCTGTAGGACTCGGTCAAAAACTTATGGCATTGAAAACCTAGGTAATAGCAGAGTTCAATATTAAAACAGCAATAGGAAGCTTCAACCATAGTTTTCAGTTTAGACCTTGATATAATCTTTTTAATCACTCTGCATTTACAGAAATTGATTTGATTTAATTGAACTCATAAAAAGAAGTCTCTAATCACATTTAATCACCATGCAATTATTATTCAAAGAAAACTATATGTACTATTAGGCACTCTTAATTAAAAGAATGCATGTGATCTGCTTGAATACCTATCAGATATTCTCCTTGATGTCCATTTTCCCCTCTTTTTCTTCCATAATTGTGACAATATATTTTTGTTCTATTTTTGTCTACCCCAACTTAATTTATACACAATCTATACATACTTTTTTTATAAGAATGACCGTAATATCTGGACACTGAGACACACTAATACACCACCAACCCCTATCACAGCATGACCTTCAAGCCATGCTAGACACGGCTTGATATGGAGACTTGTGAGAAGAGGATGAACAAATGCCAGGAGCCTTAACAATATACCAAACCACCCTGAGTTCTGCCTGGCTGTGATTTTCAATTATGGTGCCTTCAGAGTCTCTGTATTGAAAGATGAATGTACGCCAGGTAGCAGACAGATCTTACAGAAAGGATGTCAAGATCTGGGGAGAACCTGGGACAATAAAAAACGGAAACTGCATCCTGGAGTTAAAGGACCTGAACAAAAGATGCTACTCAGTAAGGGAAAGAACTATTAAAGTCTCCACCTCTCCTCCAGCATCAGTTAAGCTACAATATTTAATGTCTTTCATGGGAAAAAAATCTTGTTCTATTGCTGACTGCCATCTTTTTGATGCAGATACCTCAATTCTTTTCCACTTAGGTCACCCTAATCAGTAAGGACTGGAGCACTGAAAGTTCATTAAAGATGACAGACTGGCCCTGAGGAAGAGACACTAGTGAGCCAGAGTGCTGAGGATCCAAGGGAAGCTGAGAAGCTCCGTAGCATCCGTCTCCCCAAAAAGACCCATTACCATGAACAAATACACTCCTCTTCAGAGGAGAACTCGAGAAATAACATATACTGAGACTGCCCTCAGATGCCTAGATATGAAACATGTCACTTTAGTACCAGAGAGAGAGGCTTAATTTCTCTATTAGCCAATTATTTGAATTGGGGTTACATTCTGCTCTAGCAATGCACTTGCATAATCATTATCCAGCTAGCAAGGTATTTAAGCTTCTTGCTGGTGACATAATTCAAGATGTAATTTCTCTGAATTTTTCAAACCACTTTTCTTTTTCAAAAGCTTATTAATTCAATTTTGTATAACGGGGATATTCAATCTTTAATGAATACCATGTGAGATACATAGAATTAGAAGTATTCATTTGACTCGCATTAATAATTTGAAATTTACATCTGAAAAAGAAGAGTGAATGCTTACTAAATCATGCATCCTCCTATAATTAAATAATATAACTTAACAAGGAAAAGTAGAGGGAAGATTGGTTGTTTTATTTTAAAAAGAAAACATTAATTAAAGAGTATGTTTGGGAGTAAGCAAGCTTCCCTCAGGCTTGGGGAAAATGCAAAGTCTGACAAACTCTTTGAGCCTTAGGGAATCTCAGGTCAGTTTGATGAACCCATTGAAGTATTTTATAATTAGCTGGCATGCTCCTGAGGCTGCCGATTTACCTGAAAAAGAAACTTCCTCACCTTTCAAAGCTGTCCCTGAACAACAATGAATAAAGACCTAACAAATAATGTTTCTCATCACAGAATACTTATAGAACTAGGGAGGAAGAAAACTCACAGGCATGTATCGTGCTACAGGCTGGCCCTGAAAATCGTAAGGGACATAAACATAAAAAGTCTGAAGGCAGAATTGAGATTTATAGGCATGTTTGGATCATAATAATATTCTTCTTACTAAGACAGTCAAATTATAATGGCTATTTCAATCCACTGCTCCCTATCTTTATGTGGGCTCTCTATTAAAACAATAATGGCTGTATGATATAAAAGTAAAAAATCAATGTTACCTGAAGTACTGCACCATGACTGCTCTAGCTGTTTCCTGTTTTAGAAGCATAGAATCATAGAACCTTATTAATAAGATTAATATCACCCTATGATCAATAATAATCAGCAGTGCCACCAAAAAAAATCCACTTAAAACACAATAACCTACATGTCTAAGAAAATTATTTAAAAAGTCATCATTGTGTAAAAATCACTATTAAATTTATCTAACAGCATCAAAAGAGTACACATATGGCATATAAATGGCACAGGTGACTTAAGACTATATGACAAGTCTTATTGTACCAACAAGTGCACAGTCAGGGCTCACCTTCCTGAGAAGCATCATGTTTCCACCAGCTTCTGGTCTTCCTAACTGATTCTACTCCTAGAGTCTGCCTATTTGTTTCCAGCTTTGCATTAGTTTTCTAGAACAAACCAGTTCACTGGAGGAAATCTCTATATAGGCAGAAAGACCAGGAAGTAAGTTCTGCACAAGTATTCCTGACAACAGGATAACAAGGAGGAAGATCTGATAACCACACTGTAAGGAGAAAGTGAAAGGGATGTTGTAGAGACTGGAGAGTGGAAGAGATGGAGTTCGAAACACATACAAAAGATGCAGAAATAAGAAAAATAAGATGCAATATGCTACACGACACGACTAGGAGCCTGGGGAATACCTGAAAGAGGAGACAGTAAGATTAAAAGGACAGCTGAGGAAGATCATTTTGGCAGCAGTACTATGGATGGAAGGATGGAAGCAGAAAGAAAACAGACTTGTGAAATAAAGTGTCAAGATATGAAAAGATTAAGATGCAGAAGAGCAGTTTGTCCATGATGCCAGAGGGAAAGAGATAGACTTTTAAAAATGCTATGGAATGAAAATATATCAAAGGAAGATGCTGAAGAATGTCATTTAGCATTCTGTAATCAGTGTGTAGTCAATGTAATTACCTCATACTGTGAAAAAATCCCCAATGAATTGTCCCTTAAAATGAAATTGGAATATATGATATTGACAGACAGTGAACAAATTAGGACTACTGACAGCATCCAGAATGACATATGCACACATAGATGAATGAGGCATCCATAGATCAAAGAGAAAACCTCATCTCAAAATTCTTCTGTATGTCAAAAAAGACAGATCTAGTCAGTAGGTTTTCATTCAGGAATCAGTAGGTTTTAAAATATCTTACATTTTTAAATGCTTTAAATGTATATTTTTGCATGGATTTTGCGAGTTTCTAAATGCCATGCATCAAGGATCACAGTTTGACATCACTGAGTTGCTCCAAGAGTTGGGATGCCTGGATCTCCATGCCAGATTTTCCCAATGTATGAGACTTCCAAACTGAGAGCAAGACAGTAGTATCCACCCTAGACATTATACTAGATTAGTCTGTGGTAAGCACCTAGACTGTGGTAAGCAACACTGCAGCACTCATCAGCATTGTATGAACCAAACTTGATTCATACAAGGGATATACTGGTGTTTTACAGCCACTATGCACAAAAAAAGATGTCCCAATATTGGCAATTGATGAACTAGGCCTACATTGTCTTAGGTTTTGTACATCATTTTCACTGCTCTAGTACTATTTAAGCAAGGAGCTTATTTGTGTAGGATATGACATTAAAAAGAGCCCAGCAGCTATTAGTGATTAATAAACTTCAATTACAATAATAGCCATATTTAACAAAAAAAAAAAAAAAAAGAACAGGCTATGCTGCAAGTCACAAAAAAAAGTCTTTTTAATTGTCAATCATGCTACTCTAAATGAGCCTTAGCCCTATTCATTCAGTTATCATTCTGCAGTTTATAATTAAAGTGCTAATATGTATCAGAATCCTTTGATCTCAAAATAAAAGATTCTTTTACCACAGAAATTAAGAACATGTAGTCATAGGAAATTCAAGTCTCCTAGTAAGAATTAAAATGAACAATTCAAAGTTAGCAATGGAATTAAGGAGGAAAAGGAGATTTTGTTGGAATACTACAAAGAAAAAATATTGGAAGTAGTCCTACTGGATTGTGGAACACTGAGTAAAGTGACAAATGCCATTTTTCTTGGACATTTAAGTACAACTCATGAGACCAAAGAAAAGGAACTATGTTGGCCAGGAATGAACTAGATGGCATCAAAAGCTTTTATTTAAAGTCTAGTAATTAATATATCCTGAAATGTAACTTCAGGCAGCATCAGTGACCATAATGATCCATAGCATCTCATTCGCCACATTTAATCTCCTTTCTGTTTTCATAATTGGGGGAAAAGACAGTTGCAAATTATGTCTGAATTAATACAAATAAAAAGAAACAACTCTACTTATCCAAACTATGTATATGCATTATACTAAACACTCAAGGTCAGTAGAGCTCTTGGGAGAGAGTCCTCTCTCTTGTGGCTTACTGATAAATGACAGTGTGACTGAAACTTAACCTTAGAAAACAAAGGGAACATTTTCCAGCAGTAATTTTGGCTTTTATTTTGCAAAGAATCTACCTGAGTGGTTGGAAATGTTAACTGGGGTATTGTCATCCTCAAATAGTGGTTGAGGATATGCCACTGTGTAATATACTCAATGGATTTCCACAACTGTGCTAACTTAAGAAGCACCCAATTTATATTCCAGGTGCCCTTTTCAAAGTTTATGGACAGCTTGAAACATAAAAAAGATACAATTCAGCAGTCTACGTTATTTTTTTCTATGTAGTGCAACAAATCCTCAGTTAATTCAATCGGAACGTCCCACTAAGTAGTTTTGGCTACTAAATTGTCAAACAATACCTGCTTCATTTTTTGCCTAAAATTAAATTAACATTTGAGTTTGAAATATGACTGTGAGTCAAAAAACTTATGCTTGCACCAAGAAGCAATGAGCTCTTCAGGTCAATATACACTTGACTCTAGAAAAAAGGCAGCTATACATAACTATGAACAGGCATGTCCCAAGACAAAAACAAATGTGGTATGGGATGCTGTTAACAAAGAGAATAAATTAAAACAATTTCTCACAGTAGATGTTGAAAGCACAATTCTCAAGGAGGGTTCTCAGTATATAAGAGCATCTTTTAAATAGTTATTTAAAAATAAAGGTGAAGTTACTGGCTGAGTTGCTGTTATGTATTTGAGTCCCTGGAACTTGCAAGTAATGTGCACGCTAACAAAGATAATCCTGTGGTTGTACAAAGTATTATAAATTTCAATCCTCTGCTCTAGACTCATTTATGCAGCTCTAATAGATCACATTACAATGTGAAAGTAGGAAAAGTGCAACGGAAGAGTCTTATCTAAGTACTGTCAACAAAGAGATTCTGCAGTATCCTGTAAGATTTATGAACAGGGCAACACTCTGTAGTTAAGCAAATTAAGAGGAGAGAGTACAATCATGTTGTAATATTAGAAGGGCCACACTGCTATATTCCTCAAACATGAATTTAATCTGGATATTCATCACACAGTCATGTACAAAGTGTACTAATCTCAGGAGAGTTTATGCATAATATTAAATCACCCTATCATTTGTAGAGCCTGCATATACAGCAAATGATCACTGGATGCGGTTCTACAGTAGAGAGAGGACTGTGACGCTCAACCGTGGTCAACTTTGCCCATACTTTCTTCTAGAAGTGCTAAAACTCTGAAAAGTTTCAACTAAAATCCTTCTTTTTTTTTGCTGCACTTCAATGTCCCACCTCAGTTAACCAACTAAAGCTAAAAGTGACAGAATCTGGAAGGTTTCCAATGAAATGAGACATATTTTAGCAGCTTAAGTTATAGCTTTGGTGAGTGATATCCTTATAAAAGAAAAACCCTCAAAACTAAAACCTACTCAGCAGCACACCTGGTAGCTCTATCAAACAGTATCTTACTGTGCAGCAAAATTATTGAAATGTTGGTTGGGCTAGTGGATAAAGTATTGCCACAGAATTAGAAAAACTGAATTCTCAAATCAGCGCAAAAACATGGTGAAATTCTCTTGTAGATATTTGTCATCTCAAAAGGCTAGATCACAATAAAACTGTATATTCTGAACCATGACCAGAAAGAAATTACTAACTTGAATGCACTAAGCCAAACTCCATGTACCCATTTTTGCATTCCTCACTAGGACTTGTACTTTCTTGCATTGGGTTCTGATCTAATTTGGAAGCATCTCAATGACTGTAAGACTCATTAAGTGTGAAGACAGAACTATTCATGTAAAAAATAGACAAGTGCTGATAATTATCACAAATATGCAGCAATAAGCAAAAGGAATCCAAACTCTCAGACTGGCTGTTTTTGAAAGCAATGTGGGCTTTTCATCATAATTTTTGTGTAATTTGAGCATCTGAGAGTCGATATTTTTAAACAGCAGGCGGTCACAGTATGACCAAAGGTTTGCTAACCTTACCAGCAGCACACATAAACTGCCCATGACTATATAGAATGCATCATATGCTCTTCAACTTTGGAAGTGTATTAAAATACCTTACCTATATGCATAAAATCACTGAAGTCCAGTGTTCTAGTTCTGGCTAATTGGAATTTTAGCCTTTGTTCAAGACTAGGCTACTGCACTCAGCCCAGTAGGCCATCAACATAAATCCAAAGAAAATAACCATGTTCAAGGCACCTCTTACTTTTTCACCTTACTTTCCCCTAGAAAGCTGGGGACAGGTATCTGCTCATAAAGCTCATAAATAGCATCACTTCACTACCAGTGAATATATTTTGAAGCCTTCTATACACATTCTATAGGCTTGTTCTTTTAAAAACTTTGTATGGATTTTTAAGCATTGATCTCTACTGCTCTTAAAAACACATCAGGAAAACTTATGAGCAATCTGTTGTGGAGATAAAGATGAGAAGTAGATTAATGTTAAAGTATCTTAGTTTCAGAGATGCTGAATGAATAATATTATATAGCACAGAGAATTATAGTACTTGAATTAAGAGTTCAGGTTTTAAAAACATGTCCATGCCTTCTGTTATTCCATTGCAGCAGACCTGCCCAAGGCTGTTGGACCTGTACTGCTTGCTAATGCTGCAACTTCTTTTTTCCAGTAGATAGAGAAATAATCTCAGCTGTCAGAACACAAAAGCCATGTCCAAAGTCAAGCCCTTCCACCTCCCTGGACATGTCTCTAAGTGGCATATTTACACTGGCCGATTCCTATCAGCCAAGTATCCCTCAAGAGGACTCCACCCTTCTGGAATGGGGTGTGCAATAAAAGCTGGAAGGGAGCCTAGAGGGAGATAAAAGCATCGCTTTAGATTCAGACATTAACCTGCAATAAATAACTGAAAATTTAAATATTTTAAGATTTATTTTTGTTGACTTTTGTTTTGTTAAGTAAAGCAAATAGCTCCAGAGTATTCTGAGTATTTTCCCCACTCCACAGCTTCATTTGAAATTCTTTCAAACAAAATAGAAACTAGACTTTCAAAAAAGAATCACCTAATCCTTGCATTGAAAATTCATCTTATCTGCTAACTCCATATTGTTATTGGAGGGAAAAATATACTTTTGAAGTATGCTGTAATCAAGTGCTTTGTTGAGAGCTTCCATCATAATTTGGCTTGGCATTATCCGGTGAGGGCACATCCTGCATAATACAAAAACCAGGGCTATAATAGTATCACTTTTTTTTTTTTTCCATTCTGACACTTTTCCACAGCTGTGGAATGGTCCTTCCAATATGTACTTGTATTGCAGGTCACAGCCATCATCTTGTTCTGGATATATCTTGTGAAGATAGATATGTACAGTTTTGTCAGGGTTGGTATCAATATTTTTAAGTATGTGCAAAGCTCATGATTAAGACAAGTGTCATCACACTGCTCTTTTTTCTTTTTATGACCAGGTTGCTAGAGTTTCTATTCCAGTGCAGTACAGAAGATTCCAGCAAGATTTCTGTATGGAGCAAATTCCTTCTGTATCTCTGGATTTCAACAGGAGTGACTCAATTTTCAAAAGGAAATCAGTGGGACAAGAACCTTTCAAAGAAATTCAGTGACCTTCTTCATGGAGTGACTAACAGAGATATGGCAGTGCTGTGGTTTAAGTAAAATATGGTGAGATGCAAGTATAATTTTGAGAAGAAATAAGAAATATAATTATGTGGGTAGTCAAAAAGCAAATAATAAAAAAGGAGAAATTTTGAAGTTTCACAGAGAAGAATATTCTGAAGTTACAAAATAAATACTTAAATTTGAATTTTTTTTTTAAAAAATCACCACTTCCAATAATAATCTACTTCATTTTAAATTCACCTAAGAGTGATTTTTGAACTTTAGCTCTCTGGCTTTAATTGATAGAGCAGCGCTGTTTGGAATAGCAAGTAAGAACTTTATAATTTAGATTAAAAATATAAAGGAAAGGTTTAGAATAGACAGTTTTAAGATATTACTATTCAGTAAACAATGCTTGCACAAATATATGTAACATAGTTTGTCTGAATTTTCAACAGTTTTCTGTGAGATTATCCTCTGCCCGGATATTATTTATTGCAACAGAAAAATGGAATAAAAGTGAAAGATTCCTACCTTGGTGAGGAAAGTGTTTAAAAAAAACAAAAGGAGAGAAAAGAAAAAAAAAAGGAAGGAGACAGACAAGTTTTGATATCAATTAATATTCTCAACAGTCAGCATTCAGTTATCCACATTATGCAGTCTCCTTTGAGTTACAAGCAAGTTTTATAGCTCATATTCTTTTGGAAACCAGGATGCAATTTCATTATGGTTTTGGTACTTCAGCATAAAATGAAATTTTCATTTTCTTTGCCTCATTAGGATCTCATGTGAAACTCCCATCAGCAGCAAGTTTGTTCAGTTTATCTTAAGAAAAAAGAGTGAGAAAAAATACTTAAAATTTTTGTTAGACATGCCAATCAAACTGATTGCACTTGGTTGGAACATCAGGTTCAGAAAAATATCTATCATTCATGTTGTTTAAAAGAGAATCTTTCTGTGTCTCCATTTTTCATATTGCTTATAGGTGAGCAGACATTTATGTGAAGGCCCAATCTCATCCTGAAATTAATTACCTTAAATCAAACTGCACCATCTAAAGATTTTCAGTCAATGATTCCAATGTGTATATCACCTCAAATACAGTTTTCTTAGCTGTATAGTACTTTCTTTAGCATCACATTTTCACTGAAAATAAACGACTAAAATTTGAATTGGCCAGGAAAAGCAGGGCCATATATTCACTATTAAAGTATTTATTTAGATGTTTGAAAATCATTAAAATACCAAAATTCTATTAATTTATTTCAAGTTCTTTTGCAAGTCTAGGTTTATATTTGAGTTTCCTGGCTTCTCTCCAGTCATGCAGTAAAGATAAACTATCCTGATTCACTTCCTTTGAGGCAGCTATGTTTCTACTGTATTTGTCATGGTAGCTTAGCTGAACAGCAAGTTCTGTTCTTTGATTCCAGTGACATACCTGTTTTAATGTGCTCATATAATTTTACAGTCCCTTACTCATTATCATGTTATCTAAGAATGGCAATTGATAATAGTTGAGATTGTGTGAGGGGGAGGTTGTGGTTTTTTGATCTCTTGGGATCAGAGTGCTGCTCTCACATCACGACTTCTTCAAGAAGAAAGCTCACATCAAAGAGCTAAAGAGGAAGGGTCTTTTCAAGATTTCAAGCAACGTACACGGCGGGTATAAGGAATATGGTACTGCCTTGTGCAAAGTGACATTTGATCATATATTTCTTTGCTAACTACACTACATTTTGCTGCCATTAAAAATAAAAGCTACTGCTTCAGTATTATCTAAATAATAGTCCTCTAGTACTGTACAAATAACAGCCTTGTGAAGAGCTCAGTTCTCTTGCTTTGGAAAAGCTAGTTAATGCTGATGTTTGGAGCAAACAAACAGAGAAACAGATATGATCACCCATATATGACCATCCTCTGATTCACCTGCTTCTGCTAATGTTTCCCAAGTAAACTATCAAGAAAAAAGCAGAAACTGCTATTTCATAAAAAGCCTCTAAAAAAGATCAGAGGCAAACAAAACTTTCAGGGCTGGAATCCAGGTTATGAGAAGATAGTGGACATTTTGTTGGAAATAAGACACTACATGTTCTTGTCTGCCGCCTTCCTGGAAAGCTTGACTCCAACAAACCGAGTGCATCTCCTGATACTATATCCTCATCTAATATCCTTGCATTATTTAATTATGTATTTTTATAGTCTATAAATTAGGTCAAGAAGACACGATTTCACTGTAATGGATAACAATGAATATATAGCACAAAAAACCCCCCACACATTTTCAGGTCTTTTTCTTCTGTCTTGCCAAAAACAACAACAAAAAATAATCAGAGAATGCTTTGTGAATTTTTTTTAGCCTAATGTCATTTTCCAGATTCAGTAATAGGTGGCCAGGTCTAGCACTCTGTTTAAGACTGCAAGCTCCACTACACTTCTAGTAAGATAACATCTTAGGAAAGATCATTGAAGACACAGATATGCAATACAACCAAAGCAGCTCTGACTGCATCGTGGTATACTCACTGAACAGAACATCTCTGGGAAACCTGGGACCTAAAACTTGAGTTTGCAAGTCCAATAACAGTGCTCTAAATGCAAGAGTAATATTCCCTTCACTTTGCCTTTCTCTAGCTATATCTCTTTATATTATACTTATATTAGCTTATTTTATAAAGATGTGCTAATACACCAAGAATTAGTCAATGGGTCAAACCATTTCACACTGTTCCTGCATACTTCTCAAGTTTCCAGGAGAGATGGAAACTGAATAGGTATAATGTCTATGCATATTTTACTTACTAGTCTTACTAGGAATACTTTTGTAATGAACTTAAGTAGAATTAAAACTTTCTTGTATTTACTATGCTGATGTATTTCTCATTAGTGCCTCATTCATTGTGCTTATATGCCATAAATTATCATTCTTAATCTTGAATGTGCAATTGCCAAGATTCTCTCTTTTTTTTTTTAAACCAAAGCCCAACACAGTATGTGGAATAAGAGACCAGTAACAGTTTTCTCAGTCTAAAGAATCTGACTCTTTCAACCTAATTCATGAGCAAAACGACCGGAGAAGGCGTAACAAAAGCACTGCAGACAATATCAGTAGGCTATTTAATACAAGAGGTTGGTTCCGACAAGGATTGTTTTATTCAGGAATACATCCTTTAGCAATTCAGGATAACCATTCAGTGCCATTTCTTCACATTTTTTATGGCAGATTCCAACCTTCCAGTAAATATTAGAATTCTGTACTGTGCAAGGAACTGGGTTTGCAGATGCATACATGGAATCTGCAAGGCCTAATTTCATGCTGATAATTTCAAAAAGCTATGCAAAGATATTTGACAACAAGGATGCCCTTGGGGAAACCATTAGTAACAGAAGTACTTCTTTTTGTACTTGTAATTTTGCAGTTAAGGGAACTGCAGTCCCTTCCTGTCTTATTAGTCACTGCTACTTTAGTAGGCATCTCCAGAGCTCCTCAAACTGCTCAGATGATGCTACATTCAAATCAAATGCATTCACCTATCTCATATAAAAGCCCTAAATGTCCTGTACATCTGCAATGTACATTCCCAGGAGATATTAAATTTCATAAAATTTGAGATGAACCAGTTTTAATTGTAAAAAAAACAATGTTAACTGAACAGAGTTTCTTTAAATAAAGAGCACGTGAACTGATTTTTCTTTAGGTACTAAGCAAAACCCGAAGTTGCATTATGAAATAAACTTCTTAAAGACAAATAAACTGAATAATTACATAACAATGATGGGAGATGTAAATTTGCCTTCTCAGAGCTTGCCTTTCATTAATTTACCACAGATACTGCCAACAATTTAGAAAAGGAAAACAATTTCACTTTTTTCATCAAAATGTATGTTTAAAGAGCCAAGAAACACACATCTCATATTTTTCAGCAAATATTGCCCAAGTGTGTTTACTGACCCTAACATAAATTTGCAAACCTTTCAGTCCATGCCCAGATTTATAAAGTCTACAACAGCTTTACAAATTCTATCAATAAATCATAAATAGTTTTATTTAGATTTTTTTCCAATCACTGTAGGGATACGAGCAATAGATTCATAAATTAAGATTTCAGGACTTACATATTAGCTCTTAATTAAGTTTTATAAATTTCCACTAGAACTTCCAATTAATTTATAAAGTTTGGATCTAATAACAAGTTTCATAAAAGGCTTTGTAATTTGTTTCTCTTGTCTTCCTTTAAAGTTCAGAATGAATCACACTTCACCCACAAGCATCCTAGTTATGCTGAAAAGTAGCAATTTGTTATTATATAGTAGCAATTTGTTATTATATGTCAAATTCAGTCAAGATATCTCTACAATTCTACTGAAGCACGAATCGAAAACCCTAAAGTGACTAAATGACTTTTTTTTTTTTTTTTAAAGACAGTCATTTTAAGCATATCCAAAAATCAACATGCAACAGTGTTGACAAAGAACTAATCTTTCTTAGGCTAGTTCCATCATCCTTAGAATTCTACTTCAAAGCTTATTAAAAACTAAGCTGTTGTTGAAACCACTGCTTCTACATTTCACTGTTGTCCTTCATGTGCACCAAGGCTACAGTAAACCAGATCCCAAAGGCAAAGAAAGAAACAAACAAAAAAATTCTAGCTCTGTAATTGTACAGAGTTATGAAAACATGAAGTTGGCAGCATTGAATTGACAAGTATTTCTGATCATCTTATGTATTACATTCTTTTGAAAGTCCACTTGTAAGAAAAGGTGCTAAGAACTTGAAATTCAGCTCAGCATTTGATGGACTATAGGTGACAGAGAGGAATGGTGTAATAAGTTAGAAATGATATATCAATGATGAGGAAGGCAAACAGAAAAAGGGAAAATTAAGGAGAGAAGATATGGCATGGCAG
>JAUBOD010000633.1:7381671-7425250 GCA_032353885.1 Nothura maculosa | reverse complement strand
AAAAAAAAAAGAAAGATGTTCACCACAATTTACGATAATAAAGAAGAAAAGCTTATTGAAGCCAAGTTTGAGAATGTGGCACAATTCCAAGAGAAATATCATAAGAAATTAAATAGACCACGGATGGACACTGCTCTGCAATTAAACTTATAATTAAACAAACAATATAGAACTGTAAAAGGCATTTCCTTCTGAAAACGGATATAAGGCAATTTTCACCTGAAATTTAGACTTAGACATATAGCTAAATAGGTGCTAAAGGAATTTCTCTAAATCTGATAGCAAATGCCAGCAGTGCAGCACAAAGGCTGGAAGGTGCCCTGTTCTGAAACATTTCCCAGACTCTGAGTATCTAAGAGGCCGGACCAAAATCTCAGGAGGTTTTACCAAAATCTGTGAGTTACAATCACGTATCTGCAACTCTATTTGAATATTTTCTGTGCAACTTTGTAAGACCATTCATCAGTCATTGTGGCATACCAATAAAGGTGTTCAGCATTGTATATACAAACAGGAAGCAATCCCAGGAAGCCCACAGGAGTTAGCATTCCAAGATGCTGTTTAAAAGCTTTTCATTAGCATCTGCACAGAAAACCTAGAGGCTTTGTATATTTAGAGTAGTCAGTTGAAATAGTTACGAAATCAAAACCAATATAAGCCCATATTTGAGCCAATGATACTGCACAAACAAGTCTTTTTACACCAAGATTCATCTTTTTTCCAGGCCATTGGGATGAAATGGAAAAAATATATAATTTCAAGAGTATGAATGTAACAGATCTGAGGAATTACTACACTGGTATCTCTTGCTAGAAACACCACTCTAAGTGAATAACTCAACTTTTGTGTTTTCATCCTAATATAGATCCCAGCAACATCTTCTGTCATCTGCAAATTCATAATACACCAGAGCTATCTCTACATTAGCAAGTAGGGCAACACTAAAGGAAGGGGTCCCAAAAAGATCTCTAGATTGGGATAGTGAAGGACATGGTACACACGCTACCTTCCAGGCATTGTGGGAGTACTAGCTTCCGTCCTGTCCAGCGGACTGAAGCTCAAACTGTGCTACAGTGCACAGGGTACGTTCCTGCTGTGTGTCCCTCCATCTAGACTCATGTGAAAACTCACACGATCCCAGACTGGTCAACGAGGCAAAGTGCAGTAAGAGAGGAGGTCTGGAAGAGTTTCTTCAAAAGCACATACCAGATTCAAACACATGTTCCTTATCGAACACGTATATTCCACCATACCAAATTCAAATAAATGTTCCTAATCGGCACAACCATAAAAGAAATTCCATTAAGCTCAATGGCAAAACTTTGGTAGGTCTCTACATAAAGAAGATACTTCCTGCTTTTGTTACAGCTATTGCTAGACATCCTTGACAGATTCTTGTTACGGTTATCACTGGCTACCATCTATTTTTGATACTAAACAACATTTAGATGATAAAGGCTGAAGAACAGTTAGAAAATGGCAAGTAAAGATGAAAAAGAACTGTTTTCGAAAATGAGTAAAGTAAACTAAATAATCTCTTCCTAAACTGAAATAATCACTCTTTCTTAACTCATCATTTTTCCTGGTTCTGGACAGCATGTAAGGATGACTCATTGTTTGATATTACAAATTTAGGGGCTACATGAAGAAGAATGGGATTTCTAGCAGAATATGGCACATACACATTGTCAGGTAAACCAGAAGTTATGAAGATGAGGCGTGATAAAGACGAGATAAGCCCAGATCCCCCTAGAGTCTACAAAGCAGAGATGTAAAAGAGGAAGCTGATCATTGCAACACATGTTAAAATGTATGGTGTTTTAGTAACCCTGTTCTTGCCACAGTAGACAGTAATCCAGCGCTGCCAGCCACAGGAATGCTGCTGGTGATATACTGGTGCTAAAAGAAACAAAATGCAGCCTAGACTAGTTTGTTGTTTCTATGCAGCTTGTTGAAAAAAACAGCAGATGTCAATACCAGGAAACACAGAACTGCTAAAATTGTGTATATTCATGTATCTTGGTGATAATCCAGGGCCTTCTAGTTCTTTGGCAGCCCGGTTTATTTTTAAAAACTTTTATTTTTTCTGAGACACTAGGAAAAAATGTTGAACTGAAAACTTAAGTTACAATAGCTTTATTCCAGGGTAAGGTAAATAAATTTTTAGAGACAAGAGGTACAAAAGCAATACTTCTTTTAGGATTACTACATCTTTCTTTAAGTAATCAAATAAAATATGTTTTAAATCAATTATACTGCAAATAGACTTCCTATTCAAAAACTCATTTACCAAATCCTTTCCTTTTCATAGAACAAACTCCAAAAATCAAAGGTCATAGTATGCACAGCCATGAGCTCAGCAGACACAAGAGAAGAGTGTTCTCCATTTTTTAAGTGAAAATAAATTAGTAAAAGAGGAATGTTAGCCTTTTTATACTGATTCAATCAATTTACTTTTTTATAATACCAAGAGCTACTGCCTGTAGCAGGCACTTATTCCACTGAGCCTAATCAAGTTTTTCAGATGTGCACATAAAATAAGCATTTAGTCTTTTAAGTATTCCTCTATTTCATTTTAAAGCTGTGGGGTAAAGGTCCTTCTCAAGAGCAGCAGTAGAGTCAACATGGCATAGTACTGGCTGATAGGTGAAGGAAAGCAGAATGCAGCTTATAATTTAACTCCCCAATAGGTGTTATAGTCACAAAAAAGAACTGCAGATGTCTCTTTTTGAAACATAAAAAATCATATCTACAGCTGCTGCCTCTCATTTTGCACCTGCAAATCTGCAAGAGGATCTGACATTAGATGCTCAAACTCTTTGTGAGCAGCAGGAAATCTGTCCAGTATGTTTTTTTTATCATATTGGCATCTATTATAACCCTGGGTCTCGCACTGGCCTAAGCCAGCATTAACTCCACTAGCATTAAGGAAAGCTGAAACTGGGCTCATCTGTTAACATCATATTAATTTATCTGACCAAGAGCACTAGCCATGAGTTTTTAAAAACAAAAAGCTGAGAGACTAACACAGGCTGACACCTGGGCAGATGTGTCTGAACAGATGCAGACAACATGCAATTTAAATTTAGATTCCAAAGATGCACTAGGAAAACAATTCATAGAGAAAAATTGTCTTTTGTTTGGCTCAAGCTGCCAAACAAAAGCTGCACATTTGCTTTTCTACAAAAAAAAAACCCCAAAACAGCTATAAATTCTAGAATGATGGAATACTACGACAAAATGGTCTGGGCTGAGCTGAAGTCTGCAGATTTTTGTTTCTTTCCTTAGGTATTTTAGAAAGCTGTGATAAGAACAGTCCAAAAATTGTGAAAAACAAAGCTATTGGAGAAGAAAGTTAAACTTTTCCAGATTTACTGTTTCCAAATAAAAAATATTTCTATTTCATTTATATTTCCTTACAAACATATAGAAAAATACCATTGAGCACACAATCTTAAGTAATATTTCTCACCTTATTTTTCTGTAAAATGATTTGTATATTATGAAGTGTGTTTGGCTATATATAAAGTACATATTTATAAACACAATTAAATTAGTACATGATTTTGCCAAGTAAGGGCTTTAATAAAAAAGGAAAAGTTCCTTAATTCAAATTAAATATATATATATTTTAGAGTCAATGATACAAAGAAAAAAGTAATCACGGATGATAACTGTCCTTTTCACTTTTTTGGTAGTATTTTTAACAAGAAAAGGGCAAAGCAAGCACAATTCTCTGATCGTCATTGACCAATTTTTTCTCTAGAGTTGAGCTATTTGAATCCAATATTAAGCAAAAATTGTAAATCTGTCTAACTCCAGATTAAGAAATGTGCTGATACAATCCTCTGGATCAGAAAAGGAGCTTGGTTTACTGTAACTGCCGTGCTACCTTTAAAGGATTAAAGTCAGTTTGTATTCTACTATTTTTATTCATAATTTATTCAAAGCTTGAAATAAGCATTTGTTTTTCAAAATGCTGACTTCTCTCATTTTCCTATATGCTGCATTTTTCCAAATACCATCGAGCTTTCATTACAAATCTTGATGGATGAGCCATGCTATTTTGTCTGTCCAGGCAAGGGCAAGTTAAGTGGCTGGACAGGCTATAATCTCTGGGCAAATTATTCTTTTTATCTACAACAGATACCAATGAATTGTGTCAGTATTCATTTACATGCTGCCAGTTTCATTACCCAAGCAATGAAATAAGCAAGAATCTGACCCACCAAAGTGGAAGGAGGGAATTCTGCAGTGATACAAAGTATTGACAGCAGGAAGAGCTCAGAAAGTATGTATCAAGTCTGATCAGAAAGAAAATTACAGTTATTCATAAAATTTAAAGCAAATCGTTTCATCTACACCAGTTTGATATAGAAGTATTGACATTTGATGACTCAAAATTAATTTGAACTATTTAGTCACAAGAAATATGATTCCCTATAAAGCTTCATTCTTCCCAAGGATGTAAGCAGGTAGATGTGGACGTAACACACCTGATAAGCAATAAAATAAATGTCTTTTGCACCTACCTGTAATAACTATAAACTGATCAGGTAGAACTTATGGCATCATCTACTCCTTATTTATCTCTAGAAGTTTTTTCCAAAAAAACTTTTGGAACATGCGTAAACCGTGTACACGTACCACTGATATATCTAAGCAGCAAAATTCTTTTATCTGCTTTAAACTCTTTGAAGATTAAGAAGTATCACCTACTCACTACTTTTTACATGGATGATGTTTCAAAGAAAGTATCGTCCAGGACATATGTTAACAATAAAACTTTACTCCTACATAAACATATTTACAATCATATTCATTAAGTCTAAAACACTCCTGCAAACACTGCTCCTGTTACGTCATGTAAGGAAGTTTTATCTATCTTTCTTTTTGAAAGTTTTATCTCTTTTCTATCTTAATAGTTAAAACTTCGCCTCTTTACTTTTGGGGAGAAATAAGGATTTTAATATATAACTTGCAAATAATCATTAACAAATTCCTATTATAAATAAAAACTAAATT
This sequence comes from Nothura maculosa, assembly GCA_032353885.1. Lineage (NCBI taxonomy): Eukaryota > Metazoa > Chordata > Aves > Tinamiformes > Tinamidae > Nothura > Nothura maculosa. The sequence goes on along the minus strand of JAUBOD010000633.1, from coordinate 7,420,225 downwards.
ATATCATAATTTAATGCTGGCATTATCTCCCTGTGTGACAAAGCACAGCAGTTCTTACTGTAAGAGTATCCCTCTGTGTGCTCAACATTGAGCTATCTGTGGGAATTTTTCTGACAAAGCAAAAGAAGAAGGTATTTGGAGACAGATATCTATGCTGAAATCATGATAGCAGCTGTATTTTGCTTCAAAAACATTAAAATGAAGTTCTCCATCTATCAATAGATGTCACTGCTGCCTTTGAAAAATTTTAAATTTGATTTTGAGGTAAATGGGCTTATGTGGATTCTAAGAAGAAATTCCTAGTTTCTGATCCAAGCTCTTTCAGTTCACAGTTCACTTCAGGACTCTGTAAGACACTTCATTTTATAGTTGTAGCCTTAAGGTTATCGGCTACTGTTTATTTAATGTTAACTGGTTTAATCTTAGCTCCTTTAATACTAGAGTGAGTCACAACACATCAGTAATTTTAATTGTTACTGACAACACTTCTAATAAAAAGAGATCAATAAACAAGATGCTGTCCTGATATTGAACATGAGGTTCTTCCTGGGACTTTGCTAATATCCTTACCATTGTTAATATCTATTATGACTAGTCTTATCAATTTAACTTTTTGTTGCCATTTTTTATTTTAGTTAATAGGTTTTTCTCACAACTTCTTTACCTCCACAAAGTTCTATTGCATTTTCCAAATGTATTTGGAAATTTTTAATTTGGACTAATGTTATCATTCATTTAGAAGAAGTATTAGAAAAGACATAATCACACTTTTTTTTAATTACTCTCTATTTAAAAAGCTGCATGTCAATCTATTAGGAGACAGAAAAAAAGGCTGAGAGCAAATGGCAGAATCGCAGACTAAAGTATATTTCAAAAACATCTTTAAATTCTTCATTGTTTAAAGCACATTAAGATTATTTCTCTCACAGAACAATTCAGAGTAAGAGTTTTCAATGCAGATTATCTACAACTGGAATCTGATTTCCACACTACTTCTGATTATCTTTTGGTACAGTATCTGGATTCCAATACATGCCTTCTTGCCGTACCACTAGTTTTGGCAAAATGTCCCTCAATTAACTGAGAATTAACCAAAGCTGAGTGGCTAGTCACTCTTAATTCAGTAGGCTTTAACAGTGTCCCGAACGTCAACATTTTAATTATTGGTTCTGATTTGCCAATTAGTTTTTATTTATAAGTAATAAAAAGATAATGTCCTGTATTATTAAAAATGCTTCCTCTGTAATTAAAAGTGCAAGCAATCTAAGGTAGTAAATCAGTACAGTCTGCTTTATATTCACAGGTCAAATTTAAGTGGGAACCATATCAGTGCTTAGCAGTTAGGAGAAAAATACACACAAATGCTGGTTTCAATACTGTTATGACACTTTAAGGAATCAGATCATATTTAAAGACAGGAAAAAAAAAAGCAGTCCTTGATACCATTTTCATGGGGCCTTAGTCTCCTGATTCACACTACAAAGAATCAGGATGACTTCAACAGAAATTAGCAGAGAAGTGACATGCTGTGATAGACACGAGAAAATATCCCCAGGTATTTGGCTTTCATTGCAGACAGAGAGCCTTTTTTTCTGAAGAGAAACCATCTCCTGTGTTGGAGCATTTGAGTAATTTTCAAAACTAGCCAATACATGGTCTTGCAAGAAGATGACATTAGATAAGTGTACATTTACCTCACTGTTAGGTAAAACGACAGTAACATTACTGGACATGTATTTTACTCTACAGATAATGAAGCAGCTTAAGCAATTCAGAAATAATCAGGAAACTAGAAAAACATACAGTAACAAGGTATTTTAATTTTTTATAAAACCTTTTTTAAAAAAGGTGTATTTGCTGTGAAGAACTTGAGCTCCTGAAATAGGAAACTGAAAGCAAAAAATTTTAATTGGAATCTTTGTCAGTTTCTTAATGGTACTGACAGGGGAGTTATACACATGGCTGCATTGCACTGTGATCTTCAACTACTGCTATGAAAACTTACAGTTCAGCTTCACAGCTAAAACCATAAAAAGCTATTATCATTCACACTGATTTAAGTCATGACATATATTCTCAATATGAAAAATAATATTTGTATTCAATGTTTAAGTTGAATGATATGGATTTCTACAAGTCTTTAACAAAATATAGAAGTCATCTTTCTTAATTTTAATAGCGAAATGACAGTAGAAAGACTATACTAGAAAGTTAGTTTCATAAGAAATAATATTTTTCTGGGACTTGAAAATGAACTTTGGACAAAATCTCACTTCTGACAGACATATAAATGAGTCCAAAGGCCAACATTCAGCATCTAAATACAACAGCCCAGAACTCCTCTATAATTTGGAATACACATACACTTACAAGATGTCTTTGAATCAGTTTCCAGAAACATTCAATTTTCTGTTGTGTGCATATCCAGAATTACCGAGGTCTGGGCTGTCTTCTGGCCAAAGCTACTTGGAGCTGCTCTGAAAAGCAGATTGCCTAAGAAAAACTTCTTGTAATTTTATGCCTATTAAAACACAACCACGCAAAGACAGTGATGACTTTACTTAACACCCCCCAAATCAGTGCATTTTCACAAGGTTGTCAGACCCCAGTATATTTCTTTATGTGGCATGAAGGACATGAATTTGCAATTTCCACTACTCAAAAATACTTCATAAGGCTCAGCCTCTTTTGTCTAGGTAGAAAATGTCGTAAAGAATCCAAGATTCACTAGGTCTGGAAGTCTGCAGCACCAAGAGAGGGATTCCAGCAGAGCTCTGGTATCATTTAGGTGCTAAAATTGGTGATGACATTTTGAAGACAAGATTTAGAGCATGGCTTGGACTAAGCCTCTTGGGGAAAAATGTGACTTTTTAAAATTCCTTAAGGGTAACTAAACTCTTTTCAAAGCCTCATTTTAAACACAGGACTGAGCACATGCAGGAAACTTCAGCATCTGCAAGGCTCTGATGTGTTGCTAGTTCAGCCATGGAATTAAAAAAAATAAAAATAAGAATACAAACAATTGCATACCAAACAAAATTGTAAGTATTGTTTGAAAAATACAATGAACAAATATATGTATTCTTAAGATCTTATGGATCTTAATAGAGAATACATTTTCTGCAGCTTGTTCGCATTATTTTGAACAGTGAGGTAATTCATCTGTAGTAATTAAGTAGATAATTTCTTTATCTCATTAATAAAGCACTTAAGTAGACACTTAAGGTCCACAAATTTTATCTCATTTTCCCTTATATGCAAATTGGATTATGTAAACATAAAAAACCTCCTACATTATTCTTAGAAGAAAGTTAATTATTTTCTTTTTTTCTTTTTCTTTTTTTTTTTTTTTTAAAGGAGGCATGCTCCAGGTAAAGGGTCATCTGATTTGACTTCCTGGTCTAATAAGAATTCCCCTGAAAGAGGGAGTTCTAAGCAAATCCATAACATAAACTCTAATAAAGTAAAAATTAACTAAGTGGCATATGATCCATAAGCACTGACAGTCATGTTTCGTGGGAGGAGAGAGAAAAAGAGATGAACAGTCAACTAATACAACAGAAAAGGTACTTTTGAAGTACTCAGACAATTAGAAAAAGTATCAGTAAGCATGACTTTTTAGGAGAGCTCATTTTCCTTGCACAGACACCGAATTCAGAACACGTACATCAAAATAAGGATTGAATCTCTGTCAGCTGTATTTGTTAGCCAACAGCAAATGCTTATGGTGTTAAATAAATAGTTAAAAAATAGTGCTCTGATTAAATCAGTAAGCCAAACACGTGCACACACTGCAGAATAGACAGTAGGATACAGGAAAACTCTAATATTGCCATACATGTTCCTACGTAATAAAATAGCAAGTTTCAGACCTGTGTCGAATTTCAGTGGCTGGATACAAAAATATTTGTATTGACATTCATTTAAAAAAAATCACGTATATATCCAATCATTTAATGTTTCACATAACACAGCTATGCTTCTGAAGTACCTAAAATTTGTGTTCAACAAAATGTCACAATCATATCCAGAAGTATTAATAATAAAAGCAATGGACAGAAAATAAATGTATACATAAGGCCTTACTGGACAAAATGGAAAACCATCACTGGACTGGTATGTCTGCATTTTTAGTTACATGGTTAACTTGAATTTTGCTTGCATGAGAGTTGGCATTAGTTCCTTACTTTGCTTAAACTGCTCCAGTAGCTTGAAAAAATGACACAATGATTTTTTTTCTTTTGTTGCTGATGGCAGCCAAATGAATCTTGAGAGCAAGTAAGTAAAATATAGGCTTCAAAGATTTATCAGGAACTGTATGATTGTAACAGAAACCTAGTTAAAAAAAACAGTCTTGATAGCAGTCGATGAAAATAGGTTTTTAAAGAACAAAGTCTTCCTGCAACATCAGAAAGGAAATGGAAATAACCTGTAATGTATTCATCTCGCTTTAGGGATTTTTTTCTATTCTTTGACTGCTTCCTGGCAGTTAAAGAATAGAATAGTTGCAACCGTACACAGACAATAGAAGGGTATTGACAGGAATCCTGCCACTAATGATGGCTGTGCTCTCTGTGTTTTCAGCTTATATATTGGAGCCACCACTTCCTAGCTATTTTGATGTGCACACTGTTGTCAGGGTTCTCTGAGCTCAAAGCATACAAAGTACCAGGAGCTCATGAAGAGCCCCAGAAACAGATTTGGAAGATTCTAATGATGATTTTTTTTCCTCACAATTTCATGCAAAAACATCAATTTATAAACAGTTCTTTTCTGATAACACTTCTCTGTTCCAGAGGAGTCAGAAGTAGATTTTTTAAATTATTTGTGAAATTGTGTTGCTCACTGAAATTGGTTCATTTCATCTTTATCTGGGCTCCTGTATTTTCAACTCATCTTTACTTTTTAGTCTTTACCCACCAGAGTTCAGGGATAAAGTGCAACAGTCCTTGCAGATATTTACTTCTAGGAACAGAAAACTACTGAAAAATTCTAAGTGCATCTACTCTAACGAGGTTCCTCTAACCAGGTTAGAGTATATAGAGAATATGTTGTCTGATCAAATGCAGAATGACTGTCTGTCAAAATACTTCAGGCACTTTGCAGCCAAGTTGCCTCTTTACACCTAATGCTGAGAAAATCCCCAGACAGGTTCTTTGAATGCTGCTGCTTTCCTGTTCACCACAATTCATAGAGCATCCTCAAAGTTACAGTCCTAGTTTATACCACTAGACCTGCTCTTGTTTTTATTGCTGCTGACAAGAGCTACAGAATAAAATACACATTGTCAGAGGGGAGTACTCTGCAGGTTTGTATTTACCCACTGTTTGGACTTGATTATATGCTCTTTCATGCAAGAAGGCTAAAGGTAAAACAAAAGCTCTCACTTGGGTGCTTAAGAGAGGAAATGCTAAATCAAACCATACCAGTGAAACGTTACTATGCCTCTTTGCGGAAAAAAACAGACAAGCTTCTCTGTGTGTGAATTCAAACTGTCATCACAGAGAGCAGTCTGGCCTTGCACATCTTGGATCCCATTAGACCATAAAATACCAGTAAGATGTTTGGAACTAGCAAAGGAGAAGCTGATCAGTAGAGAAAAGCCAGTAATTTAACTTACAGAGAGACTATCTGGCAACTGGAGGATTTTGTCGAGTCTACATTAGATTTTAGTAACAAAATTGGCCTGTAGCACCATCTTACCGTAGATGAACATCATAAATTGCTTCTGGTTTTGGGAGGGCAAACAGAATAATCATGAGGTTTCCATGCATTTGATTTGGCTTTCCAAAGATATGGATTTTACTGCATGGGCACTTGGTTTGAGTGCAACAGACTTCTGCTTTCTGAGGACACCAGATCCACTCTGTGTGTACCCCAGGAGCACCTCTGCACATCTGCAGTAACTCTGCAGCAATATTTTGTGTCTGTTGCCTTGAACAACTCTACCAAGTTCTCCAGTTCCACCCAGAGGACCTTCTGTTTTTAATGAAAAAGGAAGATACATCAATGGAAATCCAGCTGCCTTGACGCCAGAAGCTGCTGGGGTACCTTGGCATGCTGCCACCCAACCTTTTCCAGAACATTCTGATACCAAGAGGGCTGGTTGTAGTACAAACTCATGAATGTGAATTAACTTGGCTGAAATAGCTAGGCCAATATTAATGTGCTGGCAGAAATGTTTCCAGCAAAACTTTGCTCCACAAATGTGCCGTGCATGGTTTGTGAAAGGGCTTCCACTTGGTATGAGGAAAAACTGCATCCCTGACAAAAGCACAACAGAAGATTGAATTAAATGCACAGAAATTTCCAGCTGGTTGACTACAATGAGATTTTGCTTTGGTTTTAAACTCTGAATAAAGGAAGTATTATTATTATTGTTCTCACTATTACTCTACTTTTTCAAAATATGCCCTCTCAGTCTTTGTAAGGGTTTTGCCACTTGCCTATTAATTTAGATATGGCATATAATCTTAAATGAAATTATCTTAAAATTTTAAAATCTTAAAAACCTTTTAAAAAAAGAATTTATTTATAGACATCATGTAGGAAGAAGAAATGGAACATGATACCCAAATATTCAGTGCAGGTAGCATGCACTAAACCACAGAGACTAACCTAAGCAAGAGTATGCAAGAAGGAGCAAATACAGAGAAGAATGCATTCCCAACACAAATGGGCATTCCCTCTCTTTGGATTTGAGAGAGAGTGAAAATAGAGAATGGATAAGTGGCAATATTTATCCTGCCAGCACTTCAAAAGGAAAAAAAAATTTGATCCTGTTAGTAGAGAATTCTTTAAATCAAAATTCCTGTGCTGTACCAGTCTGTGCTTAAAATGTGAATTTCATTTACCAGAAGTCTTGCAGTCCAGTGCTTTTCATTCTATTTACTTCAAGAAAAGAATATACCTGTCATCATCCTGAAAGTGCTTATATTTAAAAAGTAATGGAACTACTACAGTATGTCATACAAAAGCCCAAAGGTATTTCCCCTACAAATGAAAATATCCCTCTTTGTTGCTTTTCTATTTAATTTTAGAAGCTCATTGCATTACAGTAGTTAGTTCTAGTTTGTGAAGCTTATGCAGCACATAATCGGAGTATAGAATAATCAACATTGCCATTAATTTTCTCAAGAGTTCGCTGTCAGCAGCCATAGCTCATCAGAAAACCTACTAGGTCACTTTTGGCATGCCTTTCAACACTTTGATTTGCACTTTGGCAGGGACCAATAAAAGACCATTATTATTCCAAGCCTGATAAGCTGGTAAGTGGTTCCAGAAGCACAACCTATGCAGGGAAAGCCATTAAAGCTTTCAGAATTATGCAATTCTTAAGTCTTATTAGGTTGCCCTATTAAGCGTAACTCACAAGTATTTCCAAACTTACTCTTAATTCCTCCAATTGCCTGGTTACAATGAAACATTGTGAGGCAAATTACTAAATAATGGTGATGACAATTACTGAAGAGCATATACTTTTCTGGAGTGTGTGTTCAATGACAATAGGATTTCACCTGACTTGATGGGAAAAGTCATCTCCTTAATAGACACATATTTCTCACTCATTTCACCTGTCACATTCAGGAATCTCTTCCCTTCCGAAGTTCATGAAGGCAAAATCAACTACTATTCAGACTGTATCAGCCATAATTAGCTCCTTGTTTGATCTTACACAAAATCTCATATAAAAAACAATGTTGAAACATTTGTTATTCAGCATCAAACCATCCACATATTAAATTCATTAAAACTCTATTTATCTCAGAGAGATAAAGGGAATCCAATCATTCCATGCCAAAAATAGCAAAAACTTTTCCACCCACTTTGAAGCACAGAGCAAGTAGTATGTACAGACAAGGAGGTTTTACTAAACCAAACAAAGGGCAGGTCTAAGGGCTTTCCATCCTCTGTGCCTTTGACTTGCATCTCATGACTACTGGTCTGAGTTTCAGTACTGGCAGGTTCTGTGTTGAAAAACCCAAGGAATTGCACAGGGTAAAAAATAATCTATGAGTCATAACATAGAAATTAGAAATAAATAGTCAAGTTATCACAAACAGTTAAGTCTTAGCAGCAGCCCAAAGAAAACAAACTGCATCTCATTGAGAATGACAATGGTCTACTGAGAATGGTTTACTGAAGAAAACGTCACTGTCCTCTACGCATCCATGGCGCTCCAATACTTTAAATGTAGTATAAACTTCTAATTACTTTGAAGAAAAAGAGTTACTACAGATACTGTAAAAAAAGAAACAGGTAACATGATTATTAGGCAGCAATAAGTGATCTATAGCAAGAGCTACATCTAGTAAACAAGAGGATGTTTGTTTAATTCTCACGCCAAAAGCACTAGGGAGGAACCAACAAACTAACAAGCAGGTAGTTTAAATATATACACACATAGAAGAAAAAATAGATATTGCAGGTCTTGATACTATGGGATGTTATGGAAGTAAGTGTACAAATTCCAAAAAGCACCAGTACATTTTTACAAGATGGACTGGGAAACTGCCGTGGAAGAATAATTAAGAGTTCAAGAAATTTTACACTGACAAATGACCAAAAACAGGGTATTACACTGGAGAAAGAATATAGGAGAAAGCAGCTTCCTATGCTGCCCTAGGTTTTGTGCATTTGTTCCCCAAGAATGTGCTATCTGTTACTACCCACACTAGGCTACTGTATGCAATGTACTTGTGCTCAAACCTGGCGAGGCTATTCCTGCTCCAGAGGAAGCAGGAGCCAAGAAGTAACACAACCTTTTCCTCTTTCCACAAACTTCTTTGATGAACTGTTCTATGCAGATCTAACAAATATTAAAAAAACAAACAAATAATCCAAAAAAAAACAATTTTTCTTCACTCTAGTCATTATTTTATAGATAGTTTGGAAAGACAATACTCTGCTAACATCTACTTTTTTTTTCCCCCAAGTATTTCTATTTTCAGATATTTCAGTTCCACAATATCTTCACAGTCATGTATGAATAAATCCCAATTTAATAAAGTAAATATAGCTTTTATGATAATCAATATCCAGCACAAGTATGCCCTGCTGCCACAAATTTAACTTTTTTCAGTTCTCAAACCTCGATTTCAAATGATAAAGTAGCTTTGGCTTCAAGTAATATATACTTTTTCTTACAAATACCAATTACTGTGAATGTTCCAAGAGATGCAGAAATTACTCAAGTCAGGTCTCAACTGGTCACTAAAAGAACAGAGACTGTAATTTTAAATGCAAAGTTTCTCAAATAAGTAGTTGTGAAATATATTCTCTTACATGCAATAAATATATTTTTTTCAGTGGTGTGCTACTTATGAGCTTTTTCCCTTCTCATACAATTTTTTTATTTGTCTAGTAATGTTTGCCAAAGGAAAAAAACACAAAGATTACTAATGGAGGTATAATTTACTATAAACTACAAATTATTTATTATTTTTGAATACTATAATCAAGTTTGTAAACACTGGAATAGAGAGCATTACCTTACTATAGGAACATGTTATATTATTTCCTGGCTGTCAGCCTTAGCTTGTACTAAGCCTCTAAAAAAGCTAAAGTTCAGATTGGCAGAATGCTGCTTCCCTTCAGAGAATGGTATGTTATCAGTCACAGACACACAATATGAGAATTATTTTCCAAAACTTGTATCTCCAAAACCTCACATGTCTTTCTTCAGCTTGAGCTTTCTATGGTACAAGCTTCTTTCATCTCGTATCCCAGAAAAATGACAAACAATAAGGATTTTCATACCTTCCAAAGCCACTATAGCTCGGCAACAATGTACTACTGTAGCTCTGTAAACAAGGGTTTCACTATGTTATATTTGGGCAAATACAAGCAGATGTATGTGAATAAAGTAGAGCATTACATGGCATTTCCAATCTGAGAAAGAAATCAAAATTAATAAAGATATGTCTGTTCTCAAAAAAAAAAAAAACATTTTCAAACATCACCATAAGCCACTTCTGAGGATTTTTTTCTATTATATTTATATATTTTAACAAAAAAAAAACGACTTTTGTGTGAAATATATTTTTGGAAAGAAAAAATAAAGTTTCTGAAGCAATTAAGATAATCTGTTTCCCTTGCAGTTGCAATGGAGCATACACATGGTCATCTGGCATGTACCTGCTGAGCACCATTAACTTCCAGCTGAGAAGCGTAACTCCCAGGGACAAGTCAGCTCTGACACTTGCAGCTATGAAACCCGACTGCCAGGCAGTTGTTTCGAGTGTCATGCCAAGGACCTGACCTGATTGATTAACTGAATGGAGAGATCTGTCAAGTTCTGCTATAAAATTACTGCCAAAATGTGGGCAGGAGAGATGGAGGAAGCTGGAAGAAATCTGACATTAAAATCTATGCTATTTAAGTTGCTGTTTGTTTGTTTTCTTGTATATATTAAGACATTGTGGCTCTGCCAAGTTTAATTTTGCTGTTTTAGATAGTAACAGTGAACCATTTTAAGGAAGGAAAGATGGTATGGAAGAGCGCATTTTACATGAATTAAAATATTTGTATTTGTCTAATGTGACAAACTAGCAGATCATCCCAGCACCCAGACCTGGATGAAGCTTTTAGCGGACCTGTAACTCCAGAAGGCAGCAATTTTTGATGCATTTTCTAAGCATCCCTTGGGCAATACTCAAACAACAGATGGTATCTTGTATTTAAAAAAAAAAAAAAAAAAGAAAGAAAGAAAGAAAATGTGGCGGAGGAAGGCTATTCTTGCCCACTTTAACCTGGCATAGCTCTCCTATGAGTGGAATCAGTGGAGAAATAAGCTCAAATTTGCTGCATCAGTGAGCTAAATTAGAAAATTAGACCCACCAGTTTGAAAACAGGATTCATGCTCAGGTTCACATATATCTTCAGATTTCAGTGTCCAAAACTGCTTCTTATCATCCCTTGAAGAGTAACCAGAAAATATAATCACACTGTACTAAGAATCATCTTCTTTAACCCTAAATGCCCATTGCTTTAATTCTTGAGATGATTTTTAATAATCTCCACAAAACTTTACTGCTATCTTCCAGGATTTCAAGGTCAACATAAAGAATTATCTCCCCTGATACTGTGTTGTACGGGTATATCCAACTGTAAAGTAACATTAGGCTCCCTCTTAGCATCACATAATTGCCACAGACCTGGCTATTTATTCATTTCATTTTTAGCAATAAAGTACTTTTAACATGCTCGATTTGGTGAAGGTCAATTTTGACAGCTAACTTCAGCTTTAAATAATGAACTAAGTGCTTGACAGGCTTATTTTCAGAAATCATGTGCTTATAAACTGTAAAGGAAAGTAAGGATGCAAGTTATCTTCAGAAAAGTGTAACTCTTTGAAACTAATGTACTGGAAAAAAAACAGTAAAGCAATTCACTGACAGAAAATATATAGCTGTCAAAACTTTTATTTTGGCAAATGAGTTATTTGAATTTAATTATAGATTTGTGAATGAAAAGGCATTTGTCCATGTTGCATCTCCCATGGGGAAAAAAGAAGAGCTCCAGAAACATACCAGCTCAAGAATAAATTCAGCTGAAAGTAGCTGCAATTCTGTACTAGTAACAATTGCTTTATCCACATTTTAAGGGCATATTCACTGAATCTGTTTTTTTCTGCATATTATATGAAGAAACTGTAAAATTCTTCTCATTATAGAAATTCTTTGTAAACAGTGTAAGTAATTGAAAATATATACAAAAGTGTATATATATTTAAAGAGATTTTGTCTGCACCTGTTAGGAGTACCACCATGAAAATACAAAGATTTGAGAGTAAATATAGTATTAAAAATACTTAGTTAACTAAATAACAACTTTCTTTTAACATCTAACTCCAAGTGGTATTTTCACCTTAAGGACTATAGAAGTCTATAAGCTATACTAAGGTTTCCCAGGTGTTTACAGAATGGAATCAGAATTTCTATAGCCTCATGAATGCAACTTGTCTTTGCAACTTTCAAGTCCACATAAAAAGTTATTCCTTTGAAAGTTCATAAAAGTCAAAAAACTCTTTTTCCAAAGATAAAAGGTAGAGTGGTATGTCAGGAGATATAATGTATCTATATTTTCATCCTCTTCTTCCTCTCACTCAGATAAAAACTTACATCTCACTTAACTATATAAGCTCAAGGAGGACCACCAGGCATATATAGTAACTGCTAGACACACACAAAAAATAATAATTCATTTTATAATATAATCAAAGAAAGTCAATGCACCAGGCTCAGGCATCATTCATGGGCACAGTATCATACTTTGAATTCCACTAGTACTCACACTTTGACCAGGGATAATCGATCACAAACAGAATGTAGAAAACATGTCATTTAAAAGATCCATATCTCCAAGTGACTCACATTCTTTTAGGAAATCACATTTCACAATTGGAAGTTACTTTTTCAAGCATTTTCTTTGGTCTTCTCTTGTTATTTCACCATAATTAATATCTAGTTAAATAAGTTCTTTTGGTAACTGAGAGGATTATAAATAAGACCCACCGTGAAAACCCATCCTGTCCATTCAAAGCTGTTGCCTTGAGCTACTTTAGTGCATGTACAGTAATTCTAGATCATTCTAGAATTGATTATTATTCAATTATTGACTGTAAATCCTGTTCAACCAAGTTTAGGGAAAAAAAGATAGCAAACTGTTTTGAATACCAATATATTTCCTTTTTCTTTTCAGATTCAGGCAGAACTTCCTATCTTTCCTTCCTTCCTTCTTTCCAAAGAAACTCTCCATTTTTTATCTTTCTTCCAATGCATTTCCTCTTTTGGCAAATTTAGCATTTTCTCAGTCTTAATTAAATGCCATAGCTAGCTGTCTTCCACTGCTGCCTTTTCTGTGCACTAGTTTCTGTTGTTTCCTTATTTCAATCTCCTTTTCTTTTTTTCATCATCCTATGCAACTCTTGGGAAGAACAGCAAAGGACACTGAACAAGAATCAAGGAACAGCTAGTTAAGTACAGATTCTCACAGAAAAGTGAGTTTAGAGAACTAATAATAAATATAATGACATAGATTTGTGAAAGATAGTCTAGGATGTCTATCCACTTAAAATCTCAATTTTCTTCTCTGTGAACTGTAATGTACAAGTAGGCATTTGGTATGATGGAATTGGTCAGCAGATGGAGATGAAGACTAAAACAGGACAGACATTATAAGCATTATTTTTTAACCCAAGAATTCTTTGATCCTATCATTAATAATTCTTTGCTGAATGGAACTTCATCCTTGAGCCTGCGAAACACCATATACAAAAACATGGCAGAAACAAGGTATATAGTAAAGAACAGTCTAAGAGAATTTAATAGCCTTCTGGGCTGCTGCTTATGCTTGTTTCTTGATATCAATCCATATTTAAAAAGAGAAAATTCAGAAAATCTTTTCACATCTGTCATTCATTCGCATTCATCGCCTACATCAGTGCCACGGCAAATTGCCAGTATTCTACTAGAACCCACGTAATTACTGTAGGATCTTCACACAACTCCATATTTTCCCTCAGAGAATTTTTCTAAACTGTAATATAAAAAATGCACAGAAATGCATTTCTGATGAGAAACATTAAGAAAGCATCTGATTAGAAATACTTTGCCCTAAATCAATTCTTCTGATATTTAACTTTTCATAGTAAAGTACCCAGCAACTACCTTACCTTTCCCCTACTATTCTTTACATTTGCATGTCCCAAGGACACAGTTAAATCTAAATGTCATGCAATATATTATTGCTCTTAAAGATTACGTAAATGATTTATTATTTCCTTTCAAAATATTATTATATTTCTATTCAAATCTTAAAAGGCTTTTTTTTTCCAAGGAACCCAGACAGAACTAAAGATTAACAAACAAACAAAAAAGACCTATCTTTTAAATTGCTTTAGGTTCCCATGGAATGATGTAGTCAGAGGCTACTAAAAACACAGATTTCTGAAATAGTTCCCAGATATAACTAAGCTTTAACTCTTTAGAAAGCTGACTGCAAATACAGTAGCTTGTTTGCACATTCAAGGAGTAGAATCAACTGTGTAGTTCTGAAAGAAGAGAGAAGAATACTTAATATTTTAGTTTAGCCCTTCGGTGTGAATTGCCCTGAATTAGTTTGGGAAATTCAAGACAGGAGGTCTCAGAGACAGTATTTCATTAGGCACTATAACGCTCATCTAGTTTTAGTTGCCTTCTACAGCGTCTTTTCTACACATTTTTTTTTATTGCTTTCAGATCTCAGCTGATAACATACATTTTCTCCAGCTAATATTTCTCTTTTAACCATTTTCTTTTTTTCAAGCTACGTTTGATTTTTTTTGTACTAGGTTCCTCCTGTGAGAACTGAATGATCCTCAATATTGGGGCAACAGAAATAGGATAAAACAGGACTGCAGACTGCAAGGTCACCCTCTTAGGGACTTAAATATACCTCTTTCAAATTCAGTGGAAGTTTCAGAAGACAACAAAGACTCGGGTGAATTATTCAATCCAAGAGTGACTCAGTCACCAATGGGATATAGTTTTCAGTACCACATATAAAATGTATTTGGCACAGTATTCCCACCGGGAATATGAAAGAATAAATGTGGCCAAAGGAAGCTGTGTTATAATCTTAGATAAAATACTGCACACATTCATATATTTCTGGACATTCATGCAAAAATTTCAGACTGAAACATATTGTCAAAACACTAGGGTAAAGGTGGTCCAAAGAAAGGCCCATCTTTCAGGGGAAGTCAGAGGCAGTATTTGGCTTAATTGCTCTGAATAGAGGGGAGATAGAGTGAGGGAATCAAGCAGTATCACCCCTGTCATCTATATAGAAAGAAGAACAAGCAACAGATGAGATTCAGAATACTTTTGCTATTCAAGTTGTTTGCAAAATACCTGAAGATTAAAGATAAAGAATACAATACCATCTGCTGTGAATGTTGCAAATGTTGCCTGATTGCTCTATTCTTATTTTTATCATCATTATTAGTCTTTACAAAAACTTTTTTTTTTTTTTTTGGAACACATTCAGGTGTATAGTTTGAAAAACAAAACAAAAATATAGCCGTATCACAATGTGATCTTCACCATGTTTTATAAAAGAAAATTGTAGCATTCAGTAAATCTACTTTAAATCATTTGTAATTTAAATGGTATCAAAATACTTCCAATCTCTCAAAAGTTTTTCTCTGTTAGCATTATAGAGCAAATAGTGATATACAGATTATTCAGAATACAATCCACCACACACTAATTAGTAAGTCATACATTATGCAGTAATTAATCACATACATAGTTCTCTCAATCCTAGAGAAAAAAAAACTTGGATATCTCCTTTTCATTCCCCTTAGCATCACGGATGGCTTAACAATCACCTATTCTATTAAAGAAAATTCAGAGAACTCTCTTCTCTTGTCAAATTAACTTTAACTTTCAAATTAACCTTTTACTGTCATTAACCTTTAATGTTCAAATTCTGCCACAATCAGGGAAAAAAAAGTGTCTAGGAAGATGTACTATATATTTTTTTTTAAAATCAAGTTACTATGTATCTAGTTAAATTTGCATACTGATGGCTTTGTCCATTTATTTCTGGTATCAAAATAAGTGTTCCTCTAGCAGCTGTTTTTCTAAAAGAAGTTACCTCCAAATACACAAAGAAATCAGTCCATGAGGTCTGATGCTTCTGGATGATAATGAACCCTGACTACATGAAGTGTATGAAGTCATAACATTTAACTCATCTGTAGTTTTTCATCTTCTGAGAGTCAAGGCTTACTGAGTTGCTAGAGTAAAGAAGCACCATCTCAGACACACTGTACATATAACAAGGAAATATTACATTGGAGAAATGAGAGGGGAGCCAGAACACCATTCATATTGATGATAACAAAACTGCGATACTCTGCTATCGAGGAACTTAATGCCCCACGTTCATTCCAATATAAGCATATAATATAAGCAAATCCATATATTCATATATAATACAATATATAAGCAAATCCAAATTTAATGCCAGTTATGCAAAATATAACTTAACACAAACCAGAATTACATAAAATAGATATACACAATATTTTTTGACTATGCAAGTTGACCAAAGTAACCCAAAAGAATATTCACAATCTAAATGGAAAAGCCTACATAACTTTCAACTACAAAACAAGAGCTCACGGAAAAGTAGTAATGTAAAAATGACTTGTATAGTTAAAATTACACAAATGCAATTACAAGTCAAACTCAGATGTGTTCATGTGAAATAAAGTATAAAGGACATATCTCCATTCTTTTTACCTTAGCAATGGTCTCATGCAGTCTGAAAGATGGATCCAACTCTTCAGCTTTGGTTGGATGTACAGGAAAAAGAGCCTCATGGAGAAAGCTGGAATTCTGTCAAAAAGAAAGAAGAAACCTATGAGGATTCCACACACATTTATTTCTTCAAATGCTTGCTTAATTTTGTTCAGAGATTCAAAAGTCTTCAAAGTATTTTAAATTTTGCTGATTATTAGACTTTATTTCAGTTATATAATTAACTCATTCTGAGTCTGCAAAAGACCGAAAAAAATTTAAAGACTTTGTCTCTGGAATGACCATTGTCTTTGTACTTCACTGAGAAGTAATGAGTCTTGCCTAGGGGGAAGAAAAGAAAAAGAAACACAGAGATTTCTTTCTTTTCCAGACCAAAAAAAAAATCACGTTAATCACATATAATCACATATATTAAATGAGTTACGATTTAGTCTTCAGAAGTCACATAATCACAATAATCGCTATATATGGTTTTATCTGCTTTAATAATCCTACTTTTGTATACAGTAATTCCATCTACATAATTTAGTAGATTTTCTTCAAGATTCTTCAAGCAATTTCTTCAAGATTTCTGCCTTTTACCAAAAGAAAGCAACCAGTCAGGCCGCATGTCCTATACTCTTCAAATTAAATTCTGTGATTTAATGCAATACTAAACAGGGTCCTCACTTCTGAACCTGTGCTGAGTTCTGGTTAGCATTTAAGTTCAGCATCATATTTTTATTCTCTTTTAAAAGGCCTTTCTTTGCCATGTATCTTATCCTAAATTTTGATGTTAATTTTGGTACTAAATTCAAAAACACCTAAGTATATTATTATTGTGTTTAGTTAAAAGATCCCAAAGTCCTTTATTGGATTTCATATTTAATGTGCGATGCATTGCACGCACACATTGAACCACACTCAGACTTACCAGAGGGGTGTGCAGAGATATGTAAAGGGCTTGCCCTTTATCCAACAAAGCTGATAAAATCTCTAGGATGCAGATTCAGGTTCAGATTAAGTTAGGCTAGTCCTAGAGCTCACATGCTGGCTCTTACTGCCACTCAGGATTTGCCCTCTTTTCTTTTTTTCCCCCCTCCTATACAGGCGCAACAGTAAGAATATAAGAAATGTTACCATCAAGAAAGGTTAAGTAGAGAATTGTGAGTCGTGAAATGAATATATTCTGCCAGATTCATAATCGTAACATTTTACATATGCTAGTTCAGGAGTTTTATGTAAGACCCAATAAGAGAGAGCCCCAATTCTGCATACAATTTTTATGCTCTATCAAAATACATATAAAATTGTAATAGCAGCAATAAGATGCTCTCAATATCCCTGGCCTAGAAATACCTAAATCATCATGGGATAATAATATGATTCCATCTCTATAAAAATCATTTTGGAAAACATCTAGAGTCTCTTCAGATTGAATTCCAAATAAAATGCACATAAGTCCAGGGTGCAGCTAAAACAGCCCTGTTATTTAAGACAAATACTTTCTCTGGGCTAGATTCTTTTTACAGACTGTTGGACAATATTGATGATATTCTGGAAACGTGTCCTTTTCAAATATCAGCTTTCTGCCCTTATGCTCTGAAAACTACCTGTAACCTGTACAAATAAGTAGTGAAGCCTCTTCTTTAAGCACATAAAACCTAGCGATGATACTCGGCTCACTCTTCAACAGCCATGAAGTTATTTGCATTCAGAGAGGACATGCTGTGCAGAAGCAGAATGTTCTGGTCAAAAATAATATTAATACCGATCTCAGCTCTAACAGGATTGATTTGTAAGGGTTGCCCTCCACTCTCTTTTCACATACTGAAAACAAGCCGTAGGGCTGACTGTTTTAAACCTCAGGAAATGTTTCTCTCTCTGGTTCCCTCAATTTAGCTCCTTTGTTCTGGTGTGTACAACCTCTATTTATGTGCCTGAGCTTTGCTCTTTCACAGGCTGGGTTCCAAACCATACAAAGGCTAAAGAAAAGCAGTAGTTCACCAAAAAAAATATAATCACCACGCTGTTAGCTTCAATTCAAATGAGAGAAGTCAAAAAGGAACAGACACACAAACTACCTTATCCTCAGAACGAGCTATACAACCCATATGACCCACAGAGTGGGAGTCTGACCTATAAATTTGACCCATAAAATGGCAATATCTGAAATATCGCCATAACAAACTACCAAAGCAGAAAGTGTATTCTAGTTCTCTTGTCTTTTATTGTTATTCAACATTATTCTCACCAGAGAAAGCTGCACAACTTTTCCAAATAAAAGAAGACCTCATTTTATCTTAAAACGCGCCTGGCAGAGCTAGGGTCTAGATGACTCTTCAGGATTGCTCTCAGCATTTAACAGCAAGAACAACTGAATTTCCAACAGTGAGCAACTGAATTAGCCTCCTCATTTACTCTTTCAGCAAGCTCACATTAGAGCCTTCTTTTTTTAAAAGGGCAATTTGCTAAGAAAATTTCTAGTAAATACACACTAAGAAAAAGACATGCTAATCCAAAGTACACTAAAAAGAAGTATATTATACCTTAATGTTTTTCACCCACAACAGGAATTACAGCTACACTTGCTACCCTTATGTTCTCCCACACTCATTTGCTAGAGAAAATACATTTGACTTCACTTCTACTTCGACAGTAACATCACAGAGAATTCAGATGACTGCTATTATCTTCTAAATTCTTGCCATTGTGGGTGTCAACCTAGGACCGTGCTGGCACAGGAGCAGTGACTGGGTTGCATCTCAGGGCTTGGATGCAGGGCACAACAGACATGGAGAGACCTTGGGGTTAGGAGGACTCTTAATGGACCTTTCATTTTGCCTTTTCACTCAACAGCTTGGTAGCAACTTGCACTTTGAACCACGTACATAGTGAGTTGCCTGTGGAGTGGAATAGTCTCAGCAGGGCATTCATTTACAGACAGACTTCTACAAGGTTAGACCACTGTAAGGTTATACAGTTCTTAAGATCTAGATGTTCAACTTCCATTCGTGCCTTTGCAAACTCCCTCTTTACTGGTTCTTCCTTTTGTAAATTGCTCTGCGGGTATCTAGCAATCCAAATGGATTAGTAATGTTTGCTCTTCTCAAAGCAAGGTACATTTTTTTATAACAGAGTTCATACAAGCTGTATAAAACACCCTGCCAATAATGCTTGAATTCCCAGCTAAATGCTTTTTCTCTGTGAAGCTCTCCAGAAGAGAAACAGACAGGAACAGCATATCTATTTGCAGGCTGGCTTCCCAAACCTCCTTTAACTCATCTTCCTTTCAGAATGATCAGTTAACCTGATCTTTTCAATACTAATTTAATGAAGCATTCTGTGAAATTAGAAAGACATTGATGTTCCACTTTTCAAATAATGGGTCACTTCTGATTAAACTTTGACTGAACAGTCAACTTTCAATCTTCAAACAAATTGCCTCCTTTTCTTTTTAATTTGAACCCAATTTCCTGCTGCCCTCAGGTTTCCTGACAGTAATTAATTGATTTATGAAATGATTAAATGAGGATCAAAAATGCAAAAAGGAAAATCTAAGAACCCCAAACCTGGCTTTGTCTCATTTATTTATGATGAACACTAAAATTCACTTCTGATTTACTAGACTCATTTTCCTAACTTATCTTATCCTTCCCTCTACTAATAAACTGAACAGAATAGTTCACCTTATAAAGGTACTAAATTTGTCATCCCTAGTGTACCTAGTTATGGCATACCTTCAATTTATGTTCCAACTTTCACTCAATGCATTTTAAAGCATGAATAAAATCCCACAGCACTTTTGGTGATTTAATGTAAAAGAGTAAATACCAAGCCGTATTTTAGAAATCAGTTTTGCTGCCACGACAAAAATCAACTTTTACTACAGAGTGGGTTTCCTCTGGACTTAGAACTGGAAATAACTAAGTAGTGCATAAAACAGACTATTTATTTTTTTGTTTTCTAGGCTGAGGCAATGCTGCATCTACAATAGCAAGATTCTCGTTTGCTTGACTACTACTCTAGAAGCGATTAAACTATTTGTTAGGAGATGCAAAGAAGGGATATCCAATAATTCTGTAATTATTACTCTCATTCCACAACTGCATGCATTTTTCTTGCCCATTGAAATCTTCTCAGCACTTCTAAAAGCAATCACCTCTCCCCTTCAAATTGCAGGGCAATACACAGCAGCTCATGTCAAAAAACATGACTGGTTGCCTCCAAAAGGATGAAAATTCTGTCCCTAGGCTTCTTCAAGTCAATGCATTACAGTGTTGACCATGAAAATCAACCTGGAAAATGAGTCCAGGTAGAAAGCTGAATTCACCTGCACAGCACACACCATAGAGCTGTACTAGTACCTGAAAGTATTAACCAGAAATCCAGGGGTCTACAATTGTGTGAGGAAGTGTCTGCATAAGAGGAGTGAGCAGAAGAAATAAACCTCTAAAGTCCACACTGCAGGCTCCTACTAATTCCTTCTTTCCATCTTACCCTAACTCAAGCAATTGGCACATAGTGTGCTGGCAGCAAACATACAGTTGTATTCTTTTGTGAAACAAGTGTTTCATCTCCTATCTGCTAAAAGGCCGACTCTTCTCCATCCTCCTCTTTCTTCTGGCAGGACAGAAGAGATCTATCAGAGGTTTTGCTAGAAGAAGTGTCAGATAAAGAGCAACAGAAAAAGGCATCTCACAGATTACTATATAGATTATTATCAGTCATCTAGCAAACTTATTTTCAGAACGTACTACAGTCTGAAATGGATTTTTAAACAGATTTACTGAGAAGTGGATCATGTAGTGCAGAACATACAAAAGTCAAATCTGTGGGTTAAATTAAATCAATGGAGCGACACTAGGGATTTATGCATGACATGCAGTATTTCACACAACTACAGGCCCTTAACGCTGCAAATACGATAGCGAGAGAAAAATGCATTTATCTGCATCTCACTAGCAGACTGGCTTCTCCCTGTGCAACAACTGGTCTTGACATCTAATTAAACATTCCAAAACAAATCAAGAAAGTGGCATAAAAGCTGCTTTCCACTGATTAATATGCAAAGACATAAAGTGTGTGAGTTTTTTAGTTTTTTTTTTTTTTTTTTTTTTTTCCAAAAGTAGAGCTTTTCAGGTGCCACAGCCTAATGCAATATGAGAATGAAAGTGGCCATGGCAAAATGGAGAAGTTTCTGCCAAAAGTCTTTTCATTATAATTTTGTTATTTATTTTTTAAAGAATTATTTTTTTAAAGAACTATTACTAAAGAATTACTAAAGATGGGGTTATTACTCATATTCTTCAATTCAGTGTTTTCTTACTTGCATTAGGAAGTAAATGGGAAATAACTGCTATAACGTTATAAATTCATAGATCACAGCATAGACAAAAATGGGAAGTTTTCCCCTGCAGCCTCAGATGCAGTAGACATTGTATTATCTACACTGTGTACAATATTGTATTGTAGATAAGCTTGTAATTAGATGAGTTTGCCAGGAAAATATGCATCCAGAGAAGAGCAAGGTCCATGAAGGCATGAACATTTATGGAAATTTATACCAGTCATGGAAATAGCAGTCTGTATTTTTATTATATTTTCTAATAACTTCTGTTTTTTAATATATGATTACAATATCAAAGGGGTATCAGAGTGAAAAAAAATCCTGATATCCACTCAATACTGTACGAATTATATTTGTACAGAGGCAGTAGTATAAAAGACAGCAATTTGCTGAAAAGGCTAGAGGAGTTTGGTGCCTAACACCTAATTATATCCATTAAGATAGGAGCTGCCAAGTTAAGTGCTTTATTGGTTTAGAGACATATTCTGTCAGGGAAGTTCCAGTGGTGAGGATTTAAAAGCCTTTTGGAAAGTTTTGTTTCAGCAATTTATGAGCTATTGAAAAAATAAGATAAAAAAAAAGAATCAGTACAACCCTCTGTATGTCTGTGATTTGAAGGCCAGTCGATTTGACAGCACACACCAGAAGATATAAAAAAAATATTTACATTTTAATTGATTTTCATTAACTATGTATCACTGCCTTTTCAACAGTGAAAAGATGAAAGTGAGTACAGATTTTTCTTGAGGAGCTCATATTGAAACTTTTTAATGTTGTAAAATGGCTGGCTCTAAGATTAATGGTGTTAAGTATCTATTGCAATTATTTTCAATTAGATCCTGTACAGCCTGTGCATTCCCAAAGCAGGAACAAAAGTGGCAGCACAGTCACTGATAAATCCTTCTGTCTTAGCTACGTACTCAAAACTCCCCTTCACAGTCCTGCCATTCTGTCCTAACAGCAAAATATTTCACTGCTCCCTTATCAAAAATAAGGACAGCTCAGATATATTACTTGCCAAAAGACTCCTATTTCAGCTTTCAAAAACTAAATTTAAAATTGTTCAAAAATGTTTCCTTCAGATTATTTGAGTTATCTTGAAGGTCGACAGAACATGCACAATGTTGCAAGGATGAAAAAACAAATGTCATCTAAAAACATGGCCTAATCGTTTAATACAACTCACACAATACTCTACATCACTTTCTTGGTTTAAATTCAATTAATGGCAGAACAGCAAGCATCATTCACTCCCCAAAACGGAAGTGAGCCTTTATTATAAGATTGTGAGTGATTATAAGAACCTGAGTTTTCAAAAGTTAATATATTTTTTAGGAAGTCTGTAGGCTTATCCAGGTGTTAAAATAACCAAAAAAAACTTGAAGAATTTTTTCTATTGACTTTACTGTGATCAGGTCCCACTGGGTAGTCCAGCAGCCTCTACTGGTTAAATAAAGGTGACTGCTCCTGATCTAGGTGTCCAACCTGGGCACTTGTTTGCTCCATGAGTACCTTGCTGCATAGAAGATCCTGCTACAGTAAAGAAATTCCTCTCGTTCCACCAACTGCTGTAGAGCAGAAAGGCAATGCAGAACCCATCTGAAAAGGCAGAATTCAGCCTGTCTTCATCCTAAACCAGTTATCTATGAGCAATCTCCACTCTGAAAGATTTCTCTACTCTGCAGCCGTACAGTAGAGGCTCCAATGCACGCTGTAAGCCTTACAGAGAATGCCAATTCTACTGTGCCAATCAAGCTACATAACCTTTAGATCAAAGTCAGCCTGCATCCACCTTTAACCATACTAACCAGCTTTCCCCTCATGAAGAGATCATCAATAACATCTTCATGGTATTTTTTTTTTATCAAAAGCCTTATCAAAATGGTTTTTAAATAGTCATGTGAAGTAGGATGTACCAAACAGTATCAAAGTTACTTGCAACAAATTCATGCATTTTATCTGGACTTACACCTAGCAACTCATTACTTTATTCTAATTTCCTGAAGACTCCTCAGAAAAAGTTTAACACACTCGAATCCTCACTGTTGGATAGTTCAGTGATCTTGAGATTTTTTTAATTTCAAGAGACAAAATTGAGTGCCACAGTAGTGCTGAAATAAAATAATTTCTGATACTTTTTCTAATATTTAAGCAGAAGATTTCAGGCTCTGTGGGGT
Source organism: Nothura maculosa (assembly GCA_032353885.1). NCBI lineage: Eukaryota > Metazoa > Chordata > Aves > Tinamiformes > Tinamidae > Nothura > Nothura maculosa. Next base: position 7,396,409 of record JAUBOD010000633.1, on the reverse strand, counting down.
TTAGCCACTCAAAAGAGCAATGGTGAAGTGTTATTTTGAACACAATATGCCATTCACTCCTCTAGGGAGGATAGATGCCTTCTACCCAGAGGTCATACTTGTTTTCAACAGTTGGATGCTATCTAACAGAAGCAATAATTTACGTCTAAGCAAAATTCTCACATATTTTCCCATCTCTCATGGATCTTACTTCCGGGTTGAATTTTCTTTCTGCCAGCTTTCAGCAGCTTTCAATCAGTTCCAAGAGGATGAAGAACCTCTCTATGAGATTTTGCAACCAAAGGGTTTATGGCAACAATCTGCACTCATGCAGGGTGAAGGTTAAAGAAACCGCATTTTTCTTACACTGTGTGGCAGATTTATATAAAGGATTTTCCCCTCCTGGATTCACTGTGTGGAAGATCTGGAACATCAAAGCACTAAGATTTGTCCAACCAAAGAGATTCTTGTCTATTGGAGCAAAGAAATGTATCTGTGGAATGTTTATTTCTTATCACTGTATTCCACACGCAGCCTTTGGCATAACAGCATTTGCCAATAGATTGTCAGGTTGCTGCTTCTCATGCATCTAGTGGGACTAAACCAGCTTGGAGATTATAGTATGATTTCCATGATAGGAATTATCCATAGCATTCTTTGCTGAGGACATCTCCAGTTTTTCACAAGCAGAACATCATTAGGAACTTCAAGCTCTTCATGTAGTGAGACATTCTTCATATCCCTAGTTTAAATCAGGTTGGTGAATTTCCAAATCCACCCACTATTTGACAATAACAAAATAGCTAACTTTTCCTGCACTGATCAATGATGAAATACTTTATAAATCAGTGACCTTCACTATTACATTAAAAAGAAAGTACCAAAGAATTAGATAAGGCTCATGCATTAGTACACACACTAATAGCATAGAGCTATTAGCTATTTGAGCTTGAGTAAAATCTACAAAGAATATTATTTATTTAGCTTTGTGATAGGAGACAATCACCAACTGGCAAACAATGGAAAAAAGAAAATCTAAAACCAGAACCTTTTACCTTCAGTGCTTATTGCATGTTTGGTGAAGCTGCAGCTCCACTCTTCTGTTCTACACAGGTTTCTCTAGGACACATCACATGAGTTTGCCAGAAAAAAAGTCATTCCTTCAAGATGATGCAACTTGGGAGAGATTTCTCAGGCAATAAAGGCCATGTGAAAAGAGGACATCATCAGTTTCACCAACATTAGTGAAATAACGACGACTCTCTGCCGGGAGATTAAGTAACTACATAATCGCATTGTTCAATAAAACAATTCATACAGTTGAAACTTAAATGTGTTTTGGCTTGTAAAACACTGAGCCATTAACCTTAACAATGTCAGCATGCACTCACTACCAAATTCAACTAAATTAGCATCCAAGGGAATATGTAAGAGCACACTTCAGACAGACTAATGTATTAATGTATTACTGGTGACTACTAAAGTGAGTAACCCATGAAGGATTTAAAAACCGCTAGTATATCCTAAGAAAAGACAAAAAAAAAAAAAAGGAGATCATCACGCTTAGAAGAAATGTAGCATGAAAATATATATATACACACATATAAAAAACCCAACATGACTATTAGAAAAACATTATAATTTCTAAGTAGAAAAGTAAAGATACACGAGTATCTGTCATTTGCATCTATCTTCACAAGTAATTCCAAAATCATGTGGATAATCTGCTGGAGATGGTTTGGATCTTTTTTTCTTTTCTTTTTTTTTTAAATAAACATAATGGCATATTTCTTGTGCATAGACAAAAACACATCCTCTCTCTTAACTGTGACGTATCTAACACTATTGTTACACCTTGCTGACCACTTTGGATAGGCGTACACAAATATTAAGATATTTAAGTACACTTAAGGTGACGTGTATGAGAATATATATGAGAATCTATAGCGCTGCTTTTCTCAGGTAAAAGCAAACAGCATCAAAAAAGAGGAGAAGTTTGTTAGTTACTGATAAACTTAAACTTTGATGCAGAATTCGTCCAGACTAGTTCTGGGAACCAGGTGTTACCGCAAGACAGGAGCTCATCCCTCTGGTAAACTTCTCGATAAGGTCAGCACGTTCCAACATAAAAAGTTGATTCTAAAGCACTAGTCAATGGAAAATGGAATAACCAGCTTTAAGAGATGCTGACGTGACCAAAGTGAGACATACCCTCTTCTCCTTTCCAAGACTGCAACTTTCTCTTTATCAAAAGTCTAATACCCTCATCACATGAGTCAACGTAGACTGAATGAGGATGGCAATCCTGGCTTTACAGTCAGTTTGTAAAGTCCCCAGTGTTACTGGCAATTCTTAAACAATATTTGTCATTAAAGGCAAATATTGAACACATTTCAAAACAGGGGACATGGGTCTACCTTGTTCTGAAGGCAGAGAGAGCTCTCAGTCACTTCGGACATAAAACACAACTCGTGGCAAGAACCTTGTTGCCCATGTGGGCAAAAACACAGATAAGCCCCAGTTTCCCACTCAGTCTATTTAGACACAAGTCAGAAGCAGCAAGGAGCACCCCATACTGTCCAAGCCTCCCCTCTACACTAGCACAAACACTTGGAAGAGATGCAAGCTGCATGCAACCTGGGAGTTACTTCTCAGTATACTAGACTCCATGAAGGACAGCTCCTCTGTTCTTTTGTGATAACACATCACTGGAGAGCTTTGGGTTTCTTCTGAAGGAAGTGCAGGATATATCAAGCCTAAGCATGTAAATAGTGAAATCCAAAAGCCTCAGTAAACTTCCCAAAAGAATGATGGAAAGGGAAAAGAGGGAGAAAAGGAGGGAGCAAGAGAAAGAGGATGGCAAAATAGAGGCCACATTCATTGAATTTTTCTTTTTTTACACCAGTGTGGGGGAAAAATCATTTTTAAGAGCTCTAATGAAATTTGAAAGTTACCTTCAGAAAGTTATGCATATTTCAACAGAAATAAAAATCATTATGCATTCTCTCTAAAGAGGATACAATCTCAAACTGTCAAAATTCTAAACTCTTCTACATATATTAGATACAAATGCCTTCTATAAAGAAACCTCTTTTCATTTTTCTTCTAAATTAGCTTAGTGGTCCATAGTATTACACTATCTTGGTCTAGCTGGTGAATAATGTGACAGGTAATTTTTATACTTCTTCTTGCCAGTGCTTAAGTTTGACTGAAGATACGGAAAACAATTTTTATGGCCTAGGTGTAAAAATAAATGTTCTGTAAGGCTTGCATAGCCAAACTTGGACAGCTACCATTAAATACTTCATACTAAATATGTATCCATCAATAAATAATAAAAAATAGATAGTACTTTTTTTTAATCTGCAGTATATTGTTTTCCCATAACAAAATGATAATGCTAACATTGATGTAACCTGCTGTGTTGTTGCAAAACAAATTTAAGATTCTGTTTTATCACACTAGAATCATTAGGTTATGGGCCACACAGAGAAGGCCGAATACTATGCAGATAACATATAAAATTAGCTATAATTTTTAAAAAATGTGTTCCTCATGAAGTTGTAGACTGCTATGTCACAACAATGTGGCAGTTGCAGTCTACTTCAATCTTGAAAACAGCTCTAAATACTCCTGCTCCGGCTTATGTATACAAATGACTAGATCGTCTTCCAAATGCAGAACAGACTAATGTCACTTAATTTATAAAGCCCAAGAACCAATCAAATCTCTATCTCAAATAATGGCAAGATCATGTTTATATCAATCACTTACATGATAAATACAGTGTAAAAATGAAAAGAAGTATCTATGTCAAACAAATTTATGAAAAAGGCCGGAGACACTACTGCATATGCAGTGTTGCATCTTTTCTGCAGGTCCATTTTAAGATACACAGTTAATATTAATCTATTTCAAGTAAACTAGCAGAAAGTTTTCTGAGTCAACTCAGTAATTACAACACTATGGAACATCCCACGTCCTGTGTCCATATGCCTCAAATATGGACACAATTTTTCTCAGCACAGCACAGTCTTCTAAGTACATTCGATGAGGTCATTAAACAGCAGGATTAGAAATCTCAGGTGGAAAATTGCATTTATTTTTATCTCAGAGTTTGAATTAACTTCTAGTATATGCCTCTTTCTCCCTTCACAAACAATATGTGTATTTGAGTATATCAGTCTTAAAACAACTGATCCCCTAAGCAGCTGGAAACAGCCCTTATCAAAACACATCCCAGTGCATTTAAGCCCACTTCTCAATATGTACCTGCTGAAATCACTACCTTTATAACAAGCAGGTGGGTAAACTGCTTACATTTTAAATTGCATTTTTTGTTTTTCCAGTAATAGATGATGCTTCTATTGCAGTTAAAAAGTAATGGGGCAAAAACTCTTCAGATCCCAAGAGATTTATTTTACCTTTTTTCTCAACTAGGGTTAATTTACTTGAATAAAGTAACAATTGCAATATTGGCTCTGAGACGACATTTATCTTTCAAATATTTTTAACAGCTTATAGGTAACAACATAGAGTTGTTATTTTCAATCAAAAGTTGAAATTTTCACTTATTTCAATAGGAAAATTCATTATCTCTTCAATACCTTGCTCTTTTAGAATCATTCTCATATTCAGGTTTAAAGCTTTTTACCAAAGTGGTAATACTGCTGCTCTATTATACAAATGTGAATATGACATGATGAGGAATATTTATGTATTATATTTAATATGCCATTTATTGGTTTGAAAATAGCATTGTCATACAAACATTACTTTTTCTTAGTACATTGCAAACTTGAGTGTGACCCTCAGATAAAAATGCTTTACTTTCACTTGGAAAGTCTGTGCACCAGGGGTCAGGGAGGAAGGCTTCCTCCCAGGAGCTACATAAGAATCCACAGAAATTGAGTTAATGTCATTTTTTTTTTCAACTAAAAAAGTCTTCTAAGTTTACTTGCACAGACTAAAATGCTGTGCATTTTCTACTAGCAAATAAACAAACCGCATCTTAGTGCATTTTTATATTCATGGCTGAGTACTCAGAACGCAATTTGCCAGTGTACAGATCTGACTGCAGGTGTTTGCCATGCAGATGTCCCTTCCCTGAGGCTCTGCTTCAGTGCGTTGGATAATTTCAACTGAGACACTTTTACTTACTCTTCTGGTCTGAATGTTTCCTCTTACAACTTTATTACTTCTTATTTACTCCTCAGGTTCCTGCCAACAAACACTTTTTACAACCTTCTCTCTGAGGACTGGCATTATGCTTACTGTGTAAGAAATGCATTTCTAGAGCTGACCTGTAACTGCTGCTCTGCAGACAGACTACAAGGTGCATATCCTGAATTGTTTTGCTGCAAAAACATGTTTTTTTTTTTTTTTTTTTTTTGACTGTGGAATAGTTCCTGCATGAAAAAACATTGGTTTTATGGCACATTCCATGCTGTTTAACAGATGGATAAAACAAACAACTCATGTATATTCCAAATAAAAGAATTTCCTAAGTAGATCAAAGAAATGAAAGGGACAGTAAAGGAAAGCAATTGTTTGTAAGGAAAGTCTACAAAAGACTTCAAAACATCTAATTTCTGAAACTTGTCTTCTCAAATCCAAATCTATTTTTGCAATGAAGCTAACCAAGAGCCATACTTAAAAGCAACTGATAGGAAACAACTCCCAGACACTCCCAGACACAACTATCTTGAGCTTGTTTTTACTTGTAACTACCTCTGATGTTTTGACGTCCTCATAAGAAAACTGCATGGCTGGTACTCCAAGATGGTTGATGAAATAATCTGAATCCCCTTGTATCTGCACAGAACTCACATTAGATCCTGGACATCTTGTCTTTTCCATGCAGTGGAAGCTCTGGCTCTGAAAAACAAACACAAATCAAAACACTATTTACTTACTTGTAAATAGGCTTTACCAAACCTTATATTACCAAAGCTATTGGCTCTGAAAGAGTTCAAAAACAGTCCAGAAGACACACTAGTGCTCTCAAGCGTTAGCTGATTCATTCTCACTTAGAAGGAGGTAAGCCTTAGAAGGAGGTAAGTCTTTGGGCTAGGACACAGCAGATTAAGGTGTGCAACATATTTCAGTCTTTCAAAGGACAATGAATATTTAATTAAAGTGGTACAAAAGGCAAGAGAAGGAGAGCAACCTTTGGCAAGCATATGAAATTACCCACACTGAGCAGAAGACAAGAAGTCACCAAGTCTTTCAGAGTATGTTAGTTATAACATCTCTAGCACCGACAAAGGAAACAATTCCCTGCTGAGAGTGTGCTCTCCAATAGCTAAAGGTTGAATCAGATCATCAGATACAAAATATCGCATTTGATAAAAAGCTGGCAATATCATGAATTTGCTGCAATGGCAGACTAGGAGTTAAGAAACAAAAATGTAATGAAAAAATTAAAGATACATAAATACAGATTTCCTAGGTAATTGCCTAAAACCATTCATTCCAGTGACATATTTATACTTCTTTCACATAAGTAGTTAATGTCGAAATCTTAGCATTTGTTGCAGTTGTGGTGGTAAGATGAAAACTGGAAAATAACTCCAAAACTAGGTACACAAATGCCACACAGTGATGTAGCTTTCAAATGCATTAGGATATTAAATACTTAAACAGAAGATTTCCACACTTACTATAGGAGATGTAAGTTACTTTTAAACTCTTAAAAAGTTTAAAATACTAGAGACTACATTAGTAATACTAGGTTAGTATTAGGTTGTCAGTGTACTGACTTTTCTAACACACGCCTTGGAGAGTTTGCTGTCTTCAGATTTTACCATTGCATTTACATTAGGCAAATATTTGTCCAGTACCTCCAAATACAAGCTTTACTTTCACTGGATCCTCTCCAGAGTGTCTCCATAACTTATAACAAACTGCAGGAAGGTAAGGTGCTATTGCATTCAAGTTACTTTAAAAATCACTCTTTTTTTCCCCCTTGATTTTCATAATACTGCTAGATTTTATGACACACGTTTGTTATATTAAGCAAATGATTTCTGAAATGATCCTCTTTGACTAAATATTTCTTTGGAAGAAATATTTTTCCCCAAGTTTCTGGACATTTTATCCCACATCAAATATGAGTGGGGTTTCGTTTGTTTTTTAACATATATGTTAAAAACATATATATGAACTTCCATACATATGGAAGTTCCATTTATGACCAATGCATCACAGAGAGGATACTGCCTCAGACAGACAGAAATATTATTCATTCCTTTCTTTTTCACAGCTATCTTGAATATATGATGTTTTCAGACATTTAAATTATAACATCACATACATCCTGTCAGTATTTAATTTCAGATAAAACTCAAATACAGCACAGAAACATACAGCAGATAAAAGGAAAGCTTCTATTTCATTTAACAGCTTCTGGAGTAATTTTAACGTGGACTCTGTCTTTGAGGGAGCAACTAGAAACTTAGGAGATTGCACACAGTCAATAACAGGATTCGTATGTTCGATAAGAAACAAAATGTCACTGCAAAGCAGAAAACAAGGTTTCACACAATAAAGAACATTTCACACAGTGAAGAATGTTTGAAACTTTTAATCTAGTCTGTGACAAGTCAACTGGTGCATCCTTGGAGATGAAATTCCCTGGTATTTTCCATTACTGTCATCTTACCTCATTTCTGAAATTTTTTGGCTTATGTTAAGAACATAAAAAACCAGACCATTTTGTCACTCTACTAACTAAGCAGGTTAGTTTTACAACAAACTACCCAGGCCACAGAACCAAAAAAGTTAATGGACTTCCATGCAGGTTAACTATGAGAAGAAATAAAGATGTTATTTATTCTACTGCAGAGATGTAGCCAATTAACAGAGCATTTTGATACTGCTCTCTTTCAGTACTTTTTCTAAGAGATGAAAATGATGACAGCCTTGATCATTTTTAAATATATAGAAATTCCCATTTCCTTTAGCACACTAGGAACATTATAGAGATGTGCCCCTTTGTTAGAAATTGGGGTCTGCCTGTTAGCCAGCACTCTGTCCATTAGAAAATACTCTGCTATATCCCATTTTAACTGTTCATAAATAATCTTTTACTATTTTTCCCTCAGTGCAACATCAATGAAAAAGTTTTTATGCATCAAGTGTTACATATAAAATGTTTAAATCTTAGATTTATAATATAGTAACATATGAATATGTTGATGTGTTTTAGAACACCATATTCTGTGGTAAAATATTTCTATGTTTATGGCAGTGATGTTCAAATCAATGTTCCTCATATTTGAGGAGTTTAACTGTCTGACTTCCATATGTCCTGACATGAGGGTCTGATGATGATTAACACTGTATGTATAGCTAAACAATAAATATTTAACACTATACTCATATGGGAAATATTTTCACAGCAAAATATTGTCCTTTTCTAATTCATTTTCATCATTAAGCCGACTTGAAAATGTCAGCATTCCTCAAGCATTTTGCAGTGACTATAAATTTCATGCAGAGTGTTTTGCATTCATTAAACAATGAAATGACTCCCAAAATTAATAGACTATATTAAGATAAAGAATAATAATGTTCTATAATTAATAAAGCTTTCATTCCAAAAAATGTTGTTACACTGAGGCAAGCTATTAACTTGATCAATGCAAGAAAGTTTGGAATAACAGCCCCATCATACAGCATGCCATAGACTCCACAAATTATAACAAAATAAAGCAAGTAAGAGTTGCTGTGATTTGTGTGCATGAAGCAGATGGAATGGGAGTGGAGAGTCTTCTTGTTCATTGCAAAAAGTGGGAGAACTACAAAATGAAACAGGGATTTGAGGATTAAACAAAAAACAATGGACAAGGAAAAGGGAAAGACCACAGGGAAGTGGGATGCACCAGGAAGACAAGTTCAAGGATCAGCAAAGGAAGCTTCTTTTTTCCATCCCTGCAATAAGAGGAAAAATGAGATGCTTTTAGCATGTGGAAGGACATGAGACTTAATGGCAGTAACCAGATATGGGAACATTTCAAGGTCATTCAGTAACTGGTGCCACATGAAATGTCCTGGGGCATTCACACAGGCTTGATGTTAGACATATGAGGACCTCAAATCCTAGTAAGACAGCATCTGCAAGCATGCAAGGTTCCACATCTCAATGGGGAGTAAACTTCTGCAGTTATGCAACTGGAGATAATCGATTTACACAGATTGGATTGAAATTTTCCAGGTAGGTTAGCAGAGTGAAGAAAGAGATACTTAAAATAACACTCTTGTAGCAAATAGTAAAGATCCTTTGATTCAGCTTGGGGATATATGTATCTTTGAACTAGGAAGCTGCAAAAATCTTGATCCTGTAAAAAACCTTAAGGTGCAATGCAGCATGTTAAATGCTGTTACAGAGTGTTGCTACTTTTTAATTCCAAGTCTACTGACTGCTCTTATTGAAGATTAGTGAATAAATATTCAAAAACTGCGTTGGTAAGATTTCTCTGGGAGTACTTAAAATCTGATCCTTCTCCCAATTCATGGTGTTATCCTTGCATTAACATTCCCAATTATTGCATTATTATTGATTTGAAGGCAAAAGTAATACTAAATAAAGTCTAATACAAGCTCTATGGAACTAAACTCAGCTGCTACAAACATGACTGAAACAACAAATACCTGTTAATTAGACTATTACTCACAAATCGTGACAATGTTAGGAGGGACAACAAGGGACGCTGCTTTGATGTTCTAATGGTGTGCAGCTTTCTCTTCTTTCTTATCTTTCCCTAGAAGGGCCATCCTATATTTTTGCTAGAGCTTTTCACCACACTTCTGTCAACAATCATATAACAAAAGCCTGAATACTGAAAAAGAGGACTTTTTAGACCTAGTGTGTAAGTGCTCAGAATAAGATAAATATGATTAAAAACACACAAACCAATTTTCTGTGGCAGAGTGATTAAAGACTGCTGCTTTTAATTAAGTTTATGCTTAGAATAAAAAGTTTAATAAAAAGGGGAATAAAATGTTAGATTCTTATTGACTTCACAATTGTCTAATTCCAATGAAAAAATATTTTAATCTAAACATGAATGCAGTGTCATTACAAATATTCTAAAATCTGGATTCTATTAATTTACTTTTAAGGCTAACATGAACTCTCCTAGTGAAACTGTTTTGTAGTGCTAGAAAATCAATAACAGAAAAGATGCATTTCATTCTCAGAAATTCCATAAATTTGATTCTTTGTTATTTTCACAGTAAAGTGAGATATGCGTCTGTTCTACATTGGTGTTTGTGCACATTGGTGTTTGCGCACAATCCCCCAAAGTACTTTGTATTTTCTTATGCAAAAGCACTGCATCTTGAAATTCCAAGGAAATTCTCCTTTTTTTTAGGTTATGTGTGAATAATATTATATCTTTGCAAGCTTTAACTGCCACTCAGATAACTGAATTCAGCTTTGAAAGAATCAATCTTTGGAAATGTACACAGGTACCCTGCATCAAGGAAAAGACCTTTCTCACACAGCGGGGCAAAGTAAATTGAAAACTGCAAAAACTGCAATGCTTAGAAAAGGTCAGATCAAACTGAGATTAATCAAGACCTAGTTCGGATACTTTTATCACATTTTCATTGAACCAAGGAATATTAAGCTTTACTAAGCAACATGAAATGCTACTAGATAAAACTTCAGTTTTACATTTCAAAAAATCTTTAAACAATCTTGGTCTTCTAATGGCGATTTCCTTACAAAATTGGAAAACTATCATATCAGGAATTATTAAGTAATTCAATGGAAAGATTTATGTTTGCTATACTACTTTAAAAATCAGTATGATTTTTGATTTAATTTATAATCATGAAGCATCTGACAAGTATGAGTTTAACACAAGTTGTTCAAGGCTTTCTTTTCTCTTAAGGACCATTTGTTTATCTTAAAACACTGTCTTATTAAAAAAGAAAAGAAAATCAACTGACAGCACAAGGTTTTTATACTTAAGGAACCACAGAGGATTAAACCACACTCAAGAGGCAAAGTTTTCTTCAAATTTGTAATAAACACAAAACTAAAGCACTAAAAAAATTATATAGTGTGCATTTATTTTTCCTTACTAGAATTTCTGTTTATTTTTTTTTTCTACTGTCTCTCACTGAATCCTGATGCTTTCTATATGATACTGAATTACATGAATAATTCCTATACCTAAACTGAAGTCACATGCCACCCTAACTCTGATAGACTTGCTGCTAACTCTTAGAACAAACTGCTGGGAAAATTCACACTTTTCACAAGAGAGGTAAAAATGAAGCAATATACTCCCACTTGATAAGAGAATTTCAGTATTTATGTTATAATTATACAGCATAAATTATATAAGTTTCAAGACAACACTTAGAATGTCACCAACAGTTTCAAAGATCTCAGTATCTGAAAAAGAATATTTCAAGGTTTACCCAAATTAATTAAGGAATTTCAGAAAAGAGCTGTTTCCTGTGTTTCTCCGAAGTATCATTTTACTCCAGACTCCTGAACGCACCAAGCAGAAAAGCTACCAAGTCCTGCCTTAAAACTTCTCCCACATTCTGCTGACAACACAGATGAAAATCAAGCTTTCTCCTAAGCTTTGACCTAAGGTAAAGTGTCTTTAATGACTTATTTTCCATGATGACTGGCCTGAATGTTTAATATACTACTTCTATGTATGATAAAATTCAGAAAACAGCTTATGATCACAGCATATTATGGCAAAAACCTGGCAAGAAATTCACCGTAAGAGAGAAAAAACCATCTCCACTGCAGCTCTGAATATACTGAACACATGGTGATGGTGGTGGGGTGTATTTTTTCCCTTTATGGCTTATATTTTGCAATCTACTTTTTAATCTATTTTTTTTTCCAGAAGGGCATGTTTTTATTTATAATTAGAGGATGTAATCAAACCATTTTTGATTACATATAGCATTTAACAGAAGTACTTTCCTGGATCTAATGCTGATCAATTTAACACCTGTCAAATGGGTATTTTTAAATAATTCATGCTAGTGAGTCTCTCTTCCCCATTCCCCCAGCCAACACTAGAGCCCTCTATAACAATTCTCATTATCTTCCCCCAAACTATATATGAACATCCACTTTACGCTTCTTTCTGAACTAGATAGGGCTAGCACATTTGTACTAGAAAATTTTGCTGGAATGCTTGAGAAAAGCACTTCCCAGGAGAAGCACAAATCCTGCTGACCTGTATCATGAAGTCCAAAGAATTAGATTCCCAGTGAAAACCAATAATCACAGTCCTACTATACACAGACATGGCCATATTTATTTGTAACCCTTCTGCAATGATCTGAGATGTCATGCTCTGAATCAAAATCCCAGAATTATAACGTTTACTTCAATGTTTTGCTTTCAAAAAATGAATATTCTTTTTCTCTGAAATGAGTTTTAGATTCTAGTTTTTGATTCTTAGGTTATGTTTTCTACTATACCATTCATGTATTTTAAGAGTTGACACTTTCTATCAGATAAGTAATGAAAGTGCTGATTAGCACTGAATCTAGCGCTGCTGCCTGGAAAATGACGGCAGAAAAACCCCCATTCGATGATGATCTCCATTAGCAGGTAATATCTATTGAAGATCTATCAGTTAGCTTGTGTTAATTTGAGATCCACATGATTAGCTAGCTTATTGTAGAGCTATTTTTACTCTGCATTCCATGAAATGCCATAAAAATGCTCCATAAAAGTCTGTACAGTTACCTTTCTAGAGTAAATACATAATTCCTTTGGATGATGAACAAGTTTCATGAAAAGAAATGGATTTTCTGTGAAAAGAAGATGGCAGGCATTAATTGCCTTCCTTCTTTCACATTATATTCAAATCAATTACCACTTTATTTTTGTCTTGGGTTATTATCAAAATTAATCAATCTGCAGTTATAATGGTCTTTTAGACTTCTTTTTAATGCTGATGCAGCATTACCACTTCTCTCGCTCTGAAGCATCCTCAATTTTCACAATTCAGGTCATGCAGCTCATTTAGCCAACAAGTTGTATTTTGGGCTCCATGGGCTTGCAGGATCATGAGACTCTAGAGAGCAACAACTTTATCTGTCCTCTTCTTCATTTCCCCTGCAGGATGCCACAGCTGTTTAATAATGTCTGTAATTCTATTACACTATCTATTTGGTTTCAAATATGAAAGCGAAGCTTTATTGTATTACTTCAGACTGCTTTACAATATTCTGGTTACGTCCTGTGTCTTTGCTTTAGACAACAGTTATGTTTTGCCTCAGGACATGAAACAATCCCTCTGTCCTTGCTTTACACTGCAAGTATGTCCTTCAAACATTCTTCCTAAGCCACGAAGTTTGAACTGATGCTGTATTTTAAGCAGAAAATAACATGTCTGTAATAACAAGTATTTTGGAAAATTTGCTTTTCAAATCACACATTTTGTGCAATCTTAAAAATACAATGTTCGCATAAGAAGATCGAGGTTCAAAAAACAAAGACCTTAAAGGTTATCTCCGTAGCAGCCAATTCCCTGCTCTGTTAGAGGTAACTGACTCTTGTCAGTCATTTTATTTTGCTTTATTTTTACCCAGTTTAAGGACACCTTTAAGATTAGTGGCAAGCTCTGAGATACTGTTTCACAGTTTGGATTCCTCTAATGGGAAGCTGAAACGCTGAACTCAGATTCAGTTATTCAGTTCAATTCAGTATTCAGTTCCAAGTTTCTGGAACTGATTCTAAAATTTGTTATCTGCATTGAGAAGCTAAGAATAAAAACAAAACAAACAAATATCTGGTGCTAAACCAAAGCAGAATAGTGAGGTCTTCCTTCAACAGTAGCCTTGCTGACAGGGAAGAATAGATCAGTGCCAATACAGTTCTCAGAGAAGTGAGTCTCATCTGAATAATGTTTCCTCTTAGACTAGAATACTTTTACTATTTTAAAAATACTAATTACCACTTGTAATGATCACCTATTAAAATAGGCATCTGTATACATATACATACATATCTCAAGGTGTTGACTGCAACCCTAGAAGAACACCAGCAACAATTCATTTTTAGTCCAAGTTCTGCATCAGAAACAATATAATGGAATGAAGCAAACAAATCAATATCAGAAAAAGAGTCAGCAGCATCTATTGGTGGAGCTGCTTGCTGCATCGAATGCCATAGCCAAATCATCAGTAACAGTAAAGTACCTCAGATAAAGGTCAGAGACTGTTTTCCTAGGCTATTTTCTAAACTTCCCAGGGGATCTCAAACCTCCTTCATCCTAAACAAAGCAGCATCTAAAACAACAGCTTCCTAAGTATCATTCCAGCCCTAAAACCACAACAGAAACAAGTAACAAACAATATACCACTGAAGGAGGAGGAAAAAGATGCATAGGAGTCTGGTCTATACTGATACAAAAGTAAAACCTCTTCTGTTTTCTGGATTATCATCTTTTATGTACTTGTTGGAATCAGACTAGTATAGTGGCTGGAATAACTAAACAAAATCATGGCTCTATGGAAAAAAAAGGCTAATTTATTAGTAGCCATACAGACTCCTGTTACACTAACATATTTCACGCTCTATGAACAGAAATACAATAAAAATATTACATACATATTTCCATGGTTATCTTTATCCTAGGAAGCTCTGTTATCTGTATCTTGGATGACAGAATAAAATATATATATGTATATTAGAAGAGACTTAGGGTCACAGTAGATCTATAATTTTGCATGAGCAAATATATTCTACAGCTTTTTATTAT
>JAUBOD010000633.1:7349167-7381571 GCA_032353885.1 Nothura maculosa | reverse complement strand
GTATATTAGAAGAGACTTAGGGTCACAGTAGATCTATAATTTTGCATGAGCAAATATATTCTACAGCTTTTTATTATCAACCCAATCTCCTATAACGTAAAGTTTACATTCACCTACTGTCGATTTAATGAGTAAGAAATCACTGATGGAAAAACACCTCCTACCCACAGCTGCTTCTAGTATAAGCTCCTTATTGCTATTCAATGCACATCTGTTTCACTCTTAAAATAAAATCCGAAGTTCTTCAGAGGTGCTGAGTGACCATCAGCTCTGCTGATCCTCTGGAGAAATAGATTTCTTGAGAAATATTAGTTTCCTGAAATATTTCTTGAGAAATAGTAGTTTCAAAAGTTATGAAATCAAAGAAATTTCAACAAATCTGGGTATTTGCTGAGAAAAAAAACACAGTGATTTTTCTGTAAGTCTATTAAACTTATTAAGTTCATAACTTATAATAACTTAATAAACTTCAAAAGTCTATTATACTTAAAGTCCCAGTGAAAGACAGATTAGAAAGACTTGATATTGTTACAAGCAGTACTGCAAAAGCAGAAATCCAAGACCTTAAAAAAAAAAAGACACAAAGCTGTAACAAAAACCCCAGACCTTTATTTCACAAAACACAAAGAGACTACACTGTAAAGCGGTGGAAATAAAAAGAATGCTTAAAATATCCATATATCTGTTCCCTAAGGTGTGTTTTAATCTTCATGCTACTGAGACGTAACTAGCAAAGGAAGGAACATTTATCAGGACATTCATTATAACCAAATACTGTTTCTCTTCATATCTCGATGTTGACACAACACGGAACCATTGATAATTACCATCTGTAATACTAACATTTGCCTTCTTGTTGAATGACACTAGATGACATACCTAGTTTGAATTTTTAGTACTGTATTTCTCACAGAATACTCTTTATAGGGCTTTTTAAAGACTGTGATCAAGACACAAAATGTAGATGAATTAGAGTCTATCTCCTAGAGCTATAAATTTCACTTCAAGGACTTCATTTTAAAACATTTGAGTGCAGGCTGATTGACTTCTCAAAACGCTAAAGAAGAGGTTACAATTGGAGGCAATCATGCTGAACTAAAAGGAGATACAGATAAAAAAAAATCTTCTGATGTAGAGTTCAATTTGAAGAGATAAACAGTATTATTCCACATTAAAGGAGCTGAGGATCTCCACCTAAAAACAGTAAAGGAATTTTTATATAAGGAATTATTTTTAACCTAGTTGCCACACAGTACATATTAACACAAATTCTCAAAAACACGTCTTGTTTCCACCGTCATTCATCTGCAACGTGAAAATGTTTATGCCCCACCAGTTCACAGCAGAAATCTGTTCCCTGGCATTAGGCTAAAGTCTAATTTCAAACCTACTAAGAGAGGTATCAACATTATTTCATAACCAGGATGCAGCCTTATTAATGTAGTCATTGTCTATTCTCAATAGTAAATTTCAAGTTTGCTAATTTGACAAATTTTACTAAAACAAGTAAAACTCAGTAATTTAAATATGAATTTCCAGACAACACTGCCTATCAGTAAGGTACCCACCAGGAACTGCAAAATATTTGGATAAAACTATCTGAACAAAAAAAAAAAGGAAATAATGGTAATAATAATAAAAAGCTAAAGCACTAGAAAACTTATCGAAGTAGAGAAAAAATATTAATTCCAAATTAACCAACTTGAACGATAGACGCTTATGTACTGCTCACAGACCACCTATAAATAACAGATTCAACGCAGAAAAAACTTTGCAAAGTACTTCAAACAAGTGAGCTTGAGAGAATAAGGCAGTCAGAAATAATGCATGAACAGAAAATATATTTATGAATTTTCATTCAACATAAATTTGTCATTTTTTGAATGTAGTGCTTTACAACATTTTGAACAACTTACCTGAGTCATGCACCTATACTACGCAACTCCCGCAATTACTTTAGTCCACTGCTACGATTAATGAGTTTTTGCCAAATGCTTTAAGTGCACAAATGCAGAAAAAGAGACTGAGAATTCAAATCTCCATAATTGATTAGCAGTTCAGATCATACCTTTCATAAAAAGGAGATCTTTTTTTTTTTTTTTTTTTCTCCATACTTACAGTCCATTGGCCTCAGGGCATCTGATGTTCAAAGTCACAAAGACTACTCAGGCAACTAACTCCAAATGAATGCCAATAGATTTTAACATCCACCTTCACCTATATTTTTGAAAGTCGTCTTTACATTTGGAGTGCTGTATAATTAAACCCAGAATTTAAGCTCTGTTGAAACTATTATATCAGAGGGAAAATAATCATGCAAGCTATCCATTTTTTAAAATATTAAATACTCTGATGGAGGATACCCAAGATAGAGCTAAAATGCTAATGCATGATGCAAAGACAATTGTCCAGAGGGAGCTCTGGATAATTAGCAGTCGCAGATCTAGAATGATAATACTGATGAAATCACCTTTGAGGATTTCATCATATTCCAAGAGATCCTTGTTGAGCTTGTGCTTCATAGGCTAACGAGAGAAAATACACCTCCTGATAAAAATCTTACAAATCTGAATTCACACAATTAGAAGATGATATAGGTCAATTTTTAAAGGGCCAAGCCAAACATCACTCTACAGACTAAAAAGCTACTTAAAAAAAATAAAGTATATTTGAGGATATTTGTGGGAAAAATACAACTCTCCTGAAAAATCCATCCTTTATCTCTTTACAGAAAAAAAAACTTCAACTCTTTTTAAGATCTTATCCCAAATTTACATCAGTGCAGCTGCACCAGCCTTTATAGCGTTTTTCCCAATTTACATCAGAGTACAGAAATTCACAGTAAGGACTGAAATACGCATGTTTGAAGCCCAAGGCAGAGTGTATTCTTTGTGGAGCATAAGCACATTGTCCCAATTAAAGGTCACATATGAGCTCTCCTCCTTTCAGCTAGTGTTACGACTTGCTTTTTAAAAGGTCATTGGGAGGCTATAAGTCAAGTTATAAGAATATTTTGCCTTCAGCTAAAGCATTACTTACCAAATCAGCGCTGCACAAGGATCTTTATGTTAAATCTGCCTAACTGATATGAACACTTGTGCTTGCTTTGACACAGCAATGTGGAATCTCGCACACAAATCCTGATTTTTCATTTGCTACCTTCTTTTAAGGGTAGCATTGTCATATCAAGTGCATGCCAGTATGCCTAAAACCTCTTTTATAAACCCTTGACTGTAAAACATGGTAACTCAGAATAACCTAATGAGGACAAACATTCAAGATACTACCGAAGTATCACCTTTGCACACTAGGCAAAGGTGAATTTTGCCACCTTCGTGATATTTCAAAAATGACAAAATTCAATTCTGAAGTTGAGGCAAATCAATACTCTCTCAAGAGCCTTTCCTATTCCTCCAACTTCCTACTATATATAAGAAATGTAAATGTGAAGTGCATTAATCCCTGCATTATGATAAAACAGCTAATTCCCACTCTCCTCAGCCTCATTCGAGGCGCTAGAAAAGGTTGGTACTAGCACTATGTGGTTTTAGGTAGGAAAACAGACATCAGTATCAAGAACAAAGGTGGGCAGAGGGCAACAATATTTTTAGCTAAAAACATGCTACAGGTTTAAACTGATAACCTAAAATGCAAAGGTGCCATATGCACTTGGTAGATCCTTGAGCTGGTCAGGTCAACACATACTTATTAAGAATGTTCAAAGAAAACATCAAATTTCTAATGCTTTGTTATGTTTTAAAGAATTGCTCATTTTGATTTTCTGAAATTCAGGATCTCTATTCCATTCCTATTGCTCCTAAAACAGATTCTGTTACACTTGTTTCTATTATGATAGTTCCTCTACTGCAGTCAATCTGAATCAAGATTATATAACATTCTTTTTATTTTCCACTTCTCCTGAACAAATGAATTCATCACTCAGAATATATCTAATGTCACCTGTCTCCCACTGTTAGCTGATATCATGGACAACTAGTTTTTGATGAGCAAGATCAGATGCCTTCAGTAGTTCTGTCAACATAAACATAATGCTCTTTTCACAGAGTTAAAGCCATACTTTTCAGTGCTAGTGCTGAAAACTGTCAGCTTTATGAGGAATTAACTTGAATCAAGACTCATATCTCCTCTCTTTTGCAACATATTAGATCATGAAAAAAATACACTTAAATCGCTAGAGTTACAGAATTTTCAAGAAATATAAGCAATAGTAGTATCATATCCTCACTCTCTTTTTTCATTATCAGAACAATGAAATGGAAAGTAAGGGTAAGTATTAAGGGTCATAGAAAATTGGAGGCTGTGTCCTTTATATGTGAAAATAACATCTAAAGACTAATACACAGAAAAAAAAAATGACAAGAATCAAAGGAAACTGAAATTTATGTATCACTGAGAAATTTAAAAAAAAAAAAAAAAAAAAGTTTTTTTGGAAGACCTCCAGAGGAAGAAAAAAGTATTTCAATGAAATGTGCTGTTTTTAGATTAAGCAAACTCTGTTTAATGGAAAACCTTGTGTTCCAGATTCATTGGCTAGTCAGCTCCTTCAGTTTACAAAGGTGTATTTCAAATATCTTGCTTTGTTCTCAAGAGATATTACTTCACTGGTTAATAAATCAGGATTCTGTTATTTTTTTCTTTCACTGCAATACAAGAATACAACAAACAAAAATGAAATACCTGTTCATACTGTTTTTCTGATTTGTGATTCTCACTTTCACTCTACCTATATATTTCTGCCATTTGAACTCAATGGAGAATATTAGCTGAAGAGCTATATGCCTCAAGTGGGAATCTTTAACAAACACTGGAGTTAGCAAAGACTTCACTTGCTCATCTGAGACATATTAATCCATTACAAAAGCTAAACTTCAAACAAACTTTCTGAAGATGATGTATCAATTCTCTGGAGTTGACATTTCTGCATTCAAAAGGTGTAATTTTCTTCTTATGTCTAAAAAACTCTCCCAGCATCAGTTTATCTACAGCTCAAGCTATTCTTAACACCACAAGACGGTATATTTGTATTTAATTACCAGTTATGTTTTTCTTCCATGAATCTGTCCATCTACAATTGTAGGCATGTACAATTCCATAGTACTCTATGGTGAAAAATAAGCAGGAGCTTCTGAAGAAATTAACAGCTGAGAGAGAATATGATAAAATATGTTTAGTAGGTAAAAAGGTTATTACAAATATCATACGGAGAAGAAATTAATTTTTAAAAAAGAGGAAAATAATTTGCAATGGTGAGGGCTTAAATAGATGGAGAAAAAAATAACATGATCCAAGGAAGTTGTAGAACTTCTTAGAGCAAAAACACACACATTGAAGATACATATTTTTGCTATTATGTGTAAAGATGGAATAAGGTGGATTGCTTGAAGTCCTTGCAGGTATGTATTATTCACTGATATTTACACCTCCTATCTATCCACTCTATATATCTACTTCTTGTGAAATAAGGTACTAATTTCTTTTATTGGAAATAAAAGTAATACTGTATCTTTGTGTTTCATTTTTTCATTGTATAACAACAATAATCCATTAATTTACCAGATAAAAAAAGGTTTTTTTTCCCCTCCAATTCCCTTAAGTAGAGAAGAAAAATCCACTACCACCTAATTGGTTCCAAAGCACCTTTTAGCTTGAACATTCAGGGGCATTTTAGCTGTGCAGGCAACTTTTCTACAAGCTTACCTGAAGATATTTTGTAAATATGATTTATGGCACTTTTGTAGTATCTCAAGTTAATTAAACAACTTGAGTGGCAACTGCTACTAACTAAGCTACTTGTTTTAGAGAGAGTGAATCATTACACAAAGGTTGGTAAGCAGACCAAAAGCAGTATAAAATGCAAACAATAAAATGTATCTTACAAAACATGCTTTCTGTGAATACGAATGTTCAAATAAGATGGTCTGTAAATAGTATAGAAAGTAAAATTGATACTTTCATGGAGTTCATGTATCACTGGGCTAACATGCACAGTCTCTTCCACACAACATAACCTTCTGATTTGTTCCTTAGTTGCTATTTGCTATAGTGTAAAACTGCACAGTTAATATGATCTTTAGCTTTCTTGAACAGACTACCCATCCTCCTCCTGCCAAATCCTAGGGCCATTTTGAATGAATATAATAATTATCATTATTTTGTTAATTATTTTTAGGACATTGCCCAAGTTGTTCAATTCATCAATTCAATTGAATTTCAGTCTCTCTATTTTTTTTTCTAAACGAAAAATACTACAAAACTTTTTAAAAACATTTTAAAAAAATAAAAATATTTTTAAAAATAAATTTTTTCACACATCTCATCCATTTCATGAGATATTTATGCAAGTAACTTTAGTTATTCAAATATACTGTTTCATAAAATATATATTCTATATTAAATATTCTTCAGCAGTGGAAAATATGGATAAATTAAGATTAATATTTCTATAAACTCAGACAATTTCTGTAATGCAGAATCTCATTGGCTTAATGAGAATTAGCACATGATCTTGATAATTCTCGTTAGCCAGAAGGTGATGGTCAAGGAAGAAAATTTGGGCTACAAACACTGGCAGCACACAAGACAGCAGGAAGATCAGCTAAATGAGTAAGTATTTAGGGACAAAATCAAAGTTGTTTATTCTTATTAATAAATATTGTGTTTCTTTTTTTCCTAGACTTTCAAATAAATGAGTATATAAAGGGCAGCTCAAAACCCTTCAAAAATATGATATAATTCAATAGAGATGTACTAGGATCACTTCTGAAATTAAATCTAGCCATTCTCATTTCAAAGAAAAGAAATAGAAAAGCTTCCTCAATTAAATAAACACATGACTTGATTCATTCTGGTTTAACAGAAAAAGTGAATTGGTTCTGATTTTATATGCGAGTGGAAATAGAAAAAAAATCTGTAACATTCAACTTATGGAACTGGGGAATATATACCCCACAATATGTGATTCCCATACCAACTAAATCAAGTCTCTGCTGATAGAGAAGTTCCTTGGGGCCCTCTAAAAGCATTTTCTAGTATTTACTTTGGTCAAATAAAACCTTTTAGCACTGTAACACTGTAAGCATTTCCCCTATTTCAATGTTCAAAACTGTCAAACCAAACCTGAAGTTTTGGATTTAACAAAGAAAAGAATTCTTGAATTCTCTGGGGCTTACACAGGCAGCTGAGCATCTAAAAAGTTTCTTATCTGCTTTATGATGACCCAGAAGCCTCGAGACTAATGCCATGTACACCATCATGTTAAAACTCAGAGGAAGAAGCTAGTTTCCAACTTCCTATTTATTTATTTATTTTTAACAAGATACAACTCACTACTTCTAAAGTCAAATTCCCTGTTGAAGGTGGACAACTCAACCTTCTTCAAGCAAATATACAGTAAAATATCTGACCAATAAAGAAGAGAAGGTCTGTTAGAAAGGTCTTTTTGAAGATATTGCCTCAGTAATTGTCTCAAAACAGATAGCTACAAAATAGATGCAATTACTTTAGACTAAAACAACGATAAGAAAATAAAGCCGTGTAACTATAACATAATAGTTAGCTGTTGAATAGTTACTAAACACATTTATCATAGCTAATAATGACAAGGACAGCAAGAGAATTTTTTCAATTACCTCTGGTTATAGGTACGATCTAAAATATCCACAGCCGTCAGCCTGTCACTTTCATAAGTACTAGAAGTTCAGTTTAAAACTTTCTATCTGAAAGGTTTTCTGTCATTATGAAAACATCTATCAACAAGAAGTAGTCAGTTCCAGAGGGAAATAACTAAGAACAATAAGAAGAAATTGTACAGAGAAATATTTAGACAGAATTGAAGGCAAATTTTCAAATACCATAGATTGGATAAGGGCAATTCCACTGTTGAATATAGCTTATTGCATTAGGCAGAGTCAATTAGATTACACAATATATATAACCAAAATCACGTAAAGAATTGGAAAATACTCCCAAATGGTAGCCCTACTTTTAAAGATAATAAAATATATAAATTTCTTGAATTTTATCTACAATCAGTATTAAATTTGACATTTACATTCAAAAATAAACAAAACATTATACATCTATTGCGTCTTTAATATAAGGAATCCATGCAATAACTTAATTTTTGGAAGATGTCTAATAGGAGCACTGAATATTCTATTAAAAAAAGTAGAGTTCTTTTAAAGTAGTTCCAGTTTCTTATACAGGGACTGTACAGCATAAAACCTTCCTTGTCAAGAGGTTATTTTGGTTCTCCAAATAAATGAAAAAAGATAAAATCATCAGCAGTCAACTACAATACATAAAGCAACATCTGATAAAGACCTGAAAATTCACCAGGGAGTAGCAAACTTCTATATAGTATGTAACAATGAATTAAGTAATATTCAATGAGTTATTTTCTTTTTACAAGCTCCTGCAATAAGAAGGTTGGAGATTCTTTATATGATGTTGAAGATAAAACAGATGAGAAAACACACAGAAGTGGGAGAGGAAGAATTATTATTGATAATAATATAAGGCATATTGAGTAAAATCAGAAAATAATTACTACAACAACTATACAGAAATGTACCTATGACTCTTCTTCAAAAAGAAAGAATGTTTCCTGCCAATACCACAACCAATAAATGTAAAGGTCTTTTTTTTTGCCATTTGCTATATTAGTAGAAATAATGCTGAACAAACAGTATGAAGACTTCTTAGTACAGCCATTTTTACTTCTGATATAACAAGTGATTAGGACATTCTTCACTAGATATTTAAAGGTAAAGTTTTTTTGGGTTCATCAATAACAGCAGACCCAGAGTCTCATCAGCAATGACCACAGGATCAGTTAAAGAGCAGTTAATCTAGCAAGCTTAACAACTTATACATGTGAAATATTAATTACAGAAAAAAAAAAACACAACATTACTGGCTTTATTTACAAGAACTGAATGTCAACATCAAACAAACCCAATTTACCAATGACTCTCTGCCAGCAAGTGGTGATTCACTAAGAGAGCAAGTGAATAAACACCCTCTTATAAAAATAAGAGGACCAAAAAACATAACTTGGCAGTATCTCCCTCTCATTAATGTGGACATCAATTAATATGGTTATACAAGAAAAGATATGAATTAAATATGTCAAGATCTCTGAATTGTTTGAATTTCTCTTTGCTTAAATAATCCAAATATTTAAATTAGTTTTTTTAAATGTAATTCTGTGTTTCAAACAGAATCCCCATTGCACACTATGACTGATAGGCACATAAAATTATTATTTGCCAACTGCTTATGTAGCTTCTTTATTAAACCTTCATATAAAATAGAGATGTAATCCTTTATGTAAAAATATCTTTAAGAAGTCACAGTCTCTGTTAATCAGGCAAGTACTTATGCTATTCTCACACTAACAATCAGGTTTTACATAGTAGCCACCTCATCAGGTTTCTGATTTCATTTTTAAATCTAGAAATTAATACAAACTAAAATAAGAAGAATATCCAAGATTTCAATTTAGAAAAGCTATACGTACAGTACCAAAAATAAATATTGTTGTTTCACTTTACCACTCTTCTTGCAGGTCCATAGAATACTGGTTCTCTTATATTTCTGGCTGCATCCCATAACTCTTTCATATTTAGTGGAATTTTTGCCCCAGTTTTGTTTCACAGGATAAGTTTTTGTGCTTCATTGTTTGTTGCTGAGTCCTATCATTTAACCTACCATTACTAGTTTTGTTACTAGCATCTGTTATCTCTAGGAAAAACATTTTTCCTTTATTTTACTGAGAATAAGTGCATACAATTTTAGCACAATGTTAAACACTGAACAAAATACAATTCTGTCCTTTGTGATCAAGTGCAGGAATAAGTTGGCATCTTTTGGTGGGTAGTCTACAAAAAGTCTCTGCTTCTGTAAGACTTTTTCCGTTGAGCCCAATAGTACACTTAGCCATGTTCCAGTTGCTCACAAATTACAAAGTGTTTCCATCTAGCCAAGCAACCTTTGCCATTTTCCAGCCTCATTTAGAAATTTACTGATATTATTCCTTCTAAATTCCTGTTTTATCTCCATTTCTGTTCCAACAAATCTATGTTCATATTATTACTCTTAGGATGAATTATTAAATCCAAATCATAATTTTTCTTGTCTCTTATTGGACTGTTTAAGTGCTTCTTTGCAATCTACTTCTGTTCAGGTCAATCACATGCGAGTGCACTCCCAATTTCTGCAAGAGAAGATGTGTTCCAAGAAGACAGCTCTTACCCTATTTGTACTATCATAATTCTGAGGTAAATTATATGGTCTTCTTGGCAAGCACGTGAAGTAATACCAATATTCTTCATAAGAAGATCAATCTTCCATAAAATGTGCTCTAGACATATGGCAAATTGAGAGTACTCATGGGAACAAATGGCAGATCTGTGCTGGGCTACTCCATCATTGCTGATATATTTGACACGGCTTCAGAATTCCGGCCAGCTGTAGGAAGCAGTAGAAACTGCAATTTGTTTAAATGCCACAAACTTTATTACAGTTGCATTAATTGAAAATTACCTTATCCAAAAAAAAGTAGGCAATCTTGCATATATTGCAGGCTAATTAACTGGACTGCTAAGAGAGGCTGTATCCATAATACGGGGCAGGATGCAAAATTGCTATTACACAAATGAACATAAAATGCTAAAATTTCGTAGACAAATGTACAACAGAAGTAAAGTGGAGGCCAAAAACTCTTTTGCTTTCTTAACAAAATACATGGCAGATTTGTAGCATTCTAACTAAGAGTGGATTTATTAAAATAAAAGAATGAAATTTTAACGTGATAGGTGCAAATAAAAAACTAAAATAATAATAATAAAACAGGTAGTGCTTCCTGTACAGCTCCAGGTAGCTTACAGTTTTGTACCGCTGGCATAGCTCATATTTTGAAGTCAAATACCTTAAGGGCCTAACATAATGTATTTATTCTTTTAAATAGCAAGTGTCCATCCGAAAAACACCTAAAATGCTCATTTGATGAATGTCAAACTGAACTCCATGTTAAGCAGCCTATTCTAAACTATTTTTATAATGTAGTATTTACCATAGATTATTTCCTTTTCATGTATGTATTACTAAAAATAACAATGTAAGATCACTCTTTTAAAACATATATGTACTTATATCAGCACAAATATGTGTTATCCTTACCAAAGGTTAGTTCCAGTGGAGTAGCTGAGCACTGAACCTGACACAATATTAATTATGGATGAGTACTATTTTCCCTATATGCCACATGTTACATCTGATAAATTTACAAGTTAAACGTGAATTGACAGATGGTCTTGAAGGATTGGATTAGGAAGAAAGAATATGTTAATGAATAGAAAATATATCACTTTAAAACTATTAAAAATTGAGAAAGCTGAATAGAATGCAAATATAGTGAGACTTTTCAGACAATATGAAAAAAAAACCAACAAAAAAGAAAACGATTATCTGTAGTTACCTAAAATCAACTAGTATCAAGGCAATTAGCCATGTAACTTCATAAACCATATATAAAAGAATTTATTTCTAACCTCTGCTGCTAGCTGCTGGAGAGAAGGTGATGCAATAGGTTGTAAAGTGGAGTTGCCTTGGACTGGATTATGGAGGCTAACGTAAGCCACAACATTTCTTTGAAGAACTCTCTGGAGATCCTAGAGGCAGGTAGAACAGTGGTTATTATTATGCATTTCTATAATTAAGATTTGCTTTATATTTCAGTTCCTTTAAAAGGGAAAAACACACCCTGCGTTTTTTGCCTTCTGTGGTTAGCTGAATATTACTTAATAATTCTTCCAGCAATATGGTGTTAAGATCTTCAAAGGGTATTTTAGCGTTACTTCTCTCTATAGCAGAAGTTGCAATTCCATTTCACACATCATTTCAGCAAAATACAAATAGGCCTAGATGGAATTAAAAATGACTACACTTTTAAAGCCCCCAAATGAAAACATTACATAGTGTGAAACAACATGAAGGCTTGTTAAACTCACGCCTGACAGAAGACAAACTTCAAAAGCGATCATTATCAGCAGCTAAATGTGCTTTAATTTTTAGAGTCCAATTTCAGATGTGAATTGCCTAACTTTCCCAATGGTGTCATTTTATTACGTTTTAAAGTAGGAAAATAGCATGTATGAACTGTTCCAATTATGTTTTTTAAAAAAGATCACCTTTGCCACCTTAGTAATAACTTCCTCTTTGTATGAAGAGGAGAAGAATCATAGGAGAGGTGCAATGCAATTACATCTAATGCACAGGTGATTTGAAGTGGAACTAAATAAATTTTGCTTCCAGTTCAGATTTTTTCAATTTGACTTTTTCCACCCGATTCTTGTTTTTGAAGAATAATCATGTTTGGAATAGGAAACTTAGAAAACAGCTAGCTGATCCTCACACATGATAAAAGTTATCTCTTCACTTTATCTACTGCTTTAATTCAGCAGCCATGGACGTATCTGCTAGCTACTCCTTTTAAACTGATCTTTTTAAATTGACCTGTAATCACGTGTGATCAACAGGACTTCAGTAAGTTATTTTATTTCATTGGGATGATTTTGAATCTGTTGCAACAGCCCAAGGAATTGTCTGTGTCAAACTGAATAGCTTCTAAGCACAAATATGTGATAGCCAAATCAGAATCAATCACAGGAACACTGAAATGCTTATCTATGTAATTATTTTGGTATGATATGGTTCTCTTCCATCCATCCTCTTTTTAATGGTTCGAATTCCTCCAGAGTAACCACATCAATAAGAAATTTGTAAGTGTTAAACTTCCAAGAAAGTAAGATGGCATCTAAAATATTCCTGGTTTTAAGTTTTTTTCTCAGACTATGCTCTCTTTCACAGTCCTGGATTAGCAAGGGAAATCATCTCATAGGGGCTGTTGTATAACCTCATAACCTGTTCAGCTATAGAACACCAACATCACATGTTCCATGGAAAATGCCTACAATACACATTTTCATTGCATTTCTTATGGTATGTACATGGTAGGGGATACTGTTTTGGTATACACAGAGTTGCTTCATACCAGTTAGTGAATAGTTCTATACACAAGCACTGTTTCACACTACATTCATGTTCTTTTCAACAAAGGTCATAATTACTGCAGTGCTTCTTTCTAAAATCTAAAATAAAATTATTTTACCTCTCCCCATTCATAAGAACCGATGTTCCCAAACGATGTCCCTCCCCACGAGCAGAAAACCATGGTCCGGTCAGGTCTCCAACCTCTCTTAACTTTCAACATCACAGCTTCTATTAGCGCAGTAATGACTGAGGTGCTACTGGCCCACTCTTGTCCACCATAGTTGTTCAAACCATTGTGATGACTACCAATGATGATGTATCTGTCTGAAATGAGGAGAAAAGGGAAAGAAAGGGGAATCTTATTTTTCAAGGATACTATTATTTAAGCATTAAAAAAAAATAAAGGGTGAATTTTATTAGTGAGGTCATTAACACAAATAAATGCTGTCAACAGAAGTTTATATGATCATGTGCAAGACAATTATATGACATAAAACTGAATACAACTTAAGACATATTAGTAAATTTCTCTAAATTAAACATTGTGCTGTCCCCTTCATTCTTTATTATTGTCTCTTCTCACAAATGTTATTTGTTTTTCTAAGCAGAGACTTCGGTCATACAAATAATGTAAAAACCTTCCATGCTCATGACAGAATGTTACAAAAACACACAAATGATATTGTCAAACACTGTTCTCAATGTGCACTAAATATTAAAAGAAAAAAGAAAAAAAGGTAGGTTAATACAATGAGAAACAAAAAGAAAATACACAAAGTATTTGTACTCCCTCACCTGGAAGACTGTGTTCAGTGCTCACCGCCCTACCCCAAAAAAGACATTGCAGAAACAGCAGTTGAAGCAGGTAACCAGAACGGTTAGAAATCTGGACTTAGACTTCCATGTAAGGAACATTGTAAAGACCTGGACTGCAGGTTTAGAAAGAAGACATGACAAAGGAGTAAAAATAACAAATGATACAGAAAAGTTAAGTCAGATCTATCCACTTTGGTGATACTGGAAGAGAGTGAAAATGAAATAAAATGAAAAGCAAGAGGTTTTGATCTGAAATACGAAAATACATGTTGTTAATCAGAAGAATTTTCTATCAAAACATGTAATACATAATCCAAAATATAATTAAATCAGTGTTCTTACTCAACTGCTCCGAGAAGTCCACACAAGGCCATCCTGAATGACTTAGCTATTAGCCTTGCAGTGCAAGGTCAGGTCACACAGGAATCCTTTCTGAAGGATTCCGTACTGGGGGTCTTTGATAGTTAGCAAAGCCTCTTTGTGAAGTCCAGATGTTGAGTTTTTAAAGGTGTTTTTCCATTTTTCAAGACTCTTACAGAAACAGAAGTAGTTATAAAGCAATGTCAGAACCACAACAATCTCCAAGTGTCATCTGCACTTCAAAGAGTGCAAAGTGTTTTGGTTTTCTATTAGTAGGCTTACTGTAGAAAAACAGATTCATTCTTCACTGTGTCAGTATGCCAAAATAAAGCAAGACATATACGTGATAAAATGCCCATATGCTGTAGTATTTATAAATTAAAATACGTTTTTGCAGATACTACTGTCTATGTAAACATATTTTACTGGACACTACATACTTAGATTATAAAACTGTTCTTCATCAAGCTGGACTATTACCAGTTTTGATAATATATAAAAGTTATAAAATATGCATATTACAGTACATAAACAATATTTTATATGGGATTGAAAATGCTTTTAAAACAGATCTGGTATGTAGATGTAACACAACATTTTAAATCAACTGCTAGTGGATGTTGCTGAGATGAAAATTTCATTGGGTAACAGGACTGATAAATTTTACATCTTGTGAGCCAAACAGAAATCTGAGAGAACATAACAATTTAACATAAGAAAATACTATCTCGCTAATACAAATCAGATGTCTATGCTTCATCATAATAAAACTAACCATAGGGTACACTAACAGTGAAAAGGATCTTAAACTCAACTGATGTTAAGCAGTAATGCACTGAAAAGTTGTTCCAGGCCTCCAGGTGGTTAAGGATAGTACCACTAAAGCAGAATGGCCAGACAGGAATCAATATTTGCCCCACATTATCATTTCTCCTCAACCTATGAGCAAAATATATGAAAGGAAGCAAAAAGAGATCCTCCGAAACATAGTACAGGACATGTTGAATAAAGGTACAAGCAACAACGTTTTGTAGAAAACTCCAGGAGACGACATGATAAGGAAAAAGAAAGACAGGACTAGAGACAGAGAAAAAAATATCCATCAGATAGTCCTGAAAGGGAGATGCCAGTGTTCAGAGTAGTAATGATCTGGACAAAATGATAATAATAATAAATTGCCATATGAAAAAAAAAAAACCAAAACAAAAACCCTTACACTATCTTCTCTTGTTTTAATTCCATTTTTAACCTTGTCCAAAGAGGTACAACACCAAAGGAAAGCTTTCAAGTTTTTAAAAGGCTACCTCAGCCATTGCACTTCTTTTGCTCCCAATCTTTCAACCTTTTGGTTAGATTTTAGAAGTTCTGCTTCTTTGTTATTCCTCAGTTCAAATGTCAAACAATATCAGCATTATGTGTGTGTGGAAAGGCAGGGCCTTTTCAAAAAAAAAAAAAAAAAAAAAAAAGAAAAAAAGAAATCTACCTGTGATGAAACTCTACAGACAAGCTGTACTGAAAATACGGTTGACTTTCTGCATTTCTCAAGGAGAGTACGTCAGGTGTACAAAACAAACAAAAATTCATTAGAATGACCAAAGATGAATGCTATTAAAACACTGAGCATTATAACAATTGAGAACGTATGACTATAGTTTCAAAGAGGAAAAATAAGAAAATATCTGAACGTTTAATGTTGATTCTGAATAAAACGTACAAATACCAAATTTATGTCTATATTAGAAGACTCTTGTTATAGTCCTTACTCAGGAAGACATTTATGGGAATAATTGCATGCATCTGAATACCCCTAGTGACCTCACTTCACTATACATCCTCAAAATTAACCATACCTTTGTACCTTTAAAAAGCAGCGTCTTAAGACAATTGCAATAACAAGACGAAAGACTCAGGTACAGAGAACATAAAGAATTTATTAAAGAGAAATTGGTACTTTTGCAATTCAGCAGGTGAAGTATGTCTAAACAAGGGAGTTTCTACCTTTCAAAATCTGTGACAGCTATTTGCAAAACATTAGCAATGATAAAAATTGGAAACTTTAATTATTTCATTAAAATCCCTTACTGAAATTAACTAGCTACAATGCTCAACTATGTTGCAGAAACCCTTAAATTTTTAGACAAATTCCCTTGCAGACAGTAAACAAGATACTTGTGATTCCTATGATGCCACAATTCTCACACTTACTACACATATATATTTACTACACATATTTAACATCAAATCAGAGAAAGGGTGTGTTTTAAGTTACAACTGATGTTAAGGTCTTGTTCTAATTTTAGACAGAATTGTCAGTATTTCCAAAATTGTATACAACTAGTTTAAGTCATGGTCGTAACACAAAATAAAGCTGCAGAACTTAGAATTTGGTTAAGAACTTAAGTACAGATGTTTGTACACTACAATCACCTTCAATATTTGAAGGCAGAGATCATGCTAACTGTCGTTTCACTAAGACATTTCAGTTAGGTAGGTGTGTTGGTGACTTGAGTCATACAGAGTTTTCAGCTCATAAATATAAAGCAAATCCCCCCAAATCATCCTAGTTTTTACTGTGTGGGTCCCCTGTAATAAGGAAAGCCATATCTTCCTAGCAAATTTGCATGTTTATTTGTTACATACATATATTATGTTTCACTTTTTATAAAATTATAAAAATACATTTTTTAAAGTCATCCAGACAGCTCACATAACAATTCAACATGCAACAGAACACTTTCTATTATTCAAGCCAGAAGCAGAGTTAGTTGGTATAAAATAAAATTACCATCTATAGTCCAAGTGTAATTCTTTCTTTCTGTGCAATATATGCTCAGTGTAACTATAACATTCCCTTGAGCACATTCTCTGTGTAATTCTTATGGTGAATCTTACCGTAAATCAAATCACAAAATCTC
Organism: Nothura maculosa; assembly: GCA_032353885.1. Classification (NCBI taxonomy): domain Eukaryota; kingdom Metazoa; phylum Chordata; class Aves; order Tinamiformes; family Tinamidae; genus Nothura; species Nothura maculosa. The sequence goes on along the minus strand of JAUBOD010000633.1, from coordinate 7,364,406 downwards.
TGCAACAAAGACTCCTTTTTCATCTCTACGTATATTATGTAGCAAAAGAGAAACTTGCTCCCAGCCATGACTCCCAGTCATCATGAAATAACTAATCAACACAAGTGATAAAAGGCTACTTACCAGGAAATACAGTTCCTTTTAAATATCCGATAACATTAGAAATTGTCTTATATGTGGCGACTGACTGAATATTCAGACTGATTATTTTCTTGTCTGTAAAAAGATTTAAAAACAAGAAAAAAGAAGAAAATTAAGAACATAAGAACATGTCAAACTCCTGTTTATTCAGTCAAGAAATCGACAGACCACAGAAAAACTCCTCATGCATTAAAAAAGAAAAAAAAAATGAAACAAGATATTGAAGCAGCAGCAGATTAAAACATGAAATAATACCACACTACTTTCCTAGTACCATTTTATCAGCAGGGATTAAATCTGAAATTTCACAAGTAGCCTCTACTTCTGGAATTAAAAGATCATTCAGTTCAGCCAATAAATGATGCCACAATACAACAGGTACAGAAAAGGAGGCAGATTTACATACTCTTATAATGTGGAGAACTGCTTTAATACTTTGTTTAAGAGGAAATAGGTAACAGCTTTATGAGGTAACAGGTTAGAAGTTTACCTAGCCTAAACATTCACCCAAACAATCTGTTGACAGGCTTCAAAAATTTCTGCCTGGTTTACCTTAGACTGTTTTCTGGAAGACACTATACGAAATTGGATGGGAAACCTGCACCTTTGCATCCCTATTCCCAGCAGAGTATCTGGTGGTGACACAGCTGCACACAGGCCAGCAGGACAGTGCACTTGGCTGAGCTGGTATCAGAAGGCAAAAAAATTCATAAAACTCCCAGTATAGAAGGGAGCTGCCAATACTGCTCTGCCAATTGAGACTGTAGAAGAGGATAAAGAAAGAGAAATGTCAGCATCTGAGACAGAATAGTTTATAAAACCTAGCTGTCCTTGGCTGAGAATTGCTGCTTCTCGCTGTCCCCCAGCTGGGATGTGACTGACACTAACTCTGCTGCTGGCAGAGCAAACACCACAGGCAATGACAGGCAGATGGGGCCACCTCTACCATGTCCTGCCTGCGTTACAACAGGCTGCATTCATCCTATCTGAAAGGTCTGAACTTTGATCAAAGGAAGGAAATTTCTCAAGAAGCTCTCACATAAAGATGATCAAATTGCCTGCCAGTAACCACCGTGCCATCCTTGATTCTTCTGGGAGGTTCTCCTACCTCCATGCAGGATCCAATCACCCTGAGTCAAGCCCATGCTGGAAAGACCCAAATCCAGCCACCACAAACCACAACCAATGCTCTGTAGATGGCTCTGTTCTCCACCACCCAGGTTATTTTCCTTTTCTTTTCTTGTTGCTCTTCTAACAGTTTCTTTCCAAGTTCTGTTTCCCCGAGATATAAGGAACGCTCAAGTGGGGAGCGTGGTGCAAAGAAAAGACGACTTATTTCTATCCTGACATTCTTTAGGGTTCATCTGTTGGTATTTCAGCTGGTACTTAAGCTAAAGATTTTCTTTAAAATGTATTAAAACAAAATTCTATGTTTTTTCATCCACTATCCTTCACTGACTTTTGGAACAGGACTAACAGCTAGGATCTTTAAAAACAATGTAGGCCACTAAGCAACAGTACTTACCTTCTTAATGAAACAAGACCAGCTTTACTATCCGTAGATACATTTCCTACATGTTGACTCTTTAACCGGAGCGCAACAGTAAAGAAAGGGTGAATTTAGCACAGTTCATTAAAAGAAATCACACTCTTTGCAATAAGCAACATAGTAATCTTGCTCTGTCATGTGTATGTTGGGGTTTTAGTCCTAATTTGTCCTTCTGATGCGTGCTACTCTGAGTTTTCATAAAAATTTCACAGAATTCATACGTCTTATTTCTCTTACTCTACAAAACTTTAGATTCCGCATACTTCCACAGGCCCTATTTCCACAAAGAACAAGATAAACCTTTTTGAAGACAAATAATTTAACATAGACGAGTAGGAATTTTTCTTTTTGGCAATGCACATGTTCTGGAATCAGATATTCAAGTTAAGAGTCACATAAGACAGTAAAACGCTTGAAGTGACTTAGGCTTAACAGCTTAGCGCACCAGATGAAAAGACTGAGAGTGGTCTCTTTGGTATATACAGCAAAAGCAAAATTTAATCCCCTTTAAACAGTTCTGACATCAAATCTTGCTTCCCAATGCTACACTTTAAATGTCTTGATAACTTTTTTTTTTCTGTATTTTCTGGAAGCCTATGAAGAGAATTAAGTCTAATGGTGCTCAAGATTCATTTGAAGTATATATATTTGTCAAAACTTACTCCTGAAAAAGGAAATGGGAAAAATATTTGTGTTTTGTCAGTACTCTTGATTTAGTTATTTATTTCCTGATATGGAACTCATAAATTGTCTCACAGCTAACAACATTTTATTGAGGATTTAAAATACCTTTAAATCCCCTAAAACTTTTTAGACAGAAAGAACTGGTTGTACTTCATTCAGAAATTTTGTGAGGTACTTGTATATAAAGAATGTATATATATATAGAAAGCGCAAAGCATATATATACAAAAGTGAGCTACTTGTATATAAAGCGTAATTAAACATATTAGAGATTTTTTGTATTGGTGATACTAATAAGAATAATACATTCATAATATTTGCAATATGCTGTCACATTCTCAGCAATATAATGAGTATACATTAAAAGTCATACAGTAAAATATACATTTTATTATCATTTAAAATAATCCTTAATTTTCTAGAGCTACTGGCCAAAATAAAATCTGAACTATTTTCCTATTATATTGTTTAGTTTATGGGCTTTTGAAACTTTACTTAACTGTAAAGCTGAATCTTAATTCTCAGCGTTACATACGTCATTTTGAGTAATTTGATTCCTATTTTCCACTTCATACTTACATATTTTAAATCCATTTTCAAGTAAGTTCAGATATATGTTCTCAAAATATGGAAATGTAAATGCTATAAGGGCTTATGCAGGATATAACTTTCATACCAAAAATATTACATGCAACATAACTTTAAACTTATAAAAAGAAATTAACTTGTAAAAACAGCATGCAATTGGTAATTTAACTAATTATCTTCAGAAAATAATTCTCAGCTTTATCTTGCTTGGTACTCAAAATGCATATGCAAAAATCAATATTGAATCTATTTCCATGTATAGAATTGTTAAATTATAAAATTATCAGTGCCAAATATGTCAAAACTCTTAAAGCAATTCTTCTTCCAAAGAAAGGCTTTATTGTGTTTACATAAACAATACATATTTTTTTCTCCAAGTTTGGTATTTCTGATTTTTTTCTAGACTAGCTTTTGATTAATGAACTATTGTTGCCTAGTAACATTATCTCTGTTTTTATATATATTTGTATGTCTTGAGTCTGAAAGTCTAGTCTTTTTTTTAAGAGCTTTATGAGTTAGATTTTGGCTATTTGATCAAATTTTCTGATTCAGAGAAAGGAATCCAAAAATAATTCTATTCAAGAGATTTTTTTTTTTTTTGGAAATAAATTATGTCTAAAATAAAGCTCTTTACGGAATCTCATCACGAGATTATTTAATGTGAAGCAGAATAGATGTATATTCTATATCAAAGGCAGTAATAAATTTTGAGAATGGTTCATCTTTCACAGCTGAATTCCACAATATCATATTATTTGGCAAAGAAATTCTTTTCCAAAGGTTGTCAATCCTACTGCTTTCTAAGCAACCCAGTCCTAAGCATTGCACAGCAAAGTAGGGACACAGAACAGCAATATGAAAAAGTATCTTGATCAGTTGTAATTCCAGTAGAGGAAGTACTGAAAATATCAGGTAAGAGTAGAGAGGTAAATCACATTAAAAAAAAAAAAAATTAAAAAAGTTCCTGTAATTTAAGCTTAATTGTTTCCATGCACTTCTAATTAGCAATGAGAACAGAACTTAAAGCAATCCCAAAGTAAAAATCTGAGAGGATAACTGTTTTGTGTTTTAATATAGAGTATGCCTATATTCCATCTGTTTCTCTATTTTAAATATACTTGCCTAAAATGGTAGCAAGCAATACCTGGAGAAAATTGCTGCATGTCTACTGCTAAGTAAAACAAATATCAATTTGGTCAATACATACATTGCCATACTCCATGATTGTATCTTTTCCTCAACTTGTTTTCTTCAGTTTATATTCAAAATAGTGCAAATTCATTACACTGAAAAATTGTAGGATTCCCAATATACTGATATGACAGCAAAAGCTTGAGTTTACAGAATATGGTATTCTTTTTGTCTAGCAAGTAAGCAGGCTATGAAGTAAAAACATATATAACAGCATCACCACACTACAGCCTGATGCCCCATATGGGAATATCTTTCAACTTGTTATGCCCTTCTCCCCACAGAAAGGATAAACAGGCTTGATTTGCACTAGGGTGCAGCACTTGTCAGAGAATTTGTCTTGGACCATGATCAATAGAAACTAAGTTATCTTCAAGTTATGTCTTCAGCACAATGAATAATACAAGTTGCCCAATATCGGATACGACTATAAAACCATAATGACCATCTGACATGTAGAACTGCAAAAAGCTGAATAGAATGAGTATTCAAAGTATTTCAAAAGTTCTTAGTTAGTTTTGTTATGCCAGAAACTTCTTCATGTGAACTGAGAGACTTCTAAGTTCTTTGTTCTATTCTAATTTTTTGCTAGCGAGTATGGATTTGTTTACAGCCCACAATGAAGTTTTGCACTGCAGTCATTTACAATAATTCACTATCGATCAGTAACTGTAATTTGTAGGCTAGGAAGAGGTTACAGAGGATCAAATGTTTCTACCTAAAATAAAAGCATTTTGAGCTGAGTGCATTCTACTGGCTTTATTTATTCACTCTTTCAGCTTTATTTATATACATATTGCTTCATATTGTTGCAGTTACTTAAAGTACTGGTGCTTTGGTTTTTCCATTCTGTAGATTAAGATATAAAATAAATGGATCTATTTCACAATGAAGGGTATGAAGAACACTTTAAGAAATCTTATCTTCTGTAGATGTTAACTATCTGATGTGCTTTGAAATATGCCTATTTTCTTGGCTGATCCAGATGGAGGGAGACATAGGGATGGATTTGTCAGGCTGCTACAGTAACAATGCGTTAACAGTCACTGTTCAAATCAACCATTTGCATCTGCTTTTCACTTCCTATCTTTTTGAAAAGATATTTATCCATATTAACACAATTCTTCTTAAACCATGCTATCTTGTTTTACCTAAGAGCTTTTGATGGGATCTCAGTTGAGAACCTTTCCAGTAATAGCAACTTGATATCCCTATTTACAAGTCCAAAAACTCAAATTTGAGAGATCAATTCAATCCTTGAAAAATACACATCTTTTTTTTTGCCTATATCTCATAAAATAACTGATTCTGTGAAGTCCTCACATTTACCCTTCTCCATTGACTTGTAGAGACCACTAGTGAAATCCTATATTTCCTAGTATTTTATCTCCATCAGTGTGAAGCATTGAATAAGAAAAACTCAAACTTAAAGCCAAACAGAAAAAGTAAATACCTAATACTCCTAAGAACTTATCCTTAGCCTATGAGCCTTTACAATTTAACACCCAAATACAGGTCCAGAAGTGATGAAATTTATCTCGTAAATTAAATTAGACTAGTTAGAATTCCTTTAAATGCTCATGAGATGCACTGGGATGAAGTACAAATGATTGAAATCTGCCACCTGGCAGATAAGTGAACAAACAAGAAATGAAGTTTACTGCAGCACAGCAGTGCAGCCTCATTTATGTTGATAAGAATGTTTTGGTTTTACAGCAATCTTCAAAACATTCTAGCAAAAATCCTGCATACATTCTGTAAAGAATAAAAGCCCTGGAAGTATATAGTTTCTGTATAACACTTCTCTCTCAAATTCTATACCAATTACCCATTTTTGGGAACCGTTCAAAGCAGCAGAAAATTACCAATTAATGAGGATTAATAAGGCTGCATCATAAAAAAAAAAACAAAAAGTAACTCAATTTCAACAACTAACTTGTCTCACTGTTTACTTGTAGGTTTTAAGTATTTGATGTGTGTCAGATGTTAGTCTCCATATCCTCCTACTCCCTCTGTCACATTATGTCTCCTGAAAACTGCAGGACTAAGGAAAAAAAAGAGGCAATGTGAGAAAACTATATATAAATGTTTAATCATTTCTGATGAATATGCTGTTCAGCTTTTTGAAACATACTGATGAGAAAATGATGATCATTTTATTCCAACAAAATTTAAGCCAACCAATCATCTGAACTGCTCATTCATCTCTTTTGACAGTTAAGTGATGAGTTCTATGTCGAAAGTGAAATATCTCTCTTAAGCTTCTCCAAATGAACTGGAAGGCCACAAATTCAACCTTCCCTGTTTTGAAATGCAATACTCTGACCAGTATAACCTCTTTACATTACAAATTATATAATGTATACAAATACATTACAAATTATGTAATCACATTACATAGTTATGTAAGATTTCTCATCTCACAACCATTCCTTCATCCCTTCCATTAATGCAGATTCTGAATGCTCTATCACACTGTATGTGTCAGTATACCACCCATATATCTAAGTACAATATAGCATAATGGACTCCAGAATAATGCAAGGCTTGTTATAGTAGGCTCTCCTTGTTAAAATACACACACACACACACACACACATATGTAAATCCCACTGGGGAACTGCAGTTAATAAGCTTTGCATGACACATCACATACAAGCTGTTGAATTCATACAGAATAAGGTGGACATGGTCAGACTCATGCTAGTATGAGCTTCATGCATTTTATCTTTCCAGACATCACCCAATACATAGAATTCTTGCCATCTCAGGGAAAGAAATTAGAAATGCTAAAGCTGTTAACTCCAAAGTAGAATAAGATATCCTTTAGATGATTCTATCCTTCAAAGTTCAAAATTTTCTGAGAAGTAGATTCAGTGCTGCTTTTTCTCATTCTAAAGAGTATTGCCAATCCAAATTCATGATTTCCTTTCAGCTGCTAAAACTTCCACAATGTTAGCAAGCTTCACACAACCTACCTGGAATAGTTATGCATTTTCCCTTTCCTGAATGGCCCTTTTCTCCTTTAAGAGACTTTAACTACTGCTTGTGGGGACGATCAGATCCTCATTAAAATATCTAGTCAACCATGAATGTAGAGCAATAGGCCTTCTTAAACTCAGCAGCTCAAGTCATGAAGCATAGGTAAGGTCTTCCTGCCTTTCTTTTTAATATGTGCAACACAAACGCCAACACAAGTCATAAAATTAATCAACCTTTTTTTATGACCTGCTTTATTGCATTTCTAATCCACATCAACTTCCCAAAAGCAATAAACAAGTGATGCAAGCACATATATGATATTACAATATCTGCCCTTAAAGTGCACTTCAAATTTGCTTTTACTGTTGCCATCATTGCACTTAGCAAAGGAAATAGTGTGCAAACTTAATCTGCCTTCACCTCCTCCAAAGCCATTGCTTCAAAATATTTAATTTAAACATGCAAAATAATAAAAGATAAAGTTTGTTCAGTGTTTTTACTGGTGAAAGGTAGACTAACATAAGACAGAATGAAGCCAATACGTTAAAAACAAAAATAATACAAAATTCAAGGCAGCATTACTGTTTAAATACACATCTTTTCTAGAAGGTGATCTGCAAGGTGTTCCTTCCTTCATCGTAACACTATGCAGTATTTTTTTTTTTTTTTTTTCTGGAAGACTACATCCTCGTTTCTCTTTTTTCCCCCCCCTCAAATCACTATGAAATTTGTGCCTCTCTGAAGAGGTGCTCTGAATGCATTCTTTTACACCTAGACCTACTAAAGGCATTTTATTCTACTACTACTGTTACCAGGATGCAACCTTTTCCAGGTGAAACTTGGAGGAAAAGGTATCCGACAGACAATAATATATTGTTTATAGCAAATAGCTCCAAATTAAAGAGCACAGAAAGGCATATCATTACTTAGAGTATTAGAGTATGTTCTGCCAGAGGCAGAAAGAAAACAAAAAGCATAACTTTAATACTGATACTGGAGCCTTAATGTTTCAAGCACACTTTTAGTAGCCCAAGAAGGCCCAACAAACTTCTGCAGCACTAACATCCTCAGTGTTGGTGCATAAAGATAGTGGGATTTTTTTAATGCAAGAATTCAATTTATTTATTTATTTATGCAAGAATTTAAGCATAACACCTTGGATTGAGACTTCTTTCAGATATTGATCCACATTTGCTGAATGTTGATAAATGTATTGTCTGAAACTGAATGCTAGAAGTAAAAAGAATAAGGTTGCTAAAAATAAAAAAGCACTTGTTTAATATTTTAATGGTTTTTCTGAGCCTCTCTTTTAGTTCAACTCCCATCTAGCAGATTTTTAGAATGTAACTTAGAAGTGACTATGTTAAACTTGTCAAATGTTGCTATACAAAACATATGTATAATTGGCTAAATCTCTTAGGTATATATAATTACAGGGAACATTTGGAGAACTTGAAGAACACTTCATAATCAGAAGGAAAAAATATTTTAAGAAGTATTACCTGTGGCTGGCAGTTCAAGGGGAACACACCTATCTTTCCTGATGCCGTCCTCGGATAAGGAAATAAGTTTTTTGACAAGCGCTGCAGAAACAGGTTGCACTAACAGCGTTGTGAGGTTCGATCGGTTCCGTCTGTAGATTCCATCTTAAATAATAGAAAATGAAGAGCAATTTAGTAAATGGAATTTAGGAAGAAGTCTGATCTTCTTCACAGTTCTGAAGCCAACCAAAAAACAAAATTACAAAATCTTGCATATGTCCAGGAGACTAGAAACATGAATACACAGCTTCCTATTTAAGTATATAAGTTCAAAGTGGACCTCAAATCAGTTAAGTTGCCTATGATTTATTTTATAAACACAGGGATGTTTTTTATGATGGATGGTTGAAAGCTTGACTGAATGAGTTCTGGAATTATTGCTTGCTGAACAGGCAGTTGTATGTAAAATGGGTGGAGGTACAGATCAGAAATCATCAACTCTTCAATGACGTTTGAAACCGTAAGAAAGTACAACACAGGTCTCGCTATATAAACAGATTCCTTCATATTTTAACATCTCTCATTGAGAAGAGGAAACAGACTTTTCAGATACACATTATGTGGGGCCAACTTACAAATTTTGAAGGCCGACTCTGGCCACTGAAATCCTCTGAAGCACTTAATGACAAAATGCTTTCCTGTTTTTCCCTACTCAGTTAGCCACCCTAATAAAAGCACCATCTCCTCACAGGAAAATCAAGAATACCCGTGAGACTAAAGGTTTACTTTGAAAGAGAGGCTCATAGCATGGAACAGAAAGGAGCTCTAAAACAATCTGCAAAACCCTCAAAAGCCTTGCAATATGCCTGCCCATTAATTATTTGCAAAATCCCAGCTAGAATTGAGAACACAAGGACTCCCCAAGAATTCGATTCAACAAATACCACATTTTCTCTGGATACTGAGTTCCTTGCATCCCTTTCAGTCTGTGATCTACCACTACAAGGTGAAGAGGCTATGAGAAATCAGTAGAACATATATTCTGATTAGTTTTTATAAAAATTGAGCAGGGATGCCACAATTGAGCTGTACTCTATAATGTCCACACACATCCTCTCTCTTTGTTTTACACTGAACTGCATCGAACCCTTTCTTGGGGAAATACAATGACACACTCTCTTGATGTCTTTTCCAATCCTGTGATTCCTCAATTACTGAACTTTGTAAACTATTTATTAAAACAGTGCTGGAATTACTATTAAAAATTGCTAAGCATTAAATGAAAACATTGTTTGCCCTCTGCCAGACACTTTCTTAGGGTCTACAAAGCGCAGCTTTTTTTACAAATAATATGAGGAAAGCTAGCTGCGTCATGATGACTAAACAGAAGGCAAAGACCTAAAATTTCTCCTGAAGACAATTTGCATTGGGAGAAAAAAAGAAAAAGAAAAAAAGAAAAAAGGAAAGAGAGAGAATTTCAGGGCTAATACCTTAAGGCCCAATGTCGTTCCTTTTTTCAAAAAACCCAACTCAACTCAAACCAAACAATAACAACAAAAACTCATGAGCTTTGTCCTATACCATTCACAAAGACCATGTAACAAAATTTAATTATGAAACTAATATACTGGAGGAACTTTGCCAGCTTCTGTCTAGCTCTTCCACCACCAGACTCCTTGGAGAAGATTCTCCAAATTCTCCAAACTCAGAGATGAACTGAAAAAGGCACAGTATTTATCCATTATCTTTTTATTAAAGTAGTCCTCTAAATGAATAGCTAAAATAAAACCCAAAAGTTAACAAATCCAATGGGCTAAAAAGTTTATTGATTACATTCACTACAGTAATTCCTCCTATGACCTGAAACAGTTTTAATGAGGGCCCTCAAAATTTATGATAAAATGTAAAGTCCAACAATGCTAAACCGTAACTGTACATACCCACATCTTTGACTTTCTGCTGCATTAATAATAAAACAGTATTAGTTTTGAGATATCTGAAGTGAATGGCTCATTAATTTTTCACCTGAAGCTTAATGGAAATTTGACAAACAGTTTTATGCTAAGAATAGACACTTCAGGCAGGACTTTACAGCATGGTATGAGAATAAATTACAGCATAAAAGACAGAATAAAGTGCATTTGGTTAAATACGAAGCCTCTCTTATTCAATTGCCTGGAGTGAACATTTAGTTCAATGCGTTTTTTTGAAAGATGTATTCTTTCCTTTGCACATTCTCAGAATATCTTCTACATGGTCCTTTGACAAGGCTAGATCTTGTGTGAACCCTCATGAAAACAAAGATGCATCAACTGACACATGGTAGATACCTATAACAATTGCACTTTGAACATATATATAGCCCCACTCCATTTCTGCTGATGGCTGCTACGCTTCCCTGGCTTCTCATGGAGCTTATAACAAAGACTTCTTTATTCCTTCTTGCAAAATCAGTTTGCCTGTGATACCTGTGACATTACCACATCCTCAGACTGAAAAAGACTGTACTTACTAGTGCCTATTATAGGGAGGCTCTGATAGCAAACTGGTGACTCTAAATATGAAAACCTCATTGCTAATCACAACAATTCTGCATTGCAACAACTATTTCAACACGTCTCCAGTGCCTGGAAACTCTGAAAAATTCCACATCTGCTTCATGCTTAGATATTAAAAGGCATCATCTCCTGTACGTAAAATCAATTAGAGATCTCTCCCCGCATCTGTCTAAAGCAAAGAAAATAAATGTTGCAAGAAATCTGGCAGTTTTATTTATGCATGTTACAAATGGTGCTGATTATTGTTTGATTCCAAATGAAGCAGAGGATGGTTTTTAATAATAGGAATGAGAAATCTGTAACTTTAGATTAGAGCATATCTTGGAAGCTATAAGCTCCAGTCAGTTCTCAAACATCTGAAACACACAAGAACATTAACCACAATCAGCCACAAAATGCTTAATCCAAGTTATTTAAACTTCAAATTGGATACTAAGTATCATTAAGGATTGCAGAAATAAATGCTGAAATACACGTTGAATTCTTTTTAAATCTCTATGCCAAATCATTAATTCTCTAATTCTACAATTCAAATATATTAAAATAAAATAACCTTTCAATAAATTCATTATCATCTATTCCTGTTGAATGACTTAAGAAATAAGCAGCTTCTGTCTCACTCAAGAATTAGTAGGTTGTCTCTATAAGCTGTTCCCTCAGGAAATAAACCTTTATTTTCTCCACTCAAGATGGCCAGTAAGGCAGGACCAACCAGCAAATTTGGAAATGAGACAGTGACACAGATTTTCTTTCCTTTGCTAATGAGCAAGACTACAAAAAGCAAAATAACTGTCTTGCTTAGGGTGACTTACGTTTACAGCAGCCAGAATAAGCCTCACATTACACATGCCATCTTTAAAATGAGTGTTCTGGTTATGAACAAGCGGAGAGACATACTTACTCACAATAATGAGATTTATTGTTATTAAAAATAATAAAAACCTTATAACACACTATAAGGAAATTGAATGGAAATAGAAAAATCTCCAAGAAAACACTGAAAGTGACAGGTTTAGGAGACCAGTTGTTTTGTTTATAGCACATAGTGAATACTGCAATGATTCAGACTCATGCTGTCTGAAAGCATTTGGCAGACAACATCAAATAAAATCACTTGTGTTATCTGTAGCTTACTATGCTTCTTTCACAAAATAATATATACCTTATTCCTCCATATTTGTTTGAGAGCATGGAAAGTCACATTTGGGCTCTAGCTTGGTGATAGGTGGTTAATATACTTTTAAGTAGCTCCCTTTTCCATCACTTTGCAGCTCAGTCCTGCAGTTGTGCACTCAGTGGCAATAGTGCTAAGTAACAGCAAACAGGAGGATTTTGGTATCCTCAGGTAAGCAGCAAGGAAGTGAGGCATAAATCCCCTCAACAAGCAAGTCTGTCAGAGGTCTGTATCACCAAACAGCAATCATAGGAAGTTCCACTGTACGGGATGGGACACAACGGGCCCCTCCTCAGCCCAGGAGGGCACTTAAATACGGGCATCAATCCAATGCACTCCAATGGAAAGCTATTCATACCTTTAAAAAGCTTTTTCTCCGCATTTTCTCTAGATTTTTTTCTAATAAAACTTGCAATTTGATTTGTAAGGGAGTGCCTTATCACCTTAGATTTGCAAAATTATAACCTGACTATACAATCCTCCCCTCTACAGACAAAAGAAAATCCTTACTGCGTTAGAGTCTGGCTTATAAATCAACTGATTGGTACATCCATCATACTCACAAAATAACTGAATAATGACGATCAGAAACGAGCTGCTAAGCACAGGTCAAACCCTACTGGACAGATGCCCACATGCACAGTGATGTGTAATCAGCATCAGAAGTGACATGAATCCCTCTGCAGACCAAGGAGTGTTTTAAAAACTCAGTCTTCTGCATAGATTTGGGGTTCCTTCACTCAAGGGTTGCCACCAACCCATTGTCCTTCTTCACAGTCTTCCCATATATTAGATTATATATGCTTTATTAATACTCCTCTAATATTTACTGCTTAGTTGTCATTCTGGAAAATTTTTAGATGCTTGTTCTATTGCTCTATTTACTTTCTCTATTACACAAGTCACAATTCTATACAAGCTACATTTGGATTACCACATATTAAAGTATAGACTTTACTTTTTTTTTTTCCTCCTTCTCTTTGTTTCCATGCTGTGCTAATTAATATTTAACTAGGGTGGCCCAAACTATTTTCTCATGCATTCTGCTTAGCTCCATAGCTCCCACTTACCATACTTATTTTCTCATCAGCCAAATTTATTTTGGGTGGTGGTGGGGGGCAGATAATCCCCTTGCTTTCTCTTTTGACTGCCATCTGCTAAGCCTCTCCTCAGAGAAACTGGCAACTTTCCATATTGGAACTCTGAACTGCAAATATGCCATCATCTGCAAACCCTAGGAAAATAATCCCCATTGGAAAAGATAACAGTTTTATAAAAATTACCAGAAAAGACTGAAATCAAGATAAACAGAGAAAATTATACAAATGTTATATAAGGCTGTTATGGGCCCCTAAAGAGAGGGGATGGGATAATAACAGAGCTCATGAAACTGTAGAGGTTGGAAGGAAACCGTAAAAGTGGAAATCACTCATCCAAGGTCCTTGTCCAACCAGAGAGGCTACTCAAGATTAGGTCCAGGCAGGTTTTGGGCATCTCCAAAGACAGAGACTCCATCACCTGTCCGGGCAACCTGCCCACTGTGCGAACAATCTCTCTGCAAAGGAAAAGGGAGAAAAAAACCTCTTTACGTTTAAATGAAATTTCTTGATTTCAAGATTTTTTTAAATTGTAAGGTGATAATATATTCCTCATCATATTTTTGAGAAATGATACTTGGACTTTTTCTTTAAAGTAAATATTTAATGAATATGATTAAAAAGAGCAATTCCAAAAATATAATGAAAGGAGATTATTTAATGCCCATAGAAGTTTAAATATTAAACAGAAAATAAGAATAGTATAACCAACTTGAATTGACTTAATTCTAATTGAAATCAAAAGGGTCACTTTGATCATCTAAGCCATATTTTGAAATTGATTTCAAAGCCAGAGATAATTTGGTGATGTTTGTCTTCTCTGATTCACAGGGACTCTTTATTGACAAATATTACATTCATCTATAAAATATATTTCCTATTCAATTCAAAGAAGCCTTCACAAACACAAAACCTTCTCACTTTCAGTTACCATTTATTTTTGACCCAGCTGTGAACTGCCTATGCTGTAGCTTTGCCTTGTAGAAGAGAATTCCAATATTTTCTGGTTTTTAATGAATTTCATTTCACAGTAGTTTAGTTGATGAACATCAAGAGCATCCTTCTGAGTTGCTTTGATTTTGAAAGACATCAGCACAACTGCATTTTCCTGCAGCATTTTTAGTGGTCCATTTTGCCCTATAGGCCTGAAAGCTTCACTATATATTCTATTTATTTCATATATTTTCCCTTCTAAGCAACATTTTGGGCATGGCACAGGAGTCTCCCCGCGCCAGCTGGGCACACCAAACCAGGCCACATGTGCCTTCATCCCCAAAAGCAAATCCTGATACTAGATAAAGCTTAGTAGATACTTTTATTCGGCTGATTAAACACCAATATCATAACAACAACCTCTCCTATGATAATACCCTAAAATGATTTCAAAGTTCTTTTTAAATTTAGCTATCCTCATGTATTAAATTTTTCTGCCTATACATGTGAATACTCTGCTGAAATGCTACATATCCAAAGGCAAAACAGAAGTTCCAGTCATTTCTCTTATTCTCTTAACAAGGTTTAAAATGCTGCTTATACTGCACTGATGCTCTTTTATAATTTTCAGTATGAATTTTACCCTTCCCCTTTTAAAGGGAAGAAAAAAGCAAGACCGCTAACAGGTCTCAATTAGCTTCTATTTCCAGCTCATTTCCACAGCCCTGGCAGGAGGACAGGGCAGTGCTGAACTATCCCTTGTTCCTTCCGCAGTGTTGAAGGTGCAGAGCTACCTCAGGTCATGGGCAAACCAGAAAAAAAAAAAAGAAAAAAAAAAAAAAGAAAAACAGATTTCCTATT